>JAPMOR010070131.1:0-26805 GCA_026543865.1 Argiope aurantia
TCATGGAAATTAATTAAATGGTTCCATATAAAAAAATTTCTTTTGCCTCCAAGATAATTTTAAATCCCCCACATTGAATATTTAATTTTATTATCGTCAAAATAAGTTCTAGCCATTGGCTATTAATTTAGAGTAACTAAACAAGAAACTAATTATGTAAGAAAAGAATTAAGAACATATTAGGGAGTTAGAAGTATGATAATAAATACTATAGAATCGTGTGTTAAGGACTAAATATATAACAAGTTTGTATTTTACATTAATAAAAATTACTTGATAAGCATTCTTAATTACCTTTCAATAATAAGATTTCCCAGAACTTAATCACATGAATTTATTAGGCATTTTAGAATTGTATGAAATTAAATTATTAGAAATACTAATAAGATTTCGGTTGCAACAATTAAATGCAGACTCCATCACTATAATAACATGGCTTTTATCAAATGTTTGTAATGATAAAATTTTGTCATAGATATTTCATTAAATTCACAATACTTTAATACTTTTTAAAATTTATTTCTGCTGTTTTATTAATAACAATTAAATTAGAGAAAGAAGTCGTAGAAAAATTCTTATATGATAGAGAACTTGGAAGCATTTGTTTTATGTTTCCAAAATATTTCTAATAATGAGTTTTGAATTATATTTAAAACTAAACAATAGGAAATAATAATAATAAATTATAAACGCATATTTTAGTTTCACGGAATAGTACAAAATACTATCCAAAATATGAATGCCTAAATAAAAACCTTATAACGTGATGCACTAAAAACAATACAATAAGAAATCAAACCACAATGAATATAATTTGAAAATCATTTTCATTGATTATAATATATTACAGATTAAACTTTTTAAATTTAAATTTCAACATTTAAATTAAAATACCATTTCCACCTAAACATAAAAAAAGTTAATAAGTCCATTGCAATAATTATAATACAAGCTTTCATAAATTAGAGTTCCAAGCGCCTCAAAACACGATGTCAAGTTTTTATTTTCTGACAAAATTCCTATTCATTGAAATTATTAAAAATTATTTGATGCCTAATTTGTACTTTCTCTCCACCCTAAAGGTACCAAGCTATCTTCATGAGAAGATTCCTTTCGTAATGATAGAAATTGAGAAAATTAATGCCATATAAAATTTATTTGCCTTTCAAAACAATACTTAAATATTCCGCTAGATAGCGCTGCTGTGTACTTGTGCAGTAAACAGATTCAGACAGTTTCCATTTCCCTAATGTTTATCGTGCAATTAATTGCTCAGTTTTTATTTCAAAATTTTAGTTCTGAGGAAAAAATAATTTTAGCTTTCCACACGAAAACTGAATTTCACTTACGTCAAAATCAGTTCATAATCTACCGCGTTTAATTAAGAAGACGAAAAAAATATGTGGTTGCTTAGTTTTAAAATAGATTAAGTAAACGAAAAGTGTGGCATTATTTCGATGTTAATAAACAATATTAGATTTTGGTTTTTAATATTTGGTACAATGTGGGTGTTTTAATGTCGAAAAATATTTTTTTTTTTCTTATTTATCTTTCCATTATTAAATGGTAAAATTTCTTCAAAAATTATTCAGACCAGCTTTATTCGAATTTTAAGTTATTTAGAATTTTTGTTTGTGAAAGACTTTAATAATTAAAAGTACGGAGATGTACAGTTATTTGTTATAATTCTACATTTTCAATATATTTAAATGAAACGATATTATTTTTATATAATGTCAAATTGTTAAATTCATATTTTATTTGAATAAACATTATTTTTATAATTATATATTATATTATTATTATATTTATATAATATCTTTATTATATCGATATATTATATTATTATATTATATATTATATTATTATTATATTATTATTATTATTATTATATTATATTATTATTATTATTATTATTATTATATTATTATTATTATTATTATATTATTATTATCAGTATTATTTTTATATAATATCAAATTTTTAAATCAATATTTTATTTAAAATTCATATTTTATCTTATTTTTTCATAATTATTAAATTTATATTTTATTTTGTAATATTCAATCTTTTTTGTATTTGTCTTAAATAATTAGAAATATTAAATACTATCTTTTATTTTTTAAAAATAATTAGGTTAATATTTTCTTAATATAAACACTTAATGGATTTAAACTTAATAAAATATATTTGATTAAGCTTCGTTATTCATCAAATCTGTGAATATGTTATTTATAAAAGTTACAACAATAATAGTAATATTCAACAACAGTATATTAACTGTAGAAATCAATTAATTAAATTTTTTAATTAGTTAATTGCTTTAAGCGAGATTGTAAATTATTGTATTATTGTTTAAAACTTAATTGTACTAGAAATTATAAGGTAAACTGTAAGCATTTGTCGGAAGTATAGTAATAAATAATTTTTATATTAGAACATAGAATTACAAAAAGGAACTATTGCAGGCGGATTTTTTAGTAGTGTATTAAATAAAACAAAAGAATTCTCTTGCCAAAGTGCCAAAACAGATTTAATGGAATTCAACGAGCAACAACACATTTGTTATATTAATAAATCATTAGAAATTATATACAGCATGAAAAATGTAATGGCAAGTAAGAAACAGTATCAATACAAATAGTATGTAAAGGATTTGCCATTTGAAGTAATACACGCTTCAAGCATCAACCCTATTGAGGGGAGGTTTTATGTTTGTATTCAATTAATCCAATGTACTGTTACGAATCAATAATATCTTTCCTTTTTGCAATAAGTTTCACAATAAGGATGAAAGTTTTACATGTATTTTAATGGATGCCAAATTCAGTGACTCCTGGTCTTAGCGTCAAACCGTATGCCCATTTGGCGATTTAGCAAACAAATTTATGCCAAATTGCCAGGTTCTGGGAATTACAAGTATTATCACGATATCTTAATTTGGAACTAATTTTCAAAGGTTTTGCGAAAAATTCTCTTCAAATCGCCAACCTATAATAGATTTCCTAAAATTTCTCACCTTCGGAAATCCTATAATAAATTGAAAAACCTACAATAAATTGATAGGTTGTAGTGAATTTTCTCTCTAGAGAGTTAATAATTGCGAGAACTTACTAACTGTAAGCTAAATGCTTTACGTGCGTTGTTACAGTTCTTTAATAACATTTTGCTGTTTGCCTATGCATTGTCCATTTCTGAAAGTGTGTCCTTACGTATGCTTTAGTTACCTGTGCTTGTTTTCTTGTAAAATGAAGCATTGTTACCCTTATCGGTCTTGCAGATATATCATCTAACCATATATTTCGCCCCGCTATTCTTTAATCACCCTCTATGAAATTGAGTTGATATCATCAGACCCTGTGTATTAAGACAACATTTTTATATTTTCAATTTTAACGTCAAATGAGATTTTTCTTTACAAAATTAAGTAATTAATCATCAAAATTGATTTTCTAATAATAAACAAAATTTTTATATGATTAGTCGAATATTTTGAATAAAATTCCCCTTCTATGATAGAAACATCTTTGAATACTTATTAATTTGCAATTAAGAGATGAAAAATTATAGAACTAAGCATTTTATAAATAACTATTTCGAATTTAATTAAAATATTTTTTAAAAACATGTATTTTTTAATTTTAAAAATAAAAAAATAAAAAAAATTTAAAAGATATGTAATACTAAACGAACAAGATAAATTTTATACCTGTATGAAGCAGTTCTCTGTCATCTTTAAGCAGAAAATTGATCTGCTAATTGATATAAAATATAAAATAATATAATAATTTAGTGTATTTGAGCCATTTTCATCCACTCAAATGCATACAGTAATGATGGGACACTACAGTTAAGAGAACTATTGTTCAGGCTTAATGGCCCTCACCTAGTATTATAGAAACCCTCCTGTAAAATGCATTTTCCATCACCGGCAAAAGGTAATTCCACCCTACATCGTTTCTAAAGCTATCAGGATAGCGAGAACCAGCCATCATACCGAAAACTTCTCTTCCTCATTTTTGAGGTAGATACGTAACAGAATAAATTAGATATTGAAGTTCTGGTAAGTTTAATATTCTTAATGTTATAATGAAGTAACGCAGCTTCTGCGTCGCTAAGTTTATGGTAGATACAGAAATAAATTACTGGGCGAGTTCTTAAATCATTAATTTCTGAACTGCAATAAATATTGTTGATTAAAAACAGAAAATTCAAAAAAAAGTGAACGAAATTTTTTATTTTAATTCAGATTGACTAATCTGTGAAATAAGTAAAAATGGTACTTTGGGATTATCTCGTCGACCATTTTCGCCAAACGGTAGCGAAAAGATAGCGAAAGTATTGGCGCATTTTCGCGAACGTTGACAGGTCAACTGGATAATCTCAAAGTATCAATAAAAATTCTGTGAAATTTTTAGAACTTCCGTTTTTCTTATTAAACTGTTATCAATACTTGAACTTTCTACTTCTCACTTATTTTGAAATAAATGTATTAAAAATTTTAAAAATTATGAAATAGAGAATCATTTCTAATCATTCTAAATATATAAGGAACATATATTTCATTTTTTTTCATGTTGATTATTTGCAATAAATTTAGTTATATATTTTCTAATGTCATATAAGACGCTTTGTATTTAGAAATCATCTATCTTTATTAATTTAATATGATATATATTTTATTGTTGTATAGAAAAAGCTTAATCTTAGTAATTGAAAAAGTAATTCTACTCATTTGTTCTAACATAAGTCTTTAAAATTCGTTTAAATAAGTTTTTATCGTCGTTATATTTCTAAAAGTGTTCCAGTCGAATTAAGTAAGAAACATGAGCTAATACGTTCTTGTGGTTAATGCGTTTTCTTAAAATATAATCATCATAACAAAAAAACATATATGCAGTATAATAACAATATATGTGTTGTACATATTGGATAATAACAATACCTGATAAACGTGCCTTTTTCAGTCACGGATATTTTAAAGCAAAAAGAATGCATCATTAATCTTTTAATTTATTCACTTTTAGCTGTATACTGAGGATATTTTTCATAAAAGCAATAAAATACATTTTTTCCCATTTACGGATAAAGTTAATAGAAATTCCTTAATTAATCAGAAACTAATTTTAAACAATGAAATATTTATAAACATTACCCACACTTTTTCAAACTCTATCCACACAGACCATGTAAAGTAATTACTTTTGGTACGTTTAAGGTACATAAAATAAGAAACGAATCTTTCTCCCATTATTTATCAAACTATCTGAAAGATCAAATTGGAAAAAAATATATTTATAGCCTTTTTCATCGCCAATGCCAATTAGCGAGAAAATGTGAAAATAATGTTTAAGGTAAGTACGTAAATTTAAACTTTAATTGGATGACTTTAAAAACTATCACCAACCAATTATATATCGCAAGCATTAAGCCCTTTTTTTATAATGACACAAAATATCTTTTTTCTAAGAATTAATGGATTTGTTACATTATGAATTATGAGTACTTTGTCGTTATTTCGATTTACTTGAACGTTTTTTATTTAAAAGTGGGTTTACACTTGGCCAGTTATAAGACGGCCAGTAGGCAGCGCATTAATAGAAAGGCTGCAACATTTTGTTCCGTCTATGGCAAGTAGTCTCGAAGGGCAACAATATGCCACTGCTTCGCCTTTTTTTTCTTACTGCGCATGCGTTTGTAGAATTTGGAAGGGGGGGTTTGGGGGGGGGGCTTAAAAAAATTGATTATTTATTATTGATTGTTTCTGATGCTTGTGCTCTTTGTTCTTTCTGATGCGAGATAATGTATTTTTCCCCATTTTATTTGCCATTTTTTCTATGTTTTTCCACATTTCGGTATGTTGGCCTTTTTTTTTTAACCATGTTTCTCTGAGTAAATATTTATCATTTTAATACATTAAATGAGAGGAAAAAGATTCAGTGACGCCAAAACGACAATTTATAGTCAAGCATGGAATGCCCAAATCTATATTAGGAAATTGTGGCAAACATAAATCAGTCTCTTTCTGCGCACGCGCTGCCTACTGGACGTCTTATAACTTACAGAGTTTACACCCACATTAATAATAAAGGCCTTGCATTTTTTAAAGCAAATGACACAAAACACATACATATGCAGAAAAATTGTATTTTTGAGTTCAATTGGAGGCTAAGAAAAAAAATACATTGTACAAGTATCCTTTGCTTTAAAACAGGATTAGTTAATATATTTTGCTGTTGAACGGATTGTAATGAAAAGCACAATAGAATTGGGCTTTTCATTGATAGCAAAATCCTGAAGATAGTTAAACCAAACACTTCAAAACATGCGGAATAACAAAACAAAAAATATATATAAGAACAAAGGAAATTTATTTTAGCATGAATATCACTCATCGCCGTACATGATAGTATTTAAAAAAAATTTTAATACCACAGAAGAGAAACAACTGAAGAGCTACTTGACGTTTTCCCATTTTGAGATCACATGATGTAATCTACTCTATTGCAGCAATTAAATCGGCATTTCTAACTAGTACCATCTACCGGTCCAACGTGGTAGTAATCATTACATTAAAGTATCTTTCTTTTGGTAATAAATAAATAATTTAAAAGAACTGGAAATCGAATTTCTCAAATCTATAAATTTGTAGCATAATGTTTTCTTCTACTTGCTTCTTCAAATGTTTGTATCTTTTTTCCAATGATCTTATAATTTGTAATTAACTATAAAAATAATTAATACAGTATAATAGCTGTACCGACCACACATTGCTGAGACATATTTCAAGTCTGATTAATTTTACAATGCTTGTGGGTATACAATATTATTTTTGTTCTTCTATTGTCTATGTACATATAGAGATCATCTGTTTTTGGCGACTCTAGAACATTTAACATATAATTGTTCATGGGACTCGAATCCATATCTCCATTTAAATCGAATGAAATGAACAAATAGTTCGCGCCATTCGCTTCACTCAAGCTGTCAAACATGAATCGCTGTTGACGTTCATAATTTGAACATTTCTTGTAAACACTCTATTTGTCGACGACGACGTTATTAAACGCTTTGCTTTTCTTCTCATCTCTTATTTACGTCACTTGCGCCTATACAATCCTGTACAATAAATATTTTTTTTAAATAAATGAATCACTGTTTAAAATTTCATTTTTCATAAAGTAGAATTTAGGAGCGAAGCACTTTCGTTTCCACCACAAATTATTGTTCATAAGTTGATAAGGAGTCATACCACGTGAAATAATATCAGTAGGATTTCCACAAGTTTTTACATGATGACAGGAAAATTCTTTCGTCAGCTCTTGGATGCGGAAAATTCTATTTGACACAAACACTTAAAGCAGATGCGATGAAGTATTAATCCAGGCAAGCACTATAGTCGAATCTGAGTAGAGGCAAATTTTATCTATTTTCAGGTTAAGAGATGTCACAGTTTTAGAAGCGAGCTTAGGAAGACGCTCGAAAGCCAATAAATAGCTCAAGACGGGGTATTGTCATCACCTTAATTGGAGCAACTTTAGATTTGCTGCATAGTAGTGAAACTTTCACATGATTCAGTATAGTAACAGAACGAAGATAGATGATTGAACCATAAGCATCTTTCGATGCGTCATCAAAACCATGTTGTTCAACTTCCTTGATGGAGTCAGTTAGAATACAAAGAGGAATTTGTATCTTTGTAAGATCCCCTAAACAATATCTGAATATGTCCCATTCAAACTTTTCCTGATATGGTATCTCTTGATCAATTCAATTTTGTGTAGCCACAATCTCTGGAGGAAAACCTTTGCCTTTACTATCACTGGTCCTAGAAGATCTAGTGGGTTAAAAAGTTTAACTATAGCAGCCAAAACAACTCGCTTTGTGGGAATGCTAGTTGATGGAGTGATTGTCTCAAGCAGTCTTCTTTTGGGTTCCATCTCAAGCCAAGTGTTTTAATTGTATTTTTGTCAGAATCATCAAACTGATAACCTTGATTTTCAGATGGAACAGATTCTAAAAGCATTTCGTTGTTTGTGCAAATCCATGCCACCGGCTTTCAGAAGAGAAATAAATTCTTGATGTAATTTTATTGCAGTATAAACGTCATCTGCACCAGAGAGAACATCATCAACATAAAAATCTTTTAAGGTTACAGTAGATGCTAAAGAAAATTTGTGTTGCTCATCTATTGCTAATTGGTTTAGTATTCTCGTAGCTAAGTAGGGAGCGGATTTGGTGCCATACGTAACTGTAAGAAGCTTATAAAATTAAGGTTCCTCAGAACTCCTAATTTTTCAAATAATGCACTGAAAATTACATTGCTCAGGATTAACCCAAATCTGCCTGTACATTTTCTTGACATCAGCAGTAAATACAACTTTATGCTTTCGGAATCTCAATAAGATTGAAAACAAGTAATATTGAACAACACCTCCTTTTAGCAAACAGTTATTCAAGGATACACCTGAAGTAGATGCAGCAGAAGCATCGAAAACTATACGTAACTTTGTTGCACTGATATCAGTTTTGTAAACGCTGTGATGAGGCATGACATATTTTACATTGTCACTATTATTTAATTTTTGCATATGACCCAATTTTTCATAATCTTTCATAAAATTACAATAAAGATTAGTAAAATTTGGATCATTATTTAATCGCTTTTATAGACTATCTAATCTTTGTTTTGCAGTTTGAATGAAATTGCCTAATTGCATATTCTTCTTAAGAGGAAGGTTAATAATAAATTGACCTTGCTCATCCCTACGATAAGTCTGCACGAAATTTTCTTCGTATGCTAATTCTTCTTTATTTTTAGATGTAGGTGTATCTATCATATTTTCGTCATCCCAAAATTTCTTTAACAAATTATCTAAGTTATCAATTTGAGAAATTAAACCACAATGCTGTGATTTTTATTTACCTTGAATTGTTCCACTTAGTATATGTCCAAATACAGTTTCTTGCAAAATTAACGAATTATTTATACCAAATCTATTTTCTTTTTTTAAGATACTTAAGAATATTTCTGCCCCTATTAATATATCCACTTTTTTGGGTGAAAAGAATTCCGGATCTGCTTATTTGACGTATGGAGGGATTTCTATTCTTTCTAAACCTACAGATGTGGATGGCATTAGATCTGTGATTGTCGGAAAACTAAGAAATCTAGCGTTGCAGAAAAAGAACCAATAGAGTTCAAAATAGTGGATGTACATTTCTTTTCACATTAAGATTAGTATAGGAAATCCCTGATATTGGAACATTTATTTTTTCTTTCTTTAAACCAAGTGCATTGGCGAAAGCAGATGTCATAAAATTACACATGCTTCCAGAGTCCAGTAAAGCCCTGCCCTTTTTGGCAGCTCCGAAATGATCCGAAATAAAAACAAGAGCCATAACTAGAATCACTCTTTTCTTTTGCGTAACGAAAAAGGATGTCAGGGGGAAAGGATTGCACAATAATGAGGGGTCAGAAATTGAGACTGTTGGAGTCGGCCTTGAATTTAATGAAAATGAGTTATCGTTTACTGTGGACACCTGCATCCGGTGTAATAAAGTATGATTCTTTGCTTTGCAAGTGAAACAAGAGAGTTTCAATTCACATTGAGTGATTTTGTGAAAATCGAACCAATTTAAACATAAAAGTTTTTCTCGTACAATTTCATATCACTTTTGCGGGGAGAATTGCAAAAACTGATTGAATTTATGCAATGGACGATCAGCGTTTCTACACAGTATACAACACTTGGGATTATTCGATAGCTTAACAAATAGACTTCGTGCTTTCTTTTTCTGTTCACTAACATCCAAATATTTAGATTTGTATGGAATATCGTGCCCAATGGCATTAAAAACTTTCTAAAAATTCTTCTTTCTAAAAATTCTATGAAATCATCAAAATCAGGAACTTCCTTGTTTACAAAGGTAAGTTCAAACTGCTTTCGAGATTCGCAGTCTTATTTTTGCAAAATTATATTTATTAAAATAGTATCTGACAATTCATTACGTTCATATTTTAAAACATTTAATGCTCTTAAATTTTTAAGAATACAATCTATTAAATTGCATAAGTCTTAGTAAATTTTTTTTTTATTAATTATATTTTTGATATGGGTGTCTACAATTACGCGTTTATTTTCGACTCTTTCTACTAAAGCTTTCAGAAGGGAATCATATGTATCTTCAGAAGTTTCTATCAATTTTGCATCGTTTCTCAAACATGAACGTAAATAGTAGCACTTTTGGTTTTCAGTTAAATCGGGATTATTATTTATTAAATTTAGGAATTGTTGCTTAAAGGAATTTCATTCTTCTATTTTACCTTTAAACAATGGAAGAGGTATTTCCGGTAACCTAATTGAAGTAGCTTTATTTATGGACTCTTTAATAATAGCACCATTTGTAGAATTAGAAACCGAAGTAGATTTGAGATCATGTAAAATGGATTTGAGGCTTACCTCGGTTTTTAAAATTTCATCCTCGAGCTCGGATAGACTGGATTTCACTTGATCAAAGTCATTGTCCGACACTGTCTTATAATATTCGTTTATCAGTTTTTTCAAATCTTGTACTTGTTCTCGAAAGAATATCCAGTCGATTCAGTTAAATTTTCTCCTTTTTCAATGAATGTTCGAAGTTTTGTCAATTGTCCTCTAATACTCCCCTTTTTTCTATTCAAGACAACTAAATCACTTGCCATAACTAATTTGGATGGACATAAAATCGAAATCCAGTGCTCTCAGGCTTCGACGGACCAAAAATGTTGTAGAGGCCGATGATGGCTCCACAATTGAGAATGAGAAATGAGCTAAATAATTCGGTGTAACTAATTAAAATAAACTAAGGAATTGTGATGCAGCTATAAGTGATAAAACAATGCTTCTATAAAATGTAGTTTATTACTATGAGAAGGGGTATGGAGTCACCCCGCTACCAACGGTAAGCATCGTGGTCGGAGTTCAAAACCTTTTTCCACTTCAGTCCAAACGAAGTAGCCGAGCCCAACAGATGTTGCCGACCGGAGATGGCGCTCCAAAGAATATTCCTTGTGTCCTTGTGTCGGGTCATGACTCGCGCAGTTACAAAAGGGAGCAACACAAAAATGGGCGCTCGCCAACTTGGCGCGTTAGTAGCCAAGTACTGAACAATAGCAATAACAATTTCATTTTATGAATTTTATTTCCAGAATTCAAAATTAGAAGCCACTGGTTTATGGCTGTTCAACAAATGTCAAGCTTGCTCCATCAGTGCTGAACTCCTTTTAAATCAATCCATGCCATTTTAGTCTCTACAAAATAATGTGGACCTCATGCGATGATAAAAAAAATGACCATACTTACAAGTGGAGTAAGAACTATCAGGAATGTCAATCATTATCACTAGTTAGAAATGATAGATTGGTGAATTCTTTACTTCAAATCTGATAAGATTAAATGACCTAATGATCAAAATAAATTGTGGACCCTAAAGCAGTTGCTTACCTTACAGATTTGATAACCTTTTCGTTTATAAACTTTTCATACAGCAGACTTCTAATTTTTTTACAAGAAATAGCTTACCACTATATAAAAAATTCAGACATCCATATATATTATTTATACTTTTCTGAAACATCTCGAAAATCCCATAGAAAATGTTCTGTGTAATAAAGCTGGAAAACTTTTAGTTTTCTGGCGTTATTTTTAACAACAACAATAATAATAAAAACTTTTGCCGGTAAATGAAAATTCTTTTCGAAGTTGCCGGCTTTTTGCAGTAGAGAAGAGGCACAAACACATATTGAAATTTGCAGCAATGTACCGCAAGTCTTCGTCCTTTAATCTAACCTATTCCAGAAGAAACCATTGCTTTTGAGAGTCCAAACTTTTATCTTTTAATGCAAGCCCTAGAATCCAAAATGGACTATATACTTCAACCATGGGATTGAGATTCGGCGAGTATTGTGCCCATTCTCCCGATGATATCACATCCAGAAAATGTTCTTTCCACCACTTTTCTTTCTTTGTAGCTTTGTGAGCTGATATAAAGTCTTTTTGAAACTCCTGCTTTACTTTGCCGAAGTGTATTTTGGCCCACTGAAATATAACAGCTTCTAGAATGTCCCACTAGTACACTTTTAGAATTTTCTTAGCTCCCTCATCCACAAAAACCAAAGATGTTTTGCAGCTTTCGCAAATTCCGCCTCAGACCATGACCGACTTTAGATTTTTTGCGATGGTCATCAATTGCTGAAGTGCTTGGTGCTACTACAGATCAGATCCTATAATTCTAGGAGTTACGAAGTTTTGACTGTAAAGAGCTTCTCATTAGTGAAAAGGAATCTCTCTCAGTTCTGACTTGCGGCCGGCCCGTTCCAAAAGTTTACAGCGTCTTTGGAGTCGCAAGAGTTTGTTTTCTTCAATGAGAGGCTGAACTTTATTAACCTTGGCAGGCTTCAGTCCAAGCTCTGTTTTTTTCATTTGTTGCTCTGATCCGTCCCTTATTTTCTGTTCACGAGCGATCTTTCTCATGAAAACCTTCGAATTTCATTGAACTCGCTTTTTGATAACCTACCGCTGCTGAAAGTACTCATCATATGTTTAATTTCACATCCTGGACATTGCCCACATTAGTGCCAAGCTCTTTGAAGCGATAGATTGCATTAGACACTGTTTGCAGAGGAACGTTAAGCAAATGAACGACTTCGTTTTCCAATTTTAAAATAACATATATTTTGATTGACATTGCAAAAAGGCCAAAAGGCCGCACCCTGTATTTATCAAAAAGATATAAATTGCATACTAGGGATTAATTGCCGAATCACTTGCCAGTCATCATACATACAGTAAATATGCTAAATTCACACTGTATGTTAATATTTCATAACTATTGTTCAGCTAATGCCATACATTGAGTTGTATGGCATTGGCTGAACCTTTATTACAGATGGCATTGGACTGGCAACCTTTATTATGGCATTGTGACAGCACGCATCTTTATTAGAGAGAACGTGGAAAAGATCTGGTTAGGCCGCGGTGGCCTGGTGGTAAGGTCTCGGCTTGTGAGCCGTAGGGTTTCAGGCTCGAGACCCGATTCCACCGAAGAACCGTCGTGTAAGGGGGTCTGTTGCATGTTAAATCCGTCAGGCCAAACGTCCTCCCGCTGGTGTGGTATGGCGTGGACAGGGAAGTGCCAGCTCAGGTGTCATTCTCGTCATCTGACCGCGGTTCAAAATTACGAGGTCCGTCCCAAAATAGCCCTAGTGTTGCTTTACAACGGGACGTTAACATAACTAAACAAACGAAAAGATTTGTAACGACAAATTTAGTTGTTTCATCAAGAAATTACTTGTAAAAGTTCATAAATTTAGTACAATTTAAATCGTTTACCAGTTTTATATTGAATTCATGATGAACTATTATTTTCCCCTTTAAAAAAAAGTACAAAAATCTAATTAAGTATTTCACTCAGCGTTTCGTCTAATCCATAGCATCTCTATGTGAGCAAACGAGCCTTCCATAGCAGGCGGTAGAAGAGTAAAGACAGCAAAATTTAACTATTCATTAAAACTGAAAGGAGATTTGATTAACTAACATTGTATATGGTTAACTATTATATATTATTGGGCGTGGGTCCATTAGAAATATACTTCAAGAGAACTGGTTTTTGTTGCCCTTGCATTAGAAAAATTAATTTGAGACTATTAGGTAAAATAAAAAGTGTTTTTTTTTTCAAACTAATTCTATTCACTCTGATACAAATCATAGCAAACACTGTGGACATGATTTAGTTTTACAACAGCAAAAATAATTGGGTCGCAGAGATTTGTAAGTTATTTTTGAAACATGATGAGACTCATTATAATAATGTTCTGATATTTAATAACTATTAATATGTATTTAAATAATATTTCGCTTTTATAAATAAAATGTAAGTAAAAAATTTGATTACATTGAGAATCATTTGGAAAAATTCCGCAGATATGAGAGTCCCCATAAATTGCGGACCCTGTATCAGTTGCATAACTTACTTATTGATAACCTATTTATTGTAATTGTTTATAAACCATTGTTTTATACAGCAAACTTATATCTCTTTTTTTTTTTCAAGAAATCGACTACCACTATATTAAAAATTGTGGCATCGATATAAGCTTTTCTAAAACCAGATAATGCAAAGATGTAGCAAGAAAATTTATATAAAATTAGAAACGTTTTCTGTTCTGGCATAACCATTGACAATATATGACATACGTAGGAGGATGACAGGGACATTATTCTTGTATTTATTGGGAAGCTACTAATTACGTACCAGGAATTAATCCCCTAATCACTTGCCGATCATGATACATAATAAGCTAAATTCATGCTACATATTAGTGTTTCGTACCTATTGTAAGCCAATGTCATGCAAGGCGTTGTCTGCGATAGCGTACAAAGTGTTTTATTTAAAACTCATTATATATACAAATTATGGCAAACACTGTGGATATGACTTTTTTACAACAGCAAAAAAGATTGGTCGCAGAGATTTGTAAGCTATTTTAAAAAACATGATGAGACTGAAAAGAATAATGTTCTAATGTTTAATAACAAAAGTATTTGTATTTTAAAAAAAACTTTTAATATAGTTTTTGTGAATAAAATGAAAGCAAAAAAATTTTATTGCTCTGACAATAAGGTGGAAAAATTCTCAGATACGAGAGGACCTCATAAATTGCGGAACCTGAAGAAGTTACTCACCTTACTGATTGAATAACCTATTAATTGGAATCGCTTAAAATATTTTCATATAGAAGACTGTTATTTTATGTCAAAGAAATAGACTACCGCTTTTTTAAAAATTGGGACATTGATATATGCTTTTCTAAAACCAACGAAAAGTGATGGAAAAAATAGGTATTGCAATAACTGAAACTAAGATGTATTGTTTTTTCTGATGTAATCATTAACATTGTATGACGTCGGTAGGAGGGGCATTAATCTTAAACTTATTAGAAAGCTATTAATTGTTTAGCGAATTGGGATGCGCGAGGATAAAACCTGGGACCTTGTGGTTTGCAGTCCAGTAACTGAACCATTATACCAAAACGATCGTTCGGATAGAAGAGTTGTTAACTGGCTTATATGCTTTTCACCACAATTGCCTAGCAGGGTTTAATCACCAACTATGATACATGCATTAAGTGAATATATTAAATTCACGACACATGTTAGTATTTTGTAACTATTGTCTGCCAATGACATGCAAGGCGTTGTCTGCGATAGCACCTTTATTAGAGGGTAAGTGGAAAAGATTTGGAACAACAATTCCCGCTGTTTCATCAGGAAATTGCTTCGGGAAGTCCTAAAATTTAGTACAGTTTGAAACGTTTATCAGTTTTACGATGAATTCAGGATGAGTTATTATTTTTCTCAGTTTAAAATTTAAAAAAATCTAATTAAGTACTTTACTGAACGTCTCGTCTAATCCATAGCATCCGCATATGAGCGAAAGAGATTTCCATAGAGACGGTAGAAGAGTCAAAAACAGAAATATTTAAGTTTTAATTACAACTAAAAGGAGATCTGATTAAACAATATTTTATATTATTAACTATTATATAATATTGGGAGTCTATCCATTAGGGATCAATTTTAAAAGATAGATTATATTAAAAATGGAAGATGTTGTAAAATAAATTTAACTTTCGGTAATTGTCAGTCCTGGATTAAATCATTTATAGGTCCTAAAATAATGGAATTTTCGAGGATCCCTTCACCTTTCCAAATTGAAAGCCAGATTTTTTTTTCATAAATTTTAGTTTAATCTCTTTATAAACAATTTTTATGCTTTAAATATCATTAGAAATTGAAAAAAAAAACATAATTTCATTGATACTCATCTTCAAAAGAACTGGTTTCCGCTGTCCTCGCTTAAAAATATATATATATATAAATTAATTTTCAACTATTAGGTAAAAAATAAAGGTTTGAAACTCATTCTATATACTGTGATACAATTCTTAGCAAACACTATAGATATGTTTTAGTTTTACAACAGCAAAAAAGATTAGGCTGCAGAGATTTGTAAGCAATTTTTTAAACATGAAGAGATTCTTTAGAATAATGTTCATTTATTAAATAGCTATTGATTTGTATTTTAAAAAGTTTTAATATAGCTTTTGTAAATCAAATGTAAGCATAAAATGTAATTACTTTGAAAATAAGGTGGAAACATTCTGCAGACATGAGTGTCCCCATATACTACGGACCTTGTAGCAGTTGCTTACCTTGCAGATTTGATAATCTTTTCATTGTAATCGTTTATAAACCTTTCATATAGCAGGCTTCTATTTTTTTCCAAGATATTGACTACCACTATATTAAAAATTGTAGAACACAAATATTTTTCTACAAGATGCTCACGTTAAGGGATAGATGTAATGATTACAGATTAGATGAAGCTGAGAACGATTTGTTATCTGGCATAATTATTAACAATGTGTGATATTGTTAAGTGGATACAAGGGGCATTATTCTTATATTTACTAGGAAACTAATAATTGAATACTAAGGATTAAACCTCAGATCATTCGACGGTGATAATACATATATTCTGTAAATATGCTAAATCCACGATACACGATCGGCAGAAGAGGGACAGTGTACTTATGTTATGTTTATTAGGAATGAAAAAGCATTTCGGATCTGCAGTTAATTGTTAACTCTTTCTTATACACAGTTTAGATAACGGAGATTATTTTTATCCATGTTTTTGATTGAAGAATAATGATTAGTTTCATCACAGATAATCAAAGGTTTCACTTAGTAGTTTGATAAACGATCGCAGTGCCGCCAGCAGCAGATTTCAGAATTATAAACCAAACTCCTTGTTGCATATTGTTTGTGTTAAGCCCAGTTTTGCATGGTTGATACGAGACATAGTAAATGTAATATTATATATTTTGCTTACTAATTGACGTTTTTTATTATTTATTATATTTTTGCTTCTATTTTTTTCTTTCTTTCTTTGTCTGCTTGCTGTTTTGAGTGCTTCACCAGAACCAGCAAGATGGATACTTAGGTTAGGAGTTATAAAAGAAGAAAACAAGACTTTCTTGCGATGTGTGAACCGATAGTAGCTATCATCACGCGTTCCCAAGAAATTTCAGAATCGTAGCATCTCTCAACAATTTTGGAGAGTCGTCAAAAACTCGACGAAAGGCAGCGAAATATAGTGCGAAAACTATTTAAAGAATATCGGAACTTCTTTTCTTACCGTTATTAAACACTTTGCTTTTCTTCTCGTCTCTTATTTACGTCACTTGCGCCCATACATTCCTCTACAATAAGTGATCTTTTTAAATAAATCACTATTAAAATTAAATTAATTTAAATCACTGCTTAAAATTTCATTAAAATATTTTCATACAGTTGAATTTAGGAACTAAATACTTCGTTTCAATTGAATTGAGACACGCTAGATTTATGATTAAAAAATAGATTGCTATCAACATTTTCTATGTGAATATTATTCGTATACTTATTCTCTACCTCCTCTTCAAGTTTGTGCCTTGAATTAAGAATCATCTTCTATAATAATTTTCCATGATAATGTATTAAAGTCACTTGATATTTTATCTTATTAAGAACAGCGATCACAAAACTTACTAGCAGAACCTTAAATGTGAAAATGAACTTGGACCGCGTTTTGCATTTTCATATTGATCATTCATCTTATGTCTTTATAAGATGAACTTAAATTCTCGGTTCACCTATCTTCCAAATTTCACGAGTTGGTTACATCACTTTTTTAATTCATCTTTTAAAATGCATATTAAACAGAAACTTGAGTCTTCACAGATATTTAGCTTTGAACAAAGAAAGAAACCGAATAGAAATTACGCGATTCACTATTTGATGGAAAATGGAAAGCGATGTAAATTTAAAAACAATAACACGATCTGTTATTGGAATTAAGATAAAAAAATATGTTTAAAAAACTGCAAAACTTTTGTAAACATTTGCACTACTACTAAATTAGCCTCACTAAATAGACAATTTTTGTTTTGATTTTGAAAAGGTGTAAAATTGATTTCATTTTATGCAATAATATTTTCGGAAATTAGCAAGGAAATATTCCAAAATTCAGCTTTATTTTCATTTAAAATTCTAATTAAAATTTCCAAAAAGTCCTAATTACCTCCAAAATTTATATTCGCCACATTTGGTGTCTGTAGATCATCAATATACAACATAGTACACACAAATATAAACATGCACAAACCCACATTTATTTTATCATTGGCAGAGATTACTAATAAATAATATTTATAAATTGACGATTTTTGATTAGTTATAACCTTCTAATGAGGAATTTGTCACCGGCCAGATGTATTAGTTTCCGTGCAATATGTAAAAGGTAGAAAGATACTTCGCAATATCTTTTCGAATTTATTTAAACAAATAATTTAATACAATCTCCATTCAGTAAAAGCTGATTTAAAAATTCACAATAAACGGAAAAGAAAAATGAATAAGAATATTTTAAAAAATCATAAAAAATTATATAATTTATAAGTTATATAACAGGTTTTGTTTATATATTTAGGTAAAGAAAAATTAACTTACTTTTATATTTCCTTTTTTTTTACTTGAAAAGTGTCAAATAAATATTACACTCTTTCTAAACAATTTAAACGTATAAATAAAAATAAAATTCGATACACATTCCATATTCATTTCACTCAATACTTTTTTTCTGTAATCTATGAGCTATGCTTTGTTACTACGCATACTTCTAAATGGAAATAAGATCTTGTTCTGACAAATATGTCACATACAATTCTGACAATGTGTCCAACGTTGCAGCGTCAATGAATGAAAATATAAAAATTTCTATTATGGTTTTAATAATCTTTTGTAAACTTTAATATGTCTGTATGTGTGTTTGCGAATAAATTCTTTCGTTTCCAGCTTGTATTGCTGATTCTGCTGCCTTATAAAAGAAGAAAGAAATATTCAATATTTATCATTCAATGAAAAACATAATATTTATTTATATTCGAATAAAATGAATATTTTAACTTGGCAAAGCACACAAGCTGTATCGATAATCGAAATTTTTGAAATGACATATTTTTAAATAATACTTAACACAAAATGTACTTAACACCTAACACCACACCAAGAGCTCATGTAGTTCCTTTCCCGTTTGGCATAGATGCAGGTGGACTTTATTAAAAATATTACACAGCAATCAATTGCACAAAATATACTGCATAAATTTCTGCAATATGGCATTAGAAATATCTTCCATATTATAGCAGTAATATGAATTCATGCATCTTACGACAACCGCGTGCCACTCCACATCTAATGGCAAATTATCTTACTCAGAGCTATGGCATTATATCGTTTCTTCTTCCACAGGATGTTTAATAGACTGCAAGACCTCGAAGCTTTTTACACGTAGCATGTAAATTGATTCTATTGCTCATTAAAATATTAACTATGAAAAATAATGAACTGCATCAAAAATTATGGTAATTTATAATTCATTAGCAACTTATTCTTACTCATTAAAATTATTTTTGGCACAGTTGTAACAATTATCCAAATTATATTGCTCATAAATCTTAACTGTACAGTGTAGCCATTAGTTACACGCTTTTATTTCTATTCATAAGTTTCACGACTGTTCCAAAGAACAACAATGAGCGTTTGTATATTATTTTTTAAATGCTTTTTGATAAACATTGTTACAAAAGGCCTATGGCAATAGCGGTTATAGAATTCAATTTAAACTCGAAACTTGGGAAAATGTCCGCATGGTTGTTGTATAAATAGATCTCCCATTAAAAATACTATCAATTTTTTTTCTTGTAAAACATATATTGGTGAAAAGCAATTCTTCTTTTTGTAGCATAATTGTTACGATTTGATTTGTGTTATTAGGATATTGTTTTATCCATAATGTAGTCTTCTGATACAACTTAATGTTTTTTTTATTTCCATGAAAAAAAAATTAATAATTTTACTAATAAATTTCCTACATTATAGGCAGCTATTTTAAAAGCATATATTTATTTTGTAAAAAATCGTGCATTTTAAGGTTAATTCACAAACATTGTTTCATTAAATTACATGCAACAAAAAAAGGGAATAACCGACCACATCCATGAAGAATAAAATGAAAATCTATTTCTATAGAGAAAATAAGTTTCCATCTTAATTTACTGTCAAATTAATTATTATTTAATTACTCTTTTATCAAGTAATATATGAATAATGCAGAAGAATTTTAAATGAATCGCAAACAAAGAATGCACTCATTAAAAATTACATTTTCAAATGTTATGATTTAATGTTGAAAGTAACTCTGGATCAGGCATTTTAATAACTAATATTAGTATGTGGAGATTAATGCTCGTAAAAATATCGATGAAAGGTGGTACAAATAAGAAAACCAAGGAAGGATTCGAATTCTTAATTAATATTTATGACCAAACGATTTGTTCCGTATTTTCTAAGATCTTAGAAATACATTCTTGAAAGAAAATCTTTCAACGAATTAAATGGGCTTTTACAATAACCTGCAAATTGATTATTGAAGAATTTAAACATGAGTTTTTAAATTTGTACATGTTATCTGCCATAAAATGTTTTTTTTTAATTTTACATTTAGTTATACATCTAATTTTCTTCTAATAAAGAAGAAAGAGTATCTCAGAAATTTCTTATGCCTGTGAATTACTTACACTGCTAACGGAAGAAAAAAATAAAAAAGAAGAAACCGTAAGTTTCTTTTTAAGAATCTAAGGTTTAATTGGTCGAATTTTTGAATTTAGAGCGTTACACGATCAATCCACGATTTTAGAATTAACCATTAACCTTAAAAAAATAGCTGTGCCTTTTTTTAGAAAGTTACCTACATTTTGTCTCTTGTAAAAAAAGTAACGAATTTTGAGAGATTAGACTCATTAAA
Source organism: Argiope aurantia (assembly GCA_026543865.1). Taxonomy (NCBI): domain Eukaryota; kingdom Metazoa; phylum Arthropoda; class Arachnida; order Araneae; family Araneidae; genus Argiope; species Argiope aurantia. The sequence continues at coordinate 20,953 of JAPMOR010070131.1, forward strand.
TATTACTCTGAATTATTATTAATTTATTTTAAAGTTTAATTTTATTTTGGAAAGATTATGTAAGTCTATGCTACGTTTCCATCGTCTTGCCCCGAACATGAACGCGTCAAAAGTTCGCTTTTAAATTACAGCTTAGATTAATTAAGCTCAAAGTTCGTAAATTTTCTTAACAATATGAAAATTCTAGAATTATCGCTTATTCGGAATATATTCTATCGTTGCTAGAATGAGTGAAATATAATAAATTTAATAACGATAATTATTTTATCTTGATGATAATGACATGATATTGTTTGATCAGTCTATATCATCTTTAAATTACGTTATGCCAGATGAAATAATCCTTCAAAACGCTGTACTGGACGATAACTAGATTTAGAGCTACTCAATTGGGCTCATAAATGCTCACTAAGAAACGGAATTTCAAAATTTTTATTGACTTCTTTCTTATTGATTTTTATTGATTTAAAAATACAATAGTAGTATGCAACTACATTTAATGTGACTTTTTTCGAAACTTAAGAATTTTGATAACATTTATTCGACTGATAGCTGTTGTGGAGGCCGACGATGGTTCCACAATGGAGAATGGGAAATGAACTAAATAATGGTTTTTAACTAATTAAAATAAACTAAGGAATTGCGGTGTAGCTATTAGTGATGAAACGATGCTTCTATAAAATGTGTTTTATTATTATGAGAAGATGCATGGAGTCACCCCGTTACCAACGGTAAGCATCGCCATCACCATGTTCAAAACCAGGTCTTTCGGGTCATGACTCGCGCAGTCACAAAAGGGAGCAACCCTAAAATGGGCCAAATCGCCAACTTGGCGCGTTGGTAGCAAAGTACTGAACAATAGCAACAACCAAAATTGAGTAAACGCATATCTACTTTTATCACATCAATGGAACAGAAAAAATATTATGTACATCTATTAAAAAAATTCATAAATTGCTGCTTCCGGTAATTATTTTTTAACAAACCACTTATATATTGTTCGTAATTACATCATTTTTTTAAATGATCTTGTTGAATAATGCTGTATGCTGGTTCCAAAATGTCAAAGATTTATTCATTTCGATTTTCATTGGAGGATTCTCTTCTGCGGATTTACCCTTGAGAGAATCTTCAGCATTTATTATTTTATTTTGCTAAAAAACAAAATACCACTTCCTTAAAATTTAAAAAAACAAAAGGCTGTGATACCGCAGCTGCACTCGACATATTTTAGGTAAAATTATTGAAAATTTCAAATTTGTACTTGTCTTTCAAATTATTTTTTTTTTCATTTTATAAATTTTATTTTAAGAATTCAAAATTAGACACCACTGGTTTATGGCGGTTCTACAAATGTCAAGCTTGCTCTGCCAGTGCAATTGTCCTTTCAAATCGATCCATGTCATTTTAATCTCTACAAAATAATGTGGACATCATGCGATGAGAAGAAAAAATGACCATTCTTTCAAGTGGACCAGGAACAATCAGGAATGTCAACCATTAACACTAGCTGGAAATGAAAGATGGGAGAATCCTTTACTTCAATCCTGATGAAATTAAATGATCTAATGATCAAAATAAATTGTGGACCCTGAAGAAGTTGCTTACCTTACTGATTTTTTAATCTTTTCAATGTAATCGTTTATAAACTTTTCATAAAGCGAACTTCGATTTTTTTTTTTTTTTTACAAGAAATAGCTCACCACTATATTAAAATCTCAGACATCAATATATATTTTTCTATACATTTTGAAAGCGACATATAAAAAAAGTAGAATGATTTGTTATAAAAACTAGAAAATTTTAGTTTTCTTGTGAAATTTTTAACAATGTATGACATCGGTAGGTTTGTAAGAGGATGTTATTATTATACAGGGTGTGGCAAACAAACGCGGACCAATTTTAATGTAACATGATAATAAATTATCAAAATACAACAAATAATAAATAGAGCAAACTTTTACTGATAAATAAATTGAATTGATTTCAAAATGGCCGCCTTTTGCAGTGATGCGGAGGCGCAAACGCTTATTGAAATTTGCAGCAATGGACCGCAAGTCTTCTTCCTTTAATCTGTCTCATTCCAGCAGAGGCCATTGCTTTAGAGAATCCAAACTTGTAAAATACAAGCCCGAATCCAAAATGGACCATACACTTTAATCATGGGATTGAGATTCGGCGAGTGTTGTGCCTATTCTCAAGATGATATCACGTCCAGAAAATGTTCTTTTCCCCACTCTTCTGTCTTTTTAGTCTTGTGAATTGGTGTAAAGTCTTGCTTAAACTCCTACTTTACATTGCCGAAGTGCGTTTTGTTCCAAGGAAATACAACACCTTCTAGAATGTACCACTGGTAGATTTTGATTTATTTTAGCTCCCTTGTCCACAAAAACCAGAGATGTTCTGCAGCTTTCGCAAATTCCGTCTCAGACAATGACCGACTTTGGATTTTTGCAATGTTTACCAATTGCTGAAATACTTCACCAAATCCAATAGTTATAGTAATTACGAACTTTTGAACAGTAAAGAGCTGTTTGCAGAGAAACATTAAACAAACGAACGACTTTATACTGTTCGTTTTCCAACTTACAAATAGCATAAATTTTGCTTGGCATTGTAAAAAAGACAGAAAACAGTATACAAACTAAAAGATATATTATAAAATATGTTATAATTGAAGTGGTAGTCTAAAAGAAATGAACAAAAATGGAAAATAAATTATTTAACTTCTATTCTACTATTTAATAGCTTTATCCGAGTTTTTGTGCCGCACCCTGTATTTATCAGAAATCTGTTAATTGCATACTAGTGGTTAATCGCCGAATCACTATCAAATGGTCATACATACAGTACATATGTTAAATTCACGCTGCATGTTAATATTTCATGACTATTGTCAGCCAATGCCATACAAGGCGTTGTCTGTGCCATCACACACCTTTATTAGAGAGTATGTGGAAATGATTTGGTACGACAATTTCCGCTGTTTAAGAAATTAATTGTAAAAGTCCATAAATTTAGTACAATTTAAATCGTTTACCAGTTTTATTATCAATTCAGGATCAGATATTATTTTTCTCATATTAAAATTTTAAAAAAATTTCTAAGTACTTTACTGAACGTCTCGTCAAATCCAAAGCATCCTCATATGGCGAAAGAGCCTTCCATAGAGGCGGTAGAAGAGTCAAAAACAGCAATATTTAACTTTTCATTACAACTGAAAGGTGATCTGATTAAACAACAATTGATATGATTAACTATTATATTATATAATATTGGGAGTGGATCCATTAGGAATCAACTTCAAGAGAACTGGTTTCAGTTGCCCTTGTATTAAAAAAATTAAAAATTAATTTTAGACTGTTATGTAAAATAAAGAGCGTTTTTTTTATCAAACTCATTCTAGATACACTGATACAAATCATAAGTTATGGTGTATTTGGTTTTGTTTTACAACAGGAAAAAAGACTGTGCCGCAGAGATTTGTAAGCTATTTTTAAAGCATCATGAGACGCTTTAGAATGATGCTCTGGAATTTATTGACTATTAATTTGTATTTATAAAGTTTAATATAGCTTTTGTAAATCAAATGTAAGTAAAAAAAATTCATTACATCGAGAATAATTTGCAAAAATTCTGCAGAAGTGAGAATCCCCATAAATTGCGGACCTTGAAGCACTTGCTTACCTTACTGATTTGATAACCTATTCATTGTAGTCGTTTGCAAATGATTCTTTCATATAGAAGCCAATATTGTTCAATGTCTACATCAATGATATTCCCAGCCCCAGGAACTGCCAGACCCAATTATGTCTATTCGCCGACGACACTGCCATCATGAGCACCGGTGAATCCATCAACATCAAGAAACATCTAAATGATTACCTGGACGACCTCGGCAAATGGCTTATCAGGTGGAAGGTTAAGGTGAACACGGACAAGTGCCAGGCTATCTACTTTACGAGAAAGAGAAATACTCCCAACCCCCCAAAACTTTTCAGAAGGAAAATAAAATGGAGCGACCAAACAAAATACCTAGGAGTAATATTAGACAAAAGACTCACCTACTAAGAACACGTCGACAGCATCAGAAATTTAGATCTGCAAGTTTCCCAAGCAGCAAAAGATCGTTGGCCAACCATTGGCCGAACATCGCCCCACAGAACGCGCGAGGTTGGGGCGAGATCGCCTCCGATCTCGCCCCGACCTTGTTCATGTCCCCCGGCAAGACACCGCGTGATGATCGCCCCGGCGTGTTTCCGACGATATTGCCGATGTTTTTCCGACGTGTAAATACCACGGGCGACTTTATACCAAGCATTTTTCGATGTGTTTTATCAATGGGCGACCCAATACCAATCATTTCCCCATGTGTTTTATCAATGGGCGACCCAATACAAATCATTAGGCGAGTTGTTACTGAGTACTTTCCGGCGTCAAATTTAAATATTAGTTAATTGGTTATTCAGTTTTCTCAAACTGTATACATTAGTGTCATAATATTTAAAACTATAATACTTTCAAAATTTTATCAAACGACTGAAAATACGAATCATTTTGAGTAGTTTACTTTTCTTTTTTACCTTTGAATCATTTTGTTTGCTATTTATTTTTATAAATTTAAAATTCCATAAAACACTTGCTTTTGATAGAATGACATTTTTCATGATTTTAACCTTACTTCAACTTTTTTAACTATTATTATAGCATATATTTTACCACAATCTTACCCTATAAAATTTTTAAGCAATATCTATTTTTACTACTCTTTAAGAAAAATAAACAAATGTTAAAATTATTTGATATAATTTCAAATTTGATCACCTGCACATCTATATAGAAGATTTATTGCCTTCAATTATATATCCTATTTATTTTCATTGTTTAATTACTATTATTAATTATTTTTATTATGGGAAGAAATGTTAACATAAACATAGTTTCAATTTTATAATCAACCAGTATAATTTTACTGATATATATAATACATCTAATTTTAAATTTCTAATATTGCCTATATCATCTATTTATAAAAGTTATTTCATAACAATTCAAGACAGAAAAATATATAATTCTTATTAAAAAATATTTTCTTTACTATACACACTTTTATATTGCTTAACGTGAGCTATAAACCAAGAATTACTAAAAAGTAATAACATAAACTTCTAACAACACAAATTCCTATTTTAATGTATTTTGAACACCCTACCCCCCCCCCTTTTTAATGCATTTGTTAAAAATTGTGTAAAACACTAAATTATATAATTCCTATTATATGTTTCTTCAACAGACAACTTTTTTTTATAAGCACACTTCAAATTTCTAATATTTTCATGATTTATGTTTAGTGAGGGTTGGGTTTGTGACAAAATAACCAAATTTGATCTTTGTTCAACTCTGAATATTTCACAAAAATTCCATGCATAAAAATGCAATGCTCCTTTCAGTTTTACTGATTCTATTTACAATTAACTTACAAAGTTACTTCATGTAGAAATTTTATACCTTGTTAGTGTTAGCTAATGTCCAATAGACAACATTTTACAAGCACAAATTAATAATTTACTTGAAATTTCTATTTTTTTTAAAATTTATGATTAGTTTGGTTTGGTTTTATAGCACAAGTACCAAACTTGATCTTAGATTAACACTGAATATTTCACAAAAATTCCATACACAAAAATGCAACACTTCTTTCAATTGTAAGAAATTCCTTATATTTAGTAACTTACATTCCTTATATTTAGTAACTTACATGAAGTAACTTACAAAGTTACTTCATGTTGTAGAAATTTTATATCTTATTATAAATGTTAGTGTTAGCTAATGTCCAACAGATAACATTTTACA
>JAPMOR010070131.1:35717-106893 GCA_026543865.1 Argiope aurantia
TATATATATATATATATATATATATATATACAGGGTGTTGCTGAATTCCACCGACAAATTCAGAGGGGGGGGGTGATACTAGGCATCAAGAGGATAAAGAATCACCATACAACATGGGATCCCAAACGTCGTTTAGGAGGTGAAAATCGCAAAAATATAGGGAGTCGGAGAGCTGTTGGAAACTGTAAAAAAATAACAAGTGTTGTTTCAACTATGATTTTTTTTAAGTGAAAGCACATTCTTAAAGGTTATTTTTCATGTTAGTAACATACCGATTTGGTGAACCAGGGGGTCGTAAATTATTGAAAACGAAAAAATAGTTTAGAACTCTTATCTGCACAAATATTAAAACTTTAAGAAAAATAAAAGCTTGAAGAGGTTTTAAGATATTTAAGATATTAGAGATAAGATATAACATATTAGATATAAGATATTCAAGATTTTAAGATATTCAAGAAAAACTGAAATGTTTGCCGAGAAACATCGCCGCAACATCGGCACCTATATTTTTAAAGGATGTTGCCAAATTCGAAAGATAAATTTAGAGACGTGATAGTAGGCATTAAGGAGATGAAAAATTATCATAAAACCTGGGATCGCAAGAGACGTTTATTCTGTGAAAATCACAAAAACAGACATTGAAAAGACAATTAGCTTGGCGAAGAGAATGGCTCAATGAATGCGAGGATTTGGGACAAGGTAGTCGAGAAGAAGCCTCCTCGTATGTAAATTTTCCATGCGTTCTAGGAATATAAAAGCAGCGAGCATTGCAGAATTGATGGTTCGAGGAATATAACAGCAGCTAGCATTACAGAATTGATGGTTCGAGGAATATAAAAGCAGCGAGCATTGCAGAATTGATGGTTCGAGGAATATAAAAGCAGGGAGCATTGCAGAATTGATGGTTCGAGGAATATAAAAGCAGCGAGCATTTCAATATCGATGGTTCGAGGAGTATGAAAGCAGCTTGTATTCATTAAGGAGCAGTGCAGAATTGATAGTCAATAAGTTTCATTCGCAAACAACATGTCAGATTTCACAAATGACTAATATGCGGATATACATTTAATTTACGGCCGAGCTGATGGTAATGGACGCCTAGCACGAAGAATTAACCAAGAGATATATCCAAGTAGGCATTGCGGGAGACAGGATCCTTCAAAATAACGAGGCCAAATGCAGGGCAAGAACGCAGTGTGCACACACCTGAAGCAGAAAATTGAGTTTTGCAGCGCTTTGCCGATGTCCCATCGACAAGCACGCGATCAGTTGCAGCTGAATTGGATATTCGGCATGAAATGGTGTGGAAAGTCATGCGTGCTGAAAGCATGTACCCCTTAAACTTGCAGAAAGTTCAACTCCTATGTGATGACGATTTCCCACTTCGGATGGAATTCGCACGCTTGATGCTTGTTGCTACTTAGAAAGATGCACTCTTTGCCGCAAGAATTTTATTCTTAAATGAAGCCTACTTTACTAGAGAAGGCGTCTTCAATACGCACAATGCACATCCGAAAATCCTCTTATCACTATCTCGTTGAATGTGCAACACAAATTTAGTATTAACATCTAGGCAGGAATTTTCGGAGATCATCTGTTGGGACCGTATCCTATACCCGAACGCCTCAGTGGCACAAAGTACCAAAATGTTTTCTTGCAGCACGTCCTTCCAGATTTACTGCAGGGAATACCGGCCATTGCACGTCAGAATATGTGGTTAATGCATGATGGGGCACCAACGCATTTTTCGAATTCTGTACGTAACTACCTAGATGACACATATCCTGAGAGGTGGATTGGACGTGACGGACCTGTTGATTGGCCTACACGTTCCCTGGACCGTAATCCCTTGGATTTCTTCTTCTGGGGCCACATGAAATCTCTTGTTTATCAGACGCCTTTGGATACAGTGGAATATTTTATAGCATGGATCGTAATCGTTGCTGGAGAAATCGCAAGCACACCTGGTATGTTTGAGCGCATCCGGCGGTCCTTTAAACGTCGGTGTCGGTTGTGTAATGACCTTCGCGACCACAACATTGAGCAATTTTTATAAAAGATTCTCATCATCTCCTTTCTTATGTTAAAATGTCTGTGCTGTAAATGTATGCTGTATCTGTATTCCACCAAATAAATTTTCACCGCCGTTTGCGACTTTATATTTCTTTGGAAATTCGTATCGCCTTGATGCGTACTATCACTCCTCAGAAGTTTTCGGTAGAAATTTCCAATACCTTCTGTAAACATCGGTGCAGATGTTGCAGCGATGTTTCCCGGTAAACATTTTAGTTTTCCTTGAATATCTTACAACCTCCTCAATCTTCACACTACAGACTTATATCAAATTAAAGAGTATAAAGTTCCTTATATTAAACAAGCTTTTATTTTTCTTAAAGTTTTAATATTTTTGCAGATAAGTGTTTTAAACTACTTTTTCATTTTCATTTATTTACGACCCCCAGGTTCATCAAATCGGCATGTTACTTACATGAAATCAGCCTTTAAGAATGTGCTTTCACATAAAAAAAATTCATAGTTAAAACACCATTTGTTATTTTTTTAATTAATTTTTTACAGTTACCAACAGTTCTCCGACTCCCTATATTTTTGCCATTTTCAACCCCCTAAACGTCGTTTGGGACCCCATGTTGTATGGTGATTCTTTATCCTCCTAATGCCTACTATCACCCCTCTGAATTTGTCGGTCGAATTCGGCGACACCCTGTATATATATATATATATATATATATATATATATATATATAGAGAGAGAGAGAGAGAGAGAGAATCAGATTTTTTTTTACATATATTTACAAAATTAAAGATTATCAAGGAACCATTCTGAGTATAAGATTTCGATTCATTAACGAAAAAAAATGTTTCAGTTTCGTCTTCAGAAAGATTTTTAAGTCCTTCAGGTTTAGCTTAACTTTTAGTTATTAAACTTGCAATATACTGTAAATTTTACCTAATACATTTTTAAAAGCGTCATCTTTAAATACACAATAAAAGAAATGCATTAACATACGAGCAGGGACTTTCAGAAGAAACTGAAGGTCTCACTTCTAATGAAAGTTAAAAAATAATTTTTAAAAATTTTTAGCATTTAATTTTAAATCAGTAAAAATATTGCATATTTTCAAGCAAAATTTAAAGACTGTGCGTTAATTTATATTTTGAATCAAGTATAAAAAAATCGCTATTAAACAAATTTTACTTTTTTTTCCATTGTGTAGAACTTTGATGGAAATATTTCTTTTAAACAAACAATATCCACCATCCAAATCCCCATTAACGCATTCACATGAGCGAAGACCTAAGTGCCCTTAAATGAATTTCCAATTCAACTAACCTGAAAAATCGATACTTGAAATCGCCCTTCTGTTGATATGTAGTTTGTGGTTAAAGCTCCAATTAAGCAAGTAGTTGGAAGGAAATCGAAATACGATTAGAGGTACATTCACTTCCCATTCATATTTTAAGATTTGTTTGATCCAATAATGGCATATCCAAACTAATAACGCGTTATGAACTCTTAGTTGATAACAGAGGATGAATGAATAACTTTCTGATTAATAGATTGGTGGGGAACTTTCATTATACGACATTATACTAACATTGAATTTGACTCAGTTAATGGCCATTTTCATCTTTTAGATTATGTTCAGATAAACTGTTCTTGAATTTAATCAATGAAAAAATTTTATTTCGTAAATGTTTGCGAATTCACTTTTTTGAAAATGAGTAGACTAATGTTAATTAAAAACAAAGTTGTACAATTATGTGAAATATTACTTTAAAAAATAATCATAATTTAATGTCCATAACTCACAATTTTATTTGCATAATGATGAAGAACTTTTCAACGTTATACAATATATCCATAATTAAAATTCATAATTGTGAGACGTCTGTTTCATATATTATGCAGCAAAATTCCATGAAAATTGCGTGATGGCATAATGAAATGATGGGAAGTTTATCTAGCAAAAAAGCTCCCCAAAACACCACTATATGGCGTATTATAGCCTTTCAGGTAACATAATAAGAAATTATAAAATGCAATCATTTCCTTGTAAAACATTCTCGATATGATGCCCATCATTGCCTGCTACCATCTGAGAGCATAAAATCGCATGTTCTATTGTTGAAAAAGTTGTATGCCGAGGAATACTACACAGATAGCATGTTATGCTATTTTAATTCGCCGACAGATGTAATGGAATCAAGATAGACCAAATCTTTAAAGCATTCCTACAATCAAAAATCAAAAAGATTCAAGTATGGCATTTCCGGAGGCTAAGATGAAAGGAAATAACGACTGATAATGTCGAAAGAGCACTTGTTTCACAAAATGGGCGATGTATGTAAAAACACCATCCTATATAAACTCTGTTGTTGAAACACATCGGTCTGCTTGTAATTCCGGAATCAGAATTGCTCCAATAATCATTAAAATCGTTGATCAATAACAGATCATGTGACAGTAAGCTCTTCAAAAAAAAGTGGAACCAGAATTACAGAAGGTAAAGATGCATCAAACAGTTACATGCGAAGAGTTTAAAGGCATTTGCAGATATTTATGTGGATTTGTTTTAACCCTAATATATCAAGTCAGCGAGTTAACCGTGTTATATAGGGATAGTCTAAACCGGTTTACAGGAATAATAATGAAACGCCTTTGGAAGAATCCTATGAACCGTGTAGCGAGTATGATCAACATTTTCTGCAATCCACCGAACGCTAGTCTACCCTTGGAAAGGAATATCCTTCCTTCCTCCACTTGCGTCGCTACCATGCTGCAACACACTTCCATCCTGTTCCTGGCTGAATGGCCAAATATCTTGATGCTTCAAATTTCTTTAAAAAATTTTTATCTGGAGAGAACAAGGAGCTCACTATCATCCCCTTCTACTTAAAAGCAATCGATAGATTTGGTGGCAATGGAATCCTTAACTGGAGCGACATTATGTAGGGCAGTCATACGCTACTTCACATCTTCGATGCTAAAACTGTCACCGCACATCTCTATAGAGATGAAGTCGTTGAAGACCATAAGAGATTTTTAAGGGATGCTATAGGCCTGGACTTCATTTTTATGGATGATAAAGCACGGCCACACGGAGCTCAAATTGTTGATGACTTTCTTGAAGAGGAGGATAGATTGGCCCCTCTAGGTCTCCTGATCACAGTTCCATTGAACATGTATGGAAAAGTCTAAGAAGAGCTATTGAACAGTGTAACCCCTTTCTCAAGACTTTCTAGGAGTTAAAAGCCTTGCTTTTGGAAGAATGGGTCTTGTTGTCATCAACATTTATTGATACCCTCATAAACAATTTGAAGCTCATTATGAGGCTAATATAGCAGTGCATTGTGGTCATATTTTATATTGGGCAGATTTTTCCTGAAATAAATTCAGTATTTATGATTTATGATCTAACATTTTTAGAGTACCCTGTTTCTTAATTCACAATTAAAATCTTTTCTATATCGTTATTTTGCTATATTCTTTCTGCCTATGTGCTAAATTTCGTGGCAATACAAAGAACAGTTCTTCAGTTTACGCAGATTTTATATTTGTGACCTTAATTTTATACATGGGTGCAATTACCTCATGAAAAGTCTTAGGATACCTTATGGACACAAATCGCTCATATGCACTGCTTTTTAAAGACAAATATTATGAGAAATGCAATAATATGCCCTGACCGAAATCTATTCTTGCAAATCCCTGAAGGCATCTAAAAGAGGAAAAAAAATCCTATTTTACACCAGGCGCGACTTAATTATTTCACTGATATGTGGCTCAAACCAACTCAGAAGGATTAAGCTATAATATTTTTTGGGTATTAAAACTAGCATCTCACAATTAGTTTTCTTTACAATAACGATAAAATAAAAAATTCGAAAAATAAGAAATTTAGACTTTATATAACAGTTAACATTTATATAAACTTTAACTGAACACATTTATATAAACAAAAAGAAAGCGTATAGTTACAGAAATAATTAATAATTTCGTATGGATTTAATTGATAGAAAAATCAATTACCCTCCATGTTTAAACAACATTTAATTTTTAATAGTCTAAACTTTTCAATACCTAACTGAAATTATTCAAATACCATTGTGCGATAGCGCAAATCAATTCCACATGTTGTGGCTTTTTTCAACCAAGTCATTTTAGAAGAGGATGAGAAAGTGAAACGAATCTAAAGCAGTAACAAAAAAAATATCACGTTTCGTTTGGAATCACCCTCCCCCTGTTCTAATACTTTTCTGAAAACTTCTTCTGTTATTATAGGAACACAAACTCAAGAAAATAACGCAACAAATCAAATTTCAGGAGGCAGTTTGTCCTGTGGAGAATATATCATTTGTAAATAACCAATTTTCTTCTGCGATTCAGGCGACAAATAAGAAAAAGTTATCCTTTCTCTTCTCATCATTAGCGAAGAAAACAAAGAGGAAATAAGAATATAATTTTCATGTAATGGTGACCTATCTTCCACTCTCCCTCCTGAAGAAAAGAAATTTTATCGTTTGCAACGATGGTCATCCACGACTTGATCTTTTCATCTGTTGTTCCTTTTAATATCAACAATTTTGCTAGAAAATGTGGGATTTGTTTTCCAGGTATGAATTATTCTTCATTCTGGAAAGTCAGGCATTATGCTTTGTTCTATTCTTTCCCTTTTCTTGCTCATGTTTTTGTATTTTTCATTATAATAGGAAATATAAATACTTTTCGTCAATTTATTTCAATATTTTGCATTTCTACTGTACTTGATTTATTCTAATAACTAGCCGCCTTTGGCGACCAGCCGGTTCTCCAGTATTACCGCTCGCAACAATTTTCAATTAAATATTTGAAGTAACTGGTCTCTTAATAGATTCTCAAACAAAACATTTTTAATCTTCAAATTTTGATAGTCATACCAAACTTATACTGTTGTTTAGATCGTTTCGTTCAATTTACTATATATATATTTTGCTAATTTTTTGTCATTTCCGATAAACAACGTTAATTTAAAGTGGAAATGATGAAATTGCAATTAATATAAAGATATTTTTTAATAAAACCAAGCGTTTTATTTTATTTATCTTTATTGTTATTTATTTATTATTATTATTATTGAATATGAGTATTGAAAACAGAATCGCTCGGTATTTAAGTCTTATGTGAACTACAAAATATTTTTCATAATTTATGTAATATCTCAAAGAATAATTCATCAAAAATTTCTCAGATTCAGCATAAAACTCAGTTTTTAGTTTTGCTTTCAAAAGGATTGAAATGAAATCAATAATAATATTTTGTTACGGCTTATAAATATATTTCAAAAATTATGAAGTCCAAATTTAATGCAGTATCATATTCTGAGAAATATTCTGGCCACACCAAATTTTAAATAAATGAATGAATGTTTCTATTTTCCACGATCAACTAAGACTTATTTATGAAGTTTTGAATGTTAAAAACTTAGAAAAACTCAACATTTTCATAATCTTAGGCTAATTAAGCTTGAGAAACATGCGTGCTGATTTTCTTTGAAACGATCGATGGAAAATCTAAAATTATCCTTCTTTTTATCGAATAGTGATATTCAAATTTTCATAAATCAGTTAGTTTAAGTGATTGATTTAGTTAATTGGAAATTAACTCTTTTTATTTAAAATGTTAGTGTTTCAAGAACATTTTGTTAATCGTGATTTCGTTATTTATTAGAGCATTTATTGAATCGAGTTACATAAAATATAATCATTTTCCATTTAGACCATTTTAGCAGATCTGTGTCTTACTAAAGGTTTGCAAATTAGTTGTGCGGCCCTGATTTGAATGGATATCCTATTCATATTAAACAAAACTTGCCTTAAAATAAAACTGATTTATTGGATTAATAATATAGAGAGTGTAAAAGATCATAAAATAATTTTTCTAGCATTTAATTTTTAGAAAAAATAATATTTTTTATTTGTTTCATTTCCTACAGACACGTGCCGAAAATTATATTTTTTCGGATTTCATTTCCAAAAAGATTTAGTTTATTTTTAATTGGAGCTTTAATCAATGTGATGGCAACACTTTGAAAAAAGCTAATTTTTTCCCCATGAATGCGAAACGTGCTCGCGCCGCTTAAATTTTATTTTTATTTTGTACGAAAAAAATTGTTGAAAAATAGAGTTAAAATATTTATTTAAAAATTCATTAAAAATAGAAATTTTATTTTAAGGTTAAAACATTGGTATCATTTAAAAGATAAATTTTTGATCTTTAACTTCATGTAAAAATCTTTTTTGTGCGGTAATATTTTCGGAAGTTATAGCAGAAATACGCCAAAATTTCGCTTAATTTTTAAATAAATAAAATTCTAATTAAAATTTCGAAAAAATAACGCCCAGGTGCACAATCCCGACCTCCAAGGTATACACGTGCCAAATTTGGTAGCTGTAGGTTAAATGGTCTGGCCTGTGGAGTTCCAACACACACACACACACACATTGAGCTTTATTATAAGTATAGATATAGATTATGGTTTTTCACCATTCAAAAAATTTTATTGCAGAAATTAATAAATCTAATTTTGTTTGTTTTTTTAATTTCATCTTTTGGGAAGATTTTTGTACTATTTTCGTATTTATATATATGCAATGCCGTGTTTTCAGAGACTTCAAAATTCGGAGATTATTTCTAAATTTATATCATTGCATTGTTGTTTTTTTAATTAAGCTATAGTAACTATAATTGCTGTATACAATGTTCAAATTTCTTTAAATTTAATGAAGCAAATTAAATAAATAGTCATATTTTCCCATTTCTATTTTAAATTGAAAAATGTGGTAAACATCATACTTTCCTTCTGAATTTCGTAATCATGATTTCTATGTTTTAATATTAACAAAAGGTTTAAAAAAATCATATTTTGACCTCTTATTGTAAGAACTCTAAATGTAATTTAAAAAGCTTCTTCATTTAGAAAATATCACCAAATGTGGTACTACAAATTTTAAATTTCTTAATTCAAGAAATTCAAACTTATGACATTAATTTTTTTTTTTTTAACTGGGATTGATTATTTTCATTACGTTTTTCATTTTAATTTCAGCTCAAGTTTTTCCCTTCTTTTAAAAACAATTATTAAAAAAGAATATTGTTTTTAGTCACACAAAAGAATTAAAGTTTGTCCCATTATTTATTTTAGTTAAATATTTTATATTAAGCATCAGTCGGCGACTAGACCTAGGGGTACAGCGTCTTCTCTGTGATCTGGGCGTCCCAGTTCAAGCACGGTTGTTCATTGCCCTGTGTTCTATCTGTGAGTTGTGTGAAAGAGCTCCCTTGTAACAAGGGGTTGTGCTAGCGAATGTGTGTGTCATCTTCATGTGAGCTAAAAGTCAGACTTCTGCCCTCGGGTGCTCAGAGGCCTTGGCCCTTAGAAGTTACTGTACACTCAGTTTAAATCGCTGACATTTCGTCAGCGGGCTTGTAAAGTGCCATAAGTGACAACAACGTATTAGATATCAATCACAACCATTTTGGGTAAGTAAAACTTTTTTATTTTCCATACGTCGAAACATTGTGACATTAAAACTTTGTAATAAGAAAGAACTAGATTAGAAGATTCAATTTAGTTAACATGCAAGGAATAATTTCAATTGCTTTATTAAGTCTTACCAACCCAATTAAATGTGTCAACACTTCTAACACTTTCTGAAAGCTCTCGGCTGACCAGATTCTGTATTCATGAAAATAAAGCAACAAAAGATCAAATATTACGAAAATTCACATTCCAAGAAAAATTTGAGTGAGCCGTTTAAAAGCAGACAGATTCCATATGGAATATTGAGAGTATTTTGAATACAACAAATTTGTCTTTTGGCTACAAGATAGTTCGTTAAATTCTGTTATAAGCAAATTGGGCCATTTTAATAATTAAAACCTTTCTTTCTTTTATTGGCTGTATTTAACTAATGCTTTGAAGAATAGATTATATTTAAAAGAAAATCGATATTTTCACTGCCCTGCATGTTCAAAATAAGATAAAATAGGTAAAATTAAATCGTTTGGAAAGTTTGTATAGATTCTTTGCTTCGCAACACAAAATAAAATATATAAGAAACACACTTATTCAAATAATTATCAAGAAGTTATGAAATATAAACATCATAATATCATCAGAAATATCACCAGTAGGTACCTCGTTTCTTTTATAATGTTTACCTCACAAATTTCGCTAGCGAGTTTCAAGAAAAAGCAACGCAAGACAAACATTGCATGACAACGCATCGTTCAATCAAATTGGAAAAATATATAATTAAAAAAAAAATTTTAAATCGTAAAGTTGTTGTTTCTTATGGCACTTGCCATGGACAAGCCCGCTGTCCGAGGACAGACGATTTAAGCCTGAGGGGAAGCGCCTCTTGTTTCTATAGTAGCGCCATCTAGGGCCAAGAGAACGACTTTGGCTACACACAGGTCACAACCCTTTTTACAGGGTGGACTTCATTCACGCATTTCATTCACTCAGCCACAGATCGTAATTTAGATCTGAATCAAAGAACGATCACCCCTGATCCAGTACCCCCAGTGGTATTACTCTCGGCATGGAGGACTTTGCAACCACGACAGATTTATACGCGCGTCAGCCACCTAACACGCGGGGAATCTTCGGCCGGCAGGTTTCGAACTCGCAACCTAAGGGACGCGAAACCAACGCTCTACCAACCAGGTTACTATTCAAATTAAGGCTTCTTAGTTTATACTCGAATATGTTACCAATTAACGATTCAAGAAAATTGAGACACCAAATTTCCAGGTTTAAATAAATGTTATTTATTCGAGTGGTAAAATAATAAAAAAAGAATATAAATCTTAAAAGAACCTATGAATGTACTGCCAAACATTTTAATTTAGTATTTTTCATAACAATACTAAAATGGAAATTTTTTTCATTTTTTTTAAATTTACTTTTTTTTTTTTTTTTTTTTTTTTTTTGAAATTTTAGTTAAGTGCGAAGTATATAGAAAAAAATTATTGGTAAAAAAAATTCTAGAACGTTATTTACTATGCATTTTGAAAAATTCAATTACTGCTATAATATCAGTGTAAGTTCACGGATCGAAAAAAAAAAACTATTCTAAATATCTTATTCTAAGATTTCAAATAGTATGATAAAAGTCAATTTTTTTTTAAAATCTGAATTAGCTGGGTTTTTTTAAAAAATTTTTAGCCTGACTTTATTAAGATATTATACAATTCAACAGTTGGTTTAATAGATATTCTTATTACTATATTTCTGCAACTCACCCTAGAAATTAATAGTTTTTTTTATTTAAACAAAAATCGGAGTTTCAACTTCTTTTGTTTCTCCGCTTCTCCCATTAAATAACATATAATGCAAACTTAGGGCACGTTTTTGCAAGCCAACTCGAAATTTTATAAAATGAATTTCATATTATGCATTTCTCCTATATTTTGTTATTTTTCATGATATTTCGACTAGATTAGCTGTTTAATTCTACATTTTGTAACTTTTCACCAATGCAGCCATTTATTAAATGATGAGAAAAAGAAACAAATCCAAATCAACAAAAAATGGCATCAAGTTTATTTTTTTTCTTTTTTTTTTTTCTAGTTGCTTCCTCTGTAAAAAGCAGAACCCAAATTCACAGAAAATAATGTAATAAATCAAATTTCAGGCAGTAATTTCTTCTGGGAGAGCATTTGTATCTCATATAACCCATTTTCTCTCGTAATTCTGACGAAAAGTAAGAAAAAAAAATCATCTGCTCATTTTTCTCATCAGCAGATGATTTTTTCTTCTTGCCTATTCTTACCATTAATAAACCGTTATATAATCGTCAAACATTCCTACCTTTTTATAGAAGGAGGAAAAGCTTATAATTGACAACAGTGAGCACATAAGCCCCTTCTGGATCTATTTTTTCATTGGTTGTTTTGAATTCAACATATTTTTCCAAGGTGAATCGAAGTTCGTTTTCAAGTAGAATTGATCTTAATATTGAAATGGCTGGTTATTATTGATAAATTCACTTGTAGGCTTGGCTAATTTTTTCTTTCTTTTTTCTTTTGGTAATTTTTGAAACTCTTGAATTTACAAGAAGTTTTTTTGTTGTTGCCATTCCTTCTTAAATACAGAATGCAAGTCTTTTTTTTATTATTGTTTTTCATATTTCAAACAATTTTTTAAAGTTTATAGGAATATCATTTTGTAAACTTTTTTTCATTAATATTTTAAAAAAAGACTTCGTTCTTCAAACTTTCTTTTTGAATTTTTAGAGTATTTAATAAATCAAACTTTGACTTCTTTTCTGTAAGCAAATTTTCATTTTTGATTTTTTTTATATAATTTTTTTTCATAATCACCGCAGCAACAAGAATTTATTTTCCAAATTTTTTTAAAGAAAAGAATTTTGCTTTACAATTTGCTTTTATCTTGGCTGCATTGCTATTTTTGTCCTGTTTTAAAAAACGCATGCATTATTTAATTAGAATAAAATTAAATTTTTCCTGCTAACAAACTGTCTTGCCAATACTGAATATAATTAAAAAGAATATCATACTGCAACGGTAATATCAGCTATTTACTTATTATGAATGTGAAGTGAGACTTTTTTTTTCTTGACTCTCACCAGATGGAGCATTGCAGGTGCAAATGGTTCGGTTTCAATGAATGCAATGCTTGGCAGTTAAAGGTTGCCCTTCGATGTACGTAACACTTGTTCATTTATATTTTGTTTTGTTTTTATCTAAGGGGCAGTCAGCCCTCTTAAACCTTTTAATTGTCTGTGCTCTTCCTAAATATTCAATGTACATCCCTATTTGTTTATTAAAATATTTCAAATAATAAAATTATCGACACAAAATAGACAATCAAAAACCTTAAAATTCTTGGCAAAAAAATAATACTGGTAATTTAATAACTTTAAATCATATTCTGAATGAAGCATCAAGATAATTTCCTCAGTTGAAAAACTAAAACCATTAACTTTCGAAAGTCTCTCAAGCAATGAAGGAAAAATTTCAAATATTAATTTTTCGAAGACATTATTTATTATCAAAGAAATTAAAATTAAAAATAACATTTACAAAAAGTAAATAAATTATGTGATTTCCATATGTGAAGCAATTTTACTATAAGTCGCTATAGCAACCATGATAAGTTCTTTGAAGTTTAAATAATTATTTTGATTCATTTCACTACTCTTATAATTTTAGAAAATCAAGTAACACTACAGAAATTTTTTAAAGATTTTTTTCTCAAACTTAGAAGCCTAAATATAGAATGATATCTATAAAGTTAAACAAATTGTAAGCGCGAGTTTTTAATTATGGTAGCATAATAGCATTTCATTGGCGAAGATAATCAATAGATTAACATGATATATTCGGAGACATACTCTTTGTAAGTAAAAAAGGTACCTTTACTTGAATTATAAATAAAACATTGTTGGGTTTTAACTGTCACACGTTCTTTGTGATTTTTGCTTTGACTTCTAGATTTTTGATGAAAATTATTTATTTATTTATTTTTCGTTTTTGTTTTTATCATGCTAATAAGTTTTTTTTTTTCATGATTACTAGCATTCTTTTTTTCCTTTCAGAGCATAATATTTCGCCAAATCCTAATATACAGGGTGTCTCAAAAATCTTAACCGCGGCTTTTATTCCTTCAATATTGAGCGTAGACATACATGTACTGCAAATTACAAAGTTAGGTAAAACAAAGGTGCATAACGTTATGAAATCGATTAAAATTTTCAGGTGATTAAACTTTAAAAAAATACAAAATTTAAATTTTTATACGGACCCCGTACAAAATAATTCCCCAATGAGTAAAATGTGCCCATCCTTGAATAAGGTCATGTACAAACTTTCAGAATTTTATCATGAAAACTCTCAGAGATATGTTAAAACAAAGTTGGTGAAGGGTAAATCACAATTTAAAATAAAAATGTTTACAGCTTCAGGGCAGATGACGCGACGCAGGAGTGCCTCCATTAGGAAATAAAATATGCTTCATATCTTTAGTTTTAAATACAAATTTTAAAATCTATGCTTCCTGAAAAATACTTAAAAATTTTTATCATGAATTACAGAATATAACTTAAAAATTGCAAAGTCAATAAACTTGTAAAAAACTTATATAATATTTCCTTTAAGTAATCTTTCTTTGTGTAATCTTTCCTTAAAGTTATGTAATCTTTCCTTTAAGTTATTATTTCTACAAATTTGTAATTCGTTCGAATCTATAAATAGCAAAATTATTATTCATTTAATCAATCATTACTGTCCTTGTTAATTTGTGTACGACCACTAAAACACGAACATCAGACTTGATTTTTCCTTTTTGCAAACTCATAATCAGGCATCGAAAAGTGGTTTAGGTCAGCATTTATGTAGTTTCAAATCTTTGAGACTTTTTGTGATAAATTGCTGAAATTTTGTGCATGACCTTATTAGAGGATTGGGCACATTTTATTCACTGGGATTTTTTTTGTACGGAGTCCTTATAAAAATTTAAATTTAGTATTTTTTAAGTTTAATCCCCTGAAAATTTTAATATATATATATATATATATATATCACTTTGAATCGGCGAATAATTACGAAGCGTTCATTTTATATTCAATTAGAACCTTATTTTAGAAATCATTATGCAATTTGGGAGTCATATTTTTTTGGAATGATTCATACAAGAACTGTTTTTCCCCAAATTTACTGTTTAATATTTTAATATCTGTTTATATTCTTTAGTTATGATTCCTTTGATTTTACTAATAATTACACTGCAATCCTTTTATATTAAATTAGAACCTACTTTTAGAATTTTTAAAAATCATTATGAGATTTGTGAGTTATATTTTTTGGAATGATTCATTCATTAACATTTTCCCAAATTTATATTTTAATATCTGTATGCATTTTTTAGTTGTGATTCCTTGGAATCTGAGAATATTTACGCTGCGTTCATTTTATATTCAATTAGAATCCAATTTTAGCAATTTTAAAATTCATTATGAGATTTGTGAGTCATACTTTTTTGGAATTATTCATGCAGGAACAGTTTTTCCCCAAATTTACATTTTAATATTTTAATATCTGTATGCATTTTTTAGTTATGAATCTTTTGAATCTGAGAATATTCAATCTGAGTTTATTTTATATTCAAAGGATATCTGTTTTTAAATATTAAATGAATGGTATAAGAATAATTATTTTTTCTAAGATTATATTAAAATCAACATTTTTATTTAAACTTTGAAAATTTTACATACACTTTTCTTCAAATATGAGGTAATTTCTTTTTCAATTGACGTATCTTTAGCGGAAACGAATTTCGTTTTATTCTCAAAAAGTTATGATATTTCAATTAAAAA
Source organism: Argiope aurantia (assembly GCA_026543865.1). NCBI lineage: Eukaryota > Metazoa > Arthropoda > Arachnida > Araneae > Araneidae > Argiope > Argiope aurantia. The sequence goes on from JAPMOR010070131.1 coordinate 51,120, forward strand.
TTCAATGCAATTACTGGACGGGACTGAAACGAAATAGATTAATATGAATAATAATTTCTGAATGACAATTAGATAGGAATTTAATTTGCTGAAAGGAATAGCATAAAATTAATTATATTAAGAAATGGTAATTATTTTAGGATTATATGAAAATAGAATTTCTTACTCTAGAACAATTAAAGGAAATTGTGAAGTTCGTAGCATTAAAATGCTTTAGATTGGATTCTTCTACCTTTATAATATTTTGAAAAATTTCTATAAATTATAACGATAATATGAATACATACACACACAAAATTTTAATATTACAACAACGCTCAACGCCCATAAAAGCAATAACTAAAATAGAGAAAAATACCGTTGTAAAATATATTTCAAAAGTATTCTTTAAACATTGTTAAATAGAAGAAAAAACTGTAGTAATGAGAATTTTCATAACTGAAAACTATTTTTTTTTAATTTTAAGACAATGTACACATGATCTTTGGACAAAAATAAGGTCCGAAGTTGTTGTAGGAAAACGTTAAGATTTAATTAATTTTTAAATAAAAATATAATTGAAATTTTGAAAACTTTTCTTGATCTTTTTCAATTACCCAAAACATAACTACCTGTTAAATTTGGTATTTTCAGGCCCGAAGATCTGCCTTATTGATAGTTTAGTTTGATTTTCCAGGTACATATATGAGCGTAATTATAGAATGCTAATTTTTGAAACTTAACATGTTTTAATAATTATTAAAATTCGAAAAAAATGAAACTTATTCGTTACTTATATACTAATGTCAGATGAGTTTCAATATTTAGACAATCGCTGTATGAAATATTAAAAAAATTATTATTTTTAGAAGCATTTTATTTCTCTGTGAATTTTAAATAAATCTTTTTAAAAGAGTCTCGTAACAATTACTCAGTTTGGATCAAAATTTATAGACATTCTTTTGATGCTTCTAAAAAAATGTTTGATGGCAACCTAGAAACTAAGCAAAAAATTATATTTTTTGCCAAAATTATAAAAGAACAATATATAATTCATTTGATTAAAAAAAGAAATGTAATAAGAAGTTTATTATCTTTTCATTCAAATAACATTTTCAAATGAAAAGATAATCATGTAGAATACATTGCTGCATATTTGGTAAAACCAAATAACTATGTGGAAATTTCTAGAAAACTATTGCCGTGTTATGTAAAACACATAGATAGATATTTGAAATTATAGATAAGACCTTGTTGAAATTTCTAGAAAAATCTACAAATCTAACGATAAGTTTAGCTTACATTTTATGATAAGACAGTTCAGTTCAAAACACGATAAAGAATGAGAAAATTTAAATAGAATAACACAAATTACTGCCATCAAAGTATGAAGAAATAATATAATGATAAATATTATTTTTGCTTAATCGTTTGCGAGATGTAAATTCCTTTAAATACTTGCTATTTTATGTCACATGATAAAGTAGTTTATGCTAAGTAAAGAAAAGACGATTTAATTCTCTAATAATTAATTTAGTACAAGTTTGACATGAAAATATTTTGATGTTTTTTACTAATAAAAACTGAACTATTTGATTAATTAAGCAAATTCAACTAATTCATTAATATGCTTATAATATAACAAAGGAACTATTATAGCAAAGGTAAAGTGATACTAAAATAAAAATAAAAGTTAAAACCCTGTATCAAATCAGTTATTGAAAGTCTCATAATGTAAATATGAAATTTTAGGTGATAAAGTAGAATTTTATTTATTTTTAGCATTAAAATCCCTACGCGAACGTACGTAAAAACGCTTTAAATATATATAACATTATCAATTTCAAATATTTCTTTATATAAAATATTATAAACAAAATTTTTCTGTCAATGGCAAATTTATTTTCAATTAAATTAAAAAATATATTACTCTACGAATTTTAATATATCGTAATTTCTAGGAAAATCACAGATTACACAAAACAATTAAAAACCACTGCAAGTTATTTTTTTTCATTAATAATATTTAAGAATACCACATGATTTAGTTAAATATTGTGAAAGACAATTTTTAACTAATGATTAATGCTTACTAGATGCAATGTGATGACGTCATTTTCAATTGAGCTTGATCTCCATCGAGTATTAAATCAAATAGTAAAGTTTTGAGTTAATTTTTAACTGATAGAATAGTTTTCAAGCTTAAAAAAATCTATTACTATCACTAAGGTAAAATAAATTTTATTTAAAAATCTTTAGATTAGTTTAGTTTAGTTATATTAATATCCCGTTTTAAAGAAACACTAGGACTATTATGGAAAGAACCGTGTAATTCACAGCCTCGGTCATATGACAAGGACGACATTTGAGCTGGCATCTTTCTCTCCAAGCATTTAAACATCTTCATCCATATTGTTTATTTACACATGCGCAATGGAAACATAGTTTTTAATTAATATGTAATCAATTGCTTGACAAATCGTCAAAAAACTTTCCACGTTCTTATTTTATTTGTAAACAAAATTTTTAGAGAAGCTATTTAGAAGTTCAGATTCTATATGAAATAAAAAAAATTAGAGTTTGAATTATGTTTATATAGATAGCATTTGTTCAGAGTCCGTATCAATAAATCTTTTTACATAGAAACTTTAACTAGTTCCTTCCATGTTTTCAAGATATCATTGCAAGATTTGGAATATATAAACATGACAACTGTAAAGATTAGTAAATAATCATATAATTTTAATGATATTTCATTCAGTGATTTCTACTATAATCAATTTAAAATGGATAAGTTTTTCCGAGATTTTCTTTTTTAATATACAAAAAATTTATAGAGAATTCAATAATACTTCAGAGGAAAAAAAATTATTCATAAATCATAATTAAACATATGATTGTAATACTGAGCGGAAATTTAGATAAAAGCAGACGACTTTTAGAAACCCGCAGTAACAACAAAAGATTTTATTTCAGAAAACCGTTTTATCCGTATGAAAAGTTAGAAATTTCCGCTGGAATATCCATGCATAAATTCTTGTAATATTTGTGATATTTCCCCTCTTCTACCTGCAGCTGAAATGTGACATGCGTTGAATTCTAAAGAAAATTAGAGGGGGTCTCATGGTAAGGTTAATGAGTTTAGGATTGTCATTAGGCATGAGAAGAATGTTCAAGAAAGTTAATGATAACAATCATTCCTTTTGTGCGTTCGCATTATCTGAAGTATTGTGTGCGCCTCAAGAAGATCACGGTGAAACGAAGATAATGAATTTTGTGTAATCAAGCATTTGTTTATTTTGTATTACCTTTTAAAATAGGAGAATAAATATGGAATGCCATCGTTATACAAGTGCAAATTTATAGAAAATTTTTCCGAGAGTTAATATAAATATTTTTATTTCTTTTTCAAAAAGAGTATCTTTATTGGTATTCTGATATTCCTATAAATTCATAATAATTACCTTCTACTAGATTTATAGGCATATGATCCGTATTTTTTACTTTTTAGTGTAAGAAATATAGAGAAAGTATAGCAACCGTCAAAAAATTCTAATTCGAGATTTTGACGAATTTTCACGTTTTAGGCCTCCCTCAGTTCGATAAACACATTTTTGGAAAGTGCCTGTCTGTGACAAAGATAACTCAGAAACGATTGCAGCTAGACGGTTAAAATTTGGCATACGGTCTTTAAACCAAATTTGAAGATTCCTAGCAAATTTTTGAGTAAATCTTTTCAGAGAAAGTGCGTCTGTTCGGCTGTTCGAATATAAGTAAACACTATAACTACAAAACGAAATGCGATAGATAGATAAAATTCGGTGCACAGATTTAACATTTATATTGTAGACAACTATAAATTTCGAAACAAATGCAATAAGGGATCAACCGTCTGTCGGTATGTTCCTTCAGAAGCATGCAAACGCAATTACTCGAATACACAATGACATAAATATATCAAATTTGATATGTGATTTTGTGACTACATACATAGTTTTGTGTCAATTTTGTTTCGATCGTTAGAAAAAGCCTGTCTACAGTACAAATTCGATTTTAGAGTGCTATTATCGACATATCAAGAATTAATAAAAAACCTCTCCAAGGCTGACATGATAGAACCAATAAAAATCCTTAATTAACTCCAAAATTTAATATTTCATATCTATTGTACACAAATTCCATGGAAGGCGTTTCCTGCGGTGACATCTTAATTAGAGAGTATGCGAGAAAATTTTAGGGAGACCACTCCTGCTGGTTTATATTTGTGTTTTATCTACATCATTATTTTTTGAAACATAATAAGATTCATAAGCTAGCTTATTTATTAATTGAATATTGTATCATACGACATGATTGACGAGAATATCTATCAAAATACTCTATAGAGCAGACCAATGAACTCAGAGATACTAAATTTGGCATATTTATTCCTTATGTACTAAATGTCACTATGAAAGATTTTCGAAATTTGATTAATAAATAATTAAAATCTTAATATTTATTTTCTCAACATTTAGAGTATATTATTGTACAAAAATTTTTAACGTCTGTTTAAAATTCAAAAAAAAATTATCCTTTAAATGGTTTAAATTTTATTTCCGTACAACTTTTATTAATAATTTTTTTAAAAAAAAAGTTTGTAAAATATACTGTTGAGTTTAAAACATATTGACATCTTTCCACAATAATTTTTAAAAATACAGTCGGAGAAAAAAATGCTTTTTCAAATATTGTAAAATTTTTTAAAAAAATTAAATATTTTCAATTAAAGCAAAGACAATTTTTTTTTCAAAATTTCGACAAGTTTTTAAATACATTTTTTGTATAATTTTCAATAATATTATTTGCTTTTTCACTTCAATTCAAACCATTCCTATAGTTTCATCAATAATTTAAATTTCCTTTTTTTCTTTGTTTCTATTTGTTGAAAACTGGGAAAGAATACCTGATAAAAGCTTAATCGGAAAGTGCAATCTGTGTATCATGACAGCATGCAATCGAAAAAAGTATATTCCCAACAATTACATTTTAATGATACAACGGTGTTAATGGACTCTATAATGAATTTCATGCATATAATCAACTGAAAAGTTCTAAAGCAATTTAAAAAAATACATCAATACCAATCGCAATTTGATTCTTAATATACTTTCTTAAATAGATCTTAAAGATCAAACTATACTTGAAGCATTTAATTGAAATTAAATATAACTAATGTCCCCAACGAATCATCTGTATAAAGAAATGCAATAATAAATTTACGATATAATTTTTACATTAACAAGTAGTACATAAATAAGTAAATTGTTTATAATAATTTGGTAATTTTTATGGTATTTTGTTGCCAAAGGATTTGATTACCAGTAAGTAAATAAATTACTTAGAATTTCAACAGTTAAGAATTCTCAGTAGTAACAATTCTTTTTTAAAATCAGCCATATGTTTTGGCATATATATCTACAACTCATCTAACTGTGACTTCCCTATATATCCAGACGAATATCCGCTTGTAGAGTAAACATTATGCTGCCAGTATTTATTTATCTCGCAAGATAAACTTCAACTTTATATCTCAGTTTGAAGTTAATGAAAATTAAATTAAATTCCTGAGTAGAGGATTTCGCGTTTATAATTAGGCGCATCCTATGCGTCAGCGTCTTTTGAGATTGTATAATTAGCTAAGATTATTTTGAGTTATGAAAAATCTCCTAAGTTCGCACCAGGTTTTATGGAAACAAAAATTCAAATAACGCTCTTCAATCAATACTAATAATGTAATATATAATATATCGGATTCAAAAGAAAATAAGAGAAAATAAATGTTAAATTTTTTAATTATATTTTCTTGTTATTATTATATCTGGTATTCCTATTATACATATAGTTAATTATTTTATTTATTTATGTTATTATTCTTGTATGAAAATAATTGTATGAAGTCATCGTTAATGATCTAATACAATTATTTATAATGATATAACTATTATACATACAGTTAACCATCTTATTTATTTATGTTATCATTTGTATTAAACTATTAACAAATCAAGGCCGAACAAATGATCACTAGTCTTATATAAGATAGGATTTCCGGCCACGCGACGATGGAATACATGTATTGACATTTGACAAGGGCAACGGAAGTATCACTTTCATTTGATACGTAGTACTGATGGCGCATTGGTTTTACAGAGGAATTAATGAAACCGAAAGTGAAATTGGATCAGGAAATAAGAGAATATTTTAGAATGAAGTTACAATGGGCTAAATTAAGATAAAATCTTGGAAATTAATTAAATAGAAATTAGAATTAAAATATCATTACATATATATATATATATGTTTAGATTTAAATAATTTGTTCTTATCACTATCCGGAATCCCAATGGTAGTCACCTTAAGTAGGGGAGGAGAAGCTGCCGTTAAAATAAGCAGGTTCTCGCTTGTCCGTGAGTACAGTAATAATATGGGTATGAATTGCCTCTATACCGATATAGGTTGTAATCTCTTCAGGAATAGTAGGTGTATGGGATGTGCCATTTTCCGTTCACTTCAATGTTCGACCATACTGTCACAATGATCTGCTCTTTATATTACCATCGATGCACAGGCATGAGGTAGGTAACACGTTTTATGATTACTTTAGGGTAAGGTAGAAAGTTTGGCAATGACTTCATTTCATCACAATATTAAAAAAATTATCTGTATTAAAATAAGTTTTCAGAACAGTCAGAAAATAGCATAATCAAAACACAGTCTTTTATTTAAATATTCAATTTTTGAATGAAAACATAAATGAATCTGTTGCAAATTTTTGAAAATGCTGAAAGATTTCTGCAAATTGTCATGTGTATTACTAAATTTAAAATGGACGACGTACTGCACATAAGAGCGGTTTACATTATACACTTAAAATTAATATAATTCTAATTTTTAAAAAATTAGACTCAGTAAGTTATTAAAATATAGAAGTTAAAAGATAAAGAAAAGATTATTAAAAAAAGTTCAGCAATTATGTATCGTCCGAGGAAGTATATTTATCAAATTCTGTAAAGTAGAAAAAGTACAATGCATAACAGGATGGCAGATGTAGCAAAGAAACCTGAAAAAGGATACAAAACGAAAGGAATGCTCTATAAATATATTTTCACGATTTTCGAAGATTCTAGGAGCAGGCGGTATTAAAAAGATAAGATATACATATGCATCTAAAAAGTAGATGGAATGGTTCTTAGTAAATTGGGAATGCATTCAGCTATGAAATTTAACCTTTGGCAACAAAGGCCAAACCAATGGCAAACAAAGTTGTTTATTTGAAATCATATATCGTATGGATTTGAGTGAAGTCCAGTGGTATTTAATAATGAAAAAACGATGGAATACGGTCTAAGTCAGATGATAAGATATCGTGCTGGCATGATTTTAACAAGGATAATCTGTGTTATTTTAATGGTAGACGAGGTGATGGATTGGTAGTGGTTTTGGCAGCATTTTAATACACTAGAGAAGTGTCTCTGGACGATGTTGCATCGAATCATTGAAGATGGCTTTTAAGCATTTAAAATTTTATTAGCAATTTTTCTGTGGCACAAAGATCTGATACCTGCCATTCAGAAAACTTTAGATCAGGACGGTGTTTGAACTTAAGTGAAAATGGAATCACAAACTGTTGCCTTTTTCGAGCTCCTCGGTGAGAATTCAGGCAAGACAATGCTTTCATATAAAATGAGATTTAATTGACAAAGTAAGAAGAGTTTCGATTTGCCATTTTGTAACTGTAGTCTAAATCTTCCATGAAGATTATAGTAATCAAATTCTTCTGCAAATGAACTTCAGAGATCCATCAAGGACATGAGATATTAAGTAGACCTCAAATCTTAAAAGTTCAAAATCTTTCAATAGAATCTCCTATTTGTGAACAAATTAATAAGATTTGTAAAACAATCATATTTTTTGAAGATTTATTTTACTCATTTAATATTTTTATATTTTAGTTTTCGTTAAGTTTTTACTTAAGCATTTTTGTAATTGGTTTTGTCTTTTGGGTTGGCATTTTGGTTTATGTCTTCGTACCAAATAGGTAAGAAGCATATGCAAATAACACTATCTTACTTATGCTCACATTAATTGCTTCATATTTTTAATTTTATATTGAAGACATATAAAGACCATTCTTATGTTGAAGATAATTTATTCTATTCATTTATAGAAAGAGAATACTGTTTTGTTATAGCTTATTTTCATATAAATTCATGTAAAACCTTCGAATTCTCTTATTTAAGAATCTAATCTTTTCTGGATATTAAATATGTATTCTTCCAAGATATTTAAAGAATTAATATTATAAGGAAATACAATAATCTAAAAAAAACTTTGTTTAGACAGCTTCTAGAATCTAGAACATATGAGCCATCTTCCAACAACTGTGAAAGATATGTTATTGCTGCAAAGTTCGTTCGAAGTTTCTTTCCCTCAATAATCCGAATGAAAAAGTACTACAAGTCATTCACTAGAAGAAAATAATTTACGGTTCAGATGTTGATACACAGAAATATTAGGTTTTCCACTCAAGTAATGAGATAGAATTTAGCAGTTGTTTCCACTCAGTGATCTTACTTTTTTGGATGAATAGCTCTTCCTCACGAAATTTAATTAAATTTTGTTATAAGCAAAAAGTTTGAGTGTAGTTTGTGTACAAATACATTGATTAATCATAATTACCTATATAGTTTATTATTGATTTTGGAAGAAAAAAATCTGCTTTTGTTACTCACGTTTTGTCATCAAAATATCCGAAATGGGCAATTTGGAAAGTTAACGTAATAAGATGATATCATGCAGAATGGCCATGAAATAACTTTGAAGAACCTATAGTTAACACTTGTAAAGAAACAAATCAAAATTTCAACAAAAAAATAGTAGGAGGCATTGGAAGATGAATTCCGCCTAAAAAATAAAAAGGTATCAGAAGTAGACGATTCTAAACGTTGTATACAGGAACTGACTGTGTAATGAAAATAATACATTTGTATCAGGGCACCCTAAAGTTGATAAATAAAATTATTTTATACTATATGTCATTTAATTCTATATGTGAAACATTTATTATCCAAATTTTAAGGGAACTTTACATAATGCAGTTTCCTTGCATTCATTGTGAACTGTTTGCATTCTAAAAGAGACAAAATCTCTCTTATTGGAGTCTTTTTAACTACATTATTTTCGTATGCGGAATCCATCTTTTTTATTGAGTATAAAATTCGGATTCATTCTAATCATTAGTCTTAGCTGTAGTTTCTCTTCTAAGTAGTAAAAGTTATTTTAAGATGTCTCTTTACTTGTTAGAAAGGTTACAAAATACATTTGGATTTAAACTATGATTTTTCGCTTCGTTCCTGCACTCAGTATATGAACTTTTAATAATGAATTAGAGAATGCCCAACAAGAAATATCTCACTATATTCCTGAGGCTTCTTTTATTCATTTTAGTAAAAAAGAAAGCTAAGTTTTGCCTTGCAAATAAACAAAATAAAATCTAGATACAATGTTCAATTGAATGAAATTTTAAATATTAGGTTTCATATATTTATTTTATCTAACACTTATTTCTTATTATCATCTTTTTTATAAAATAATTCATTTTATGTCTAGCAACAGAATCAAAGAAAGGCAAATTTAAGGAATCATAGATATAAAATATATTTCGACACATTTTTGCAATTAAAAACCTGCTGTCAATTAATAGATTTTGGATAAGTTATCGCAAATTTTAATCATAAATTATATGCGTTTTGCAATAAAAATGGAACGAACTCTATTTCCTTATACAATATGTTATCTCATAGGAATTAATTAATTTTCTAAAAAAAGGGATAAGAAAATTTTCTATAAAAGTTTTGAGATAAAACCCTTATCTGAAAATGTGCATTTTTCAAACTGTAAAAGGTCATCTATTCAATAATTAAAAAAGCATATGTATCCATGCTTAAACAACCTCTCCTTTCACATTCTCCAATCCTATCACAAGTTCGGCAAAAACAATATAAAACATTTTTTCTGAAAATTCAGATGTAACTCATAAAAACATATGGAACGTGCACACTTAAAAGCACCAATATCAAGGAAGACCAGCGGATCGATAGAATCCCAACAATTCACCACGGATTCCTTATTCAGATGTTAAACTAGGATGGAATTTGTGAATTTCACAACAGATTACTTGTCCAGAATACATAATTCGGAAATCTATTGTGCGAAATGATTATCTGGAAGCTCTTTCGTTCGCTGAACGAATGCATTGAGCAGCTTCGTCGACTAGTAAATAGAATGCCTTAAATGGTAGACTGGAATTTTTGTTCCAAACTTCAGGGAGGAAATGTGAATATGAGAATCATAATTACGATCCGTTGGATTTCTACTTGTAATTGTATTAAAGTAAAAGCTGTAGCATACAAATTTATTTTGAGCTACTGAAATTAATTTTCATATACTGGTGGCAATGATAATCGTGGCATAGTAGCTTATTTTTAAAACCATCAGAAACAGAATTTCCGGTTGGAAAAATGCTTTAAGCGACGTTAAAAATTATATTTTATATTTGAGTTAATTAATGGGCTGCTGAGTTTTAAAAATTTATTCAGTTGCCAATCCTATTAGCTTATTTCTAAAACCATTAGAGATATAATTTCCAATTGGAAAAATGCTTTAAGCGACGTTAAAAATTAGATTTTATATTTGAGTTAATTAATGGATGACTGAAGTATAAAAAATTATTCAGTTGCTAGTCTGATTAGTCTATTTAGTAATATAATCTTTATATTCTAACATTCTAACAAAAACGTTTCATTCCGCTTCTAAAACTGAACAAATGATGAAGTTTCGAATGATATTATTTTAAATAAATAAATGGCAGCTTAGAGTAACCACTTGTTGATCCTTACGGATCTTCCTTGAGACTTCTTTTGAGAATTGTATAAAAGTTAAAGTCAGTTAAAATGATTGTATTTAAAGATCTATCAGTTTATGCCAAAAAAGAAAGATTAATTTAAACGTTAGTTTGCAAAAACTCATCAATTGAAGACCAATAACTTTTGGAAGAAAGTTATATTTAGTGATAAAAGAAAACTCTACATTTTTGGCAGTGATAACCGTCGAACTGTATGGAGAAAACCTAATACTGCTTTAGACCCAAAAAATTTGCGTCTTGCAGTCTAACATGGTGGTGACTCCATCATGCTTTGGGGTTGTATGACTTCATACGGGGCAGGAAATTTAATTCTTATAGATGACATTATAAATCTCATGGTTTACTTGGATATACTTCTCAGCAATCAAAAGGAAAGTACTAAACATTTAGGTTAGAGGAAAATTTCATTTTCCAGCAGAATAACGGTCCCAAACAGAATGCATGTAACGTCAAAATGTTATGTCTTTTGCAATGTAAAAAGCAGTCACACATACCACCACAGTATCCCAACATGAATGCCATTGAATATCTCTGGACCACACTCGAAATAGTGGTTCAAAAACACAAAATTAGAAACAAAACCTATTTAAAATAAGTGTTGCAAAAAGAATGGGGTAAAATATCTTCAAAAACCATCAAAAATTGGTCGAATCAGTACTACGACGTTTAAAGGCCATTATAAAACCCAAAAGATATACAATTAAATATTGACACTTTCTTTCTATGCGAGAAATTACAAAAATTTCATTGGTGTATTCTCAATTTTTTGAGGCAAAAATCTGCGTATGTTTATTTAAAATGCTTTTGAAATTCTCCAGTTTAGAAGTTTTTTGTTGATTTTTCTTTATTTTTACTCTAAATTAAACCATTTGTTATGTGTAAAAATAAAAATATGTTTGCATTTCTTGGTAATATGTTATTTACATTGAAAGTTGGATTTATCAAGTAAAAGTAAAGTGTACTCTCAATTGTTTGAACCACTGTATGTTGAATTGAGAGTAAATCTTAGAATTCAAATAATGATGTTGGATATATGATATTTCTTATATGAAAAATAATATTTCCATGCATTATAAATGTATGTTGTTGTTTTTTAAATAGAAATTGAGACCGGTTTCAGATGTTTTGAAATTGAGAAAAGAAGTAAAACTGTTTTAATACAGGAAGAATAGGTTTAGAGTTTCTTATTTTATTCATATTTTCTATATATTTCTAAAATACGTCTTCTTCCTGAGGAAACATATATTAGGTTTGTGGTGAAATATTATGTTCTAAAAGGAAAAAAAAATAATGCTAGTAATCATGAAGAATTTTATTAAATACATATTAGCATGATAAAAAGAAAAAAAATAATTTTCATCAAAAATTTAGAAGTCAAAGCAAAAATCACAAAGAACGTGAGATAGTTCAAACCCAAAAATATTTTATTTGTTAATCTATTGATTATCTTCGCCAATGAAATGTTATTAAATCTAAAGTTCATCGATTGCATGCCGTTAAAGCACGAGCACCGAAGAATATTTTTTAAAAAAAAAAAATACCTCATGATAAATTCCTTTTTACTCCAATCAATAGTTATAACTGAAATATTAAATGCTCAGCAGATAAGATCTTAATTTCAATATTTATTAAGATAATTTCCTCTAAGCAATCTGGAAGGCATAAGTAGATTCCTTTTCAGCGAAATTATATATATTTTTTCAAATTCCTTTCAATCCCTGGCCAATAACTATGAAATATTACAATTTTAGCAATCATAGTTAATGAATTTATTCTATCGCACAGTACAGTATTTATTACAAAATAAATAATATTGAGGTAACAGATATTTTAAAAATGGTATAAAAAATATAGGATTTTTGCAAACTTTGTTATTGAAAAACTTTTAAGCAAATCTAAAATTTGAATCAGTTGAAAAATACTAAAGGTTTATCGCTGCATTTTTTTACACTTGAAGATATTCATTATCGGCTTGTAATCATTTTTTTAAAATCTAATGCAGAAAATAATGTTTTATGATAGAAATAATATAATAAATATGAAAGGATTGATTTTTATACTGTTTCGGGATAGAAATAATATAATTCAATTATATATTATTTATGATAGAAATAATATATAATTGAAAAATAACGAGTTTATCGTTTATTTTTCAATTATGTAGAAAGGAAAAATCGTCTGCTTTTTAAATTGATGTTGGACTTAAGATCTTATTTGTTGCAGTTTTGAATATTTCAATTATAACCATAAATTAGAATAACGAAAAGTTTGTTAAAAGAACATTTTTTACATTATTGTTGTCAACATCATTAATATCATAATAAACATTTTTTAACGTTGTTGATGTACATTAATCATTAAAAGTTCATTTTTATTAAAAACAGAATGTGCCTGTTTCCTTATTTTTAGTTAAAAAATTGATTTAAAATGATTAGAAATTATTCAAAAGAAGAGACCTAAAATAGAAATTATTTGCAATTGGAAATGACAATAATATTAGTTTCATTATGAAATAAGAATCATTGAAAAATATGTTTTTTTAAAATATGTATTTCTTATCTCATTCAAGAAAACAATTATAAAATTAAATAATGATTGAGAGTACGAAAAGTCGAATTTTTTAAAAAAGAAGACATGTAGGGAAATTCTGATTTATGATAATGCAAAATTGGAGATTCGGTTAATAGCAATTTTATTGAGAAAATTTTTTTAATAAATAAAAAAATTCGTTTGCTCCAATTTACTACAGCAATTTATGTGGAATATATTTCATTACAACGAAGTCAAAAATATAAATTATAATAATGCTATATGATTAATTCGACTTAATAAAATAGTAAATTTGAAATTTCTATTTTTCTTCTTTTATATTTAATATTATTATTATTTTATGACTGTAGAAACTGATGTGAAATATACTTCTTAAGAGTTTAGTGAAAAATAAATGCAAAAATAATACTATATAAAAATTTCGATTTCAATAATTTTAGGGTTTAAAATAGTAAATTTGAAATTTCTATTTTTCTCCACAATATAACATTTTATTGTTATGGTTATTTTATATATTTTTTGGATTCATTTATTCAATTTTCCGATTTTATTCTACTTGCTAAAACTTTGGTATTTTGTAACAATTGTTGACAAATGTACTTCTGCTTTAGGGTAAATTATTTTTTAACTATTTTTAGATTATACTATAATATAATATTTCAACTTTCATTATGTATATAACTTGCTTATGCATATTACAACTTAAATGCTAAATATCTTAGATTATTTCTATATAAAAAAATGTAAAGTCACAATTGTGAACTGTAATAAAAGAATAAATAATTCACTCTAAATCGCAACATACATAAAAGTGCACCTTTCTTATATGATTTCAATTAACTTTACTTATTTTATGTTATGTAAGGTGTAATTTTATAATCTATTTTTTCCTCATTCCTTAAAGTACTAGAGGTTATAAATTTTGTACTCATGCGTTTTCTCAATAGCAAAGCACCATTTTAATAATTTGAAATCAACGAACCCGAAATCAGATGGCTCCAGAGTCTGATGCCAATACATCTGCTTGTAAGAAGTAAAATTAACTTTTTTATTATGTTTGAAATATATGTGTTGACAATGAAAAAATATGAAGGAATGCATAAAACATATGACAAAAAATGTTGATTGTAAAAGGTTTTAAATAATATATTTACTTGTAAATATTGTTACTATTAAATTTATTCTTTTTACAAATGGCTATAAGATTCTAATCTTTATTATCAATTAATCAATTAATATAATTAAATAGTGATTCTATAACAATTGTACTTATGTTTTATTTTTCGACCCTTGGTAATTGTTTTTATTTCATTTTTCTTTCTTTATTTATGTGTATTTCATTTTTTATGTGTATTTTAATTAACTTTATGGCTAGTGTTTGTGTGCTTTTGATTAATGCACTCTATAATCGGAGTCAGTCTTTGTAGTGCTTTCTGCTTATTTCAAATAAATAAATAACTATGGTACTGCGTAGCAGAAAAGTGTTGAATACATTGATTCTAAGATATCACATTATTTATAATTACTTTAAATTTTAAAAAAATTAAAAACAAAAAATATATTTCAATTTATAGTAGACTTATAAAACTGTCTTTTAAAATGTTTATTAAATTTATATATACTTAATTTTTATTTTTTTAAACTATTTA
The DNA here is from genome assembly GCA_026543865.1 of Argiope aurantia. Taxonomy (NCBI): domain Eukaryota; kingdom Metazoa; phylum Arthropoda; class Arachnida; order Araneae; family Araneidae; genus Argiope; species Argiope aurantia. The sequence continues at coordinate 66,264 of JAPMOR010070131.1, forward strand.
TTATATACATGCATTTTATTTCACTTTTATTTTATTACATACTTTTACAGTATATTACTCACTTTCTCTGTGAATTCATAGAATTCTCAAAGCATTCATCATTTCATGATATTTCAAGAATATGATAACGAATATTAAAGATTGTCAGTCATGTAACATTTTAAACAAAATTACGCTACATTGTTCAATTCTGAAAGGCACACACAATTTCAAACTTAACATTGATTGTTGACCGAGTGATGTTTAAATTTGAGGCTCTTTACTGGCTAACTCTTATGAAAACAAATATTTCAAGGGAAATTTCCGTTGCTCTTCAATTAATGTAACTGGTTGTCAAAGAATGAAGGATTGGCAAACATAAACATTACGCCATGATTGCTGCCATATTTAACGATTACATTTTGCAACAATCTTTGTCTTTGGTCAAGTGCTTATTGTGGAAAGAGAAATGGACGAAGTCATTGGAGAAAATTCTGCAATAATGAAATTATTTTAGAGAACAACATTTAATCCTAGGATTATATTGTAAGGAATATATTGCGTATGATGGTTAAACATGCCATCAGTTCTCTTCATTAAAAATATTTGTTTGTATGTGTGCGTGTGTGTGTGTACGTGCTTGTGTGCGTGTCTATATGCGTGCGTGTGCGCGTACGTGTGTTTTTTCCTTTTTCATTTGGATTTTATAATTTAAAAAGTAATTCAACATAAGGAATAACATTAAAATGCACAGGCAGGACAAGAAAATATCGTGAGCAGTTTGTAAGCTGAATTAGAAAAATTCTGTCCTGCGAATACGATATGTTATACAATATAAATTTTGATCTAATCTACTCTTTCGAAAATTTGATTTTGATTTTTGGAAAAGAAGAAAATATATAATTCAAATTTTCGTCATCAACTGCTCGACCAATAAGTTGATAAAATTACAGAAATCTCAATTTTCACCATCAATTTTATTTTTTCTTGTTGTAGAGATATGACGCTTATGACCTAAGGGCATTAAAATTATCAAAAAAATAATAAAAGAAGAAGAAAGCAATTTTTGGCATCAACGCATTCTTGGGTTATTCTACCACAGAGCACAACATTTCAATATTGAATTTTTAATGTCTTTCAATCGTTCAAAAACATCAAAGTTTATTTTCTAAACTTACTTTTTCAGACAACCCAAAATCAAATTAAATGAGATCTGGGAAACATGGTTGTTATCGCGAGGAAATTTAAGGCTCGCGTTTTTGCATATAAAATACTAAACGATTTGAAGATATTATGTAATGACGTCGATTTGTGCATTTTAAATAATCCAATATTTCTAATTATTTCTGGCCTTGCAAATTCCACTATTTTAAGTGTAAGTAGTTGATATTATTGAACATTACGTAATAAGGCCAGCAAATTAATTTTTAATGATACATTTATTTCTATAATTCTCTTCGCTAACATACTTTCTTAACAGCTTGTATAGAGCTACAATGCAACTGGAACCAAAAATTAAATATTTTTCTTTTGCATATATCAAAATTCCAAAGTTGGAATAATATTTAGACCAAATTTGGCTACTTTAGTCTCATCAAAAGTTTTGAAATTCAACTGTAAGCATGTGATATTATTTTATGGCCAAAATGGCCATATCAGAAAAATAATGTAAATTCAGATATGATTTTTATACAAAAATTGAAAATTATTTTTAATGAATTGAAAATTATTTTTAATGAATTGAAATTTTAATTGAAAATTATTTTTAATTTTTAATTTTTAAGAGATAGCTATTTTTTTCTGTTTTGGTTTTTGCAGCAATAGGAAGATTTAAAAAAGATTTAAGTTGATGTATTATCTTAGATAGGAGAGTTTATTTTCCAATACAAATAATACTTGAAAAAGCATTTTTCCGATGTTTATGGTTTATTTATAGAGCCTATTTAAGCAAGTATTCATACATCAGTTAGATTTTTTTTTTGTTTTAAGCGGAATACCGACAACGTAAAAATCGGGGATTTTTATTGATGCCATATTTATGATAATATGTCGGCGGCTTTTTTTAAAAACATGTAAGAGTTTTCTGGTCTTTCTTTTTTTTTTTCATAAATGTAGCATATATAAAAAATATGCATATATATAAAAATATCTCTTTCAGTTAAAAAAAATCTAAAAGTATTAACCTATCTAAGAACTTTATAAAAAGGAAAAACATGTTAATAATGAAAATAAGAGGAACCAATCAATGTAAGTTTCCTTTTCTTCTAATATTTCTTCATAATTTAAGTACTATTGTTCAAAATTTCTGAGCAATTTCATGGATAAAAAAATTATTATTGTTGTTTAAGTTTGCATAAACATATATTTTTCTTTTTAATTAAATTCCATGCGTAAAATGTTTATTTCAATTAAATTGCTATTTATATAACTTAAAATTTAATAAAATTAAACATTTAAATGATTTATGTCCATTTAACGTTCATTTTTTTTCATTAAACACCTATCCTTTTTTTGAATTTCCTTATATTATATTAGGATTTTAAGTAAATAATGTTATGAACATAACATGATATAACAAAATTAAATGAATGGTAATTTTATGTTTCCATTTGAAAAAAACTATAAGAACATTCCTTTCTTCTTGATTGAACTATTTGGAATTTCTACTAATGTGTAAATTAACTCGAAATACATTTAGTGGAGTAATCGAAGTGTCCCATCTTTACTATTATCTTGTTTCTTAAGATTTTGAATCAATAAATATATTTATCGTTTGGTTTACTACAATATAATTATTTAATTTGAATTCCTGTATTGTTAACAATATAAAAATCTGTCATTTCATTTTAGCACATCTTTACTAATATTTTCTTTCTAAAGTTCTTGAGTCAATAAATTTATTTATCATTTGGTTTACTATAATATTATTATTTAATTTGAACTTCTGAATTTTTAGCAATGTGAAAATTGACATGAAACTTTCTAAATCTATGGAATCATTTTTGCATGAAACATTCTAAATCCATGCAATTCATTTAATCACAACTTGGTTTGTTTTGAAAACAAATCGAATTTAAATGTAAGCATTTTGCTTCATGAAAATGGATTTGTTTCTAGTCAACAGACATCAAATATATTTATGTTTATCCCAAAATTCTTTCTTCTACTAAAATTAATTAAGAATATCATTTTTGAATAAAAAATATAAACTAACAGGCAAATTGACTAAACAATAAGAAAAAGATGCATATTTGTCAAGTAGCAACAGCAAAGCAAAACTGATTCATTTAAATGAAAATGAACATTCTTTTTGATTTACGCTAGAAACCAGTGGAATTTAAATTTTTCTATAAAACCGGATACATGCTACCCCAATTTCCATGTTTATAAGAAATAATTTTTCAAATAGTTCTTAGTTTTTTTAAAATAAATTCCGAAACATATTAAAACTATGAAACGGATAAGACGTTTTTTTATATAGCTGTATATATTACCATTGATGTGTGTATACAGAATATCTATGCATTTTATTTAATGCAGGGGACAGGCTGCTAATAATAAAAAGGTTAAATATTTCCCTCATTTCCTTGGCATTCTATCGAAAGCCAAATATCAAACTGACAAAGTATGAAATCCATCTCCAATGCAAGAAGAAGCGCTTTTTCAAAACAATTCGAATGAGATTATTTAAGATGGTGAATCAAATTGATATATTGGTGATATAATTCCGAAGAGATTTCCCGCTTCTGCGACCTGTTTCATATGTATAAAGTTAATGTTATGTTGTGATTTAGGGCACTTTATAAGCCCGCTGATAGTTATCTGTCAGCGATTTAAGTCAAATGAGCGTCTCCTGTTTTTTCAGTAGCCCCAACTAGGGCCAAGAATACGATTTAGCTACTTCATGCGTCACGTTCGCTTGCACAAGCCCTTTTTACAGAGGAGCACGTTCACACACCTCACAAATAGAGAGCAGAAGAACGAACATGCCCGAACCGGGACTCAAACCCAGGACGCCCAGAACACGAGAAAGACGCGCTACCCCTATTCCAGAAAGCCGGAGTTTGTTTAAAGTAAACTAGTAATGCAGAAAAATGTCAAAAAATCCATGCTTTATGTTGACTATGCTAATAAAAATAAGAAAATGACATTTTATGCTCTGTTTGTTTCAAAAATAATAACTACAATTCTGTAATTCAATAATAACTATAACTATATTTCAATAATTCTATAATTTAAATATTAGCATAATTATTGCTTTTCATACATACTTTGCCCAAATGGTATTTATCATTCTACAGAATGCTTAGGAAATGTATATATGGAAAGTGTATAATCAATCTCATGTTTCATACTTTACGTAAAAATGTCCGGCTTTCGATAAAATGCCTAGGTATTCTACAAAATGCTGGAGTTTCATAGATTGTCGGTAATATATACATTTTATAGGTTAAATATGATTTTTATATTTAAAAATATAAAATGCTAATTAATGCTAATTAAAAATTTAAAATATAAAATGCTTGCTTCTTAATTGTATTTTAATATTGAAAAATAATTTTTTTTTCTCGTCAGTATTTAAATTTAAGTTTTTAAAAAATCAGAAATTTTATTTACTTATTATTTTATAAATATATGGAATAATAAATCATAATTAACATAATTTTTTCCATTCATAACACCAGTAATATTTACTCTAATTACTTAATTATTCTGAGTAACCGCCTTTGCATTCAATCAAAATGGAAAAAAAAAGGAATAAAAAAATCGAAAAAAAAAAATTCGCTCAAAAGGGTTTTTTTTTTTTTTTTTTTTTTGTAAAATCGTGTTTTATTTTATTAATTTATTTATTTTTGGAAAAATATTTAAATGCGTATCACATACTGATTACATATGAATATTTTAACATCTTATCTATCCGGCGTCTTGGCATAGGGGTAGCGCGTTTTCCACGTCATCTGGGCGTCCAGTGTTCGAGTCCCGGTTTAGGCATGGTTGTTCTTCCGTTGGTCTATTTGTGAGATGTGTGGATGCGCCCTCCTGTAAAAACGGGTTGTGCAAGCGAATGAGTGATGTGTGAGTAGCAAAGTCGTACTCTTGTCCCTAGTGTGCGCTACTATAAAAACAAGAGACGCTCCCCCTACGGCTTAAATCGCTGTCGTAACAGCGGGCTTGTCCGTGGCAAGTGCCATAAGGCAAGTGCCAACAACTATCTTACCTACATATGAGCTGGCCTTTAAATGAAAAAAAAATCATGAGTGCTTTTAGTTTAACATGTAATTCGAAACAATCTCCTATATTACAGTATTCATTTTACAGTTTATCTACCATTACCTATATTTTTGAAATTGCACTCAGTTTTACCATGGTGAAATCGAGTCCGAGATGGCGCTACATAACATTGTCAGCATGAGAGCAGATAGAAAAAGGTAGTAATACTTAATTACGAAAAAAAAATGTTTTTTGTGGGTAAAATAGTATATTTACAGTAAAGACACCTATATAGATAAACTTTAAAAGCAAAAATATTAAATATAAATACATAAGTAAAAAAATAAAGCAAGAAGCGCGATTCAAACCAAGGACCTGAAACATACGCGCCGTTCATGCTGCTCTGACCACTACACCGTATTGCCACACTTCGACGAGGAAGTTGAATATATTTATTCTTATAGTTAGCTATAAAAAAATATTTTGTGTGTAAAATCGCGTTTCTCAGAAAAGACATCTATATAGATAAAGGTAAAAAGCAAACCTCATCTGTATATAAAATTTGATCCAAATCGTTAGAGCCGTTTCCGAGATACACGAAATGAATTTATATACATATATACAAGAATTACTCGTTTAAAGTTATAAGATGTAGACCCATAAATTCAATTATGCAAAAAATATATAAATCCATTTCTTATTCTCAGGTTTTATTAAATCTTATTTTGAAAAACGGAGGAATTTTCCTTTTTACGCAGTATATCGTCAAAAGTAATATAGAATTGCGGTACCTTTAGCAGGAAAAATAAATATAATAATAAATACAATAGCTTTTATCTCATATAGTGGATAGTCGTAGATATTACATTAGTCTCGTGTTTTATTTTATTTGAAAAATATGCATTTCAAAACTGCTGACAATGAAAGAAAGCATACCTGATTGAGCGATTTTGGTTACGTAAAGCTTATAATCTTCAATAAAATAAATTGTTTCCATTCTGTATTCTGTGACGAAGCAATTTTTCGATTTAAAAGGACGAAAGTTTATATATTATGCAAAATATCAGGACGAAACAACTTATATTATAAATGCAGAAATATAACATATGTTTTGTTTTAAATCTGATATATCACAGTAAATATTCAGATATCAAAGTTTTCCTTCTCTGTTTTCAGTATAAGGGAAGTAATGTATAATCTCATTTTCTTAAATAGGTACTTATAAAAAATCTGAAGATTATAGAAAAATTGAAAGATGATTCACATATAGTTTTTTTTTATTTATACAATAACATAAATGCTTCTTACTCTAAAACTGAATAAATTGTATTTTATTGTTTTTTCAACTAACTGAATACAAATCAGCTAATATTATTATAAATTAAGATTTATTTTGCAATTTTTTTTATTAACTTCAGATCGACTCATAAAAACAAAATTTATCTTTCCTTAATTTTTATAAAATGATGTAGTCACCGTTACGTAAGAAAACGCTGAATCATCTTTATATAAAGACTTAATGTGAAAAAAAGGAATGGAAGTTTGTCAGAGTTTTTAATATTATTTCGATTGCAGTAACAACAATCTTGGCAAACTTTATCAGTTGAAATAAGGAATAATTTTTGGGGTTATAAAATAATGTTCTTCAAAAAAAACAAGAAATGTAAATATTTACCATTAGCTATGATCTTAAACATTAAGTTAGAACATGTGAAATGTTGGATAGAATGGGATAATAAATAATAAATCACTGCATTATAACTTACAGTAATTTAACACTAATTATGAATGCCCTATGGTATAATGATGTATTTATTCGTACAATTAAAACTATAAACATTTATGGTAGTCACTTTTCTAACAAATCGTTTATAAATGATGGGCTGTTGCTGTCCCCATTTGACTTAACACTAGAACTACCGATGTTAATTATTTATCTTAATTTTACCACATCCATCAATTGACGGATTTTTAATCATCATAGCTTTTATTGTAAAATTTGTCTTAGTTTATGTAAATAAAATAATATAATTTAAGAAAAACAACATTTATTATAATAATTTATTAATCTAATATATAAAAATCTCGTGTCACGGTGTTTGTGTTCGTACTCCTCCGAAACGGCTCAACCGATTTTTATAAAAAATTTTATGTGTATTTGGCAGGTATGAGAATAGGTTGTAAAGTATATTTCATAACGCTAGGTAATTGGGGTGTCTCTATCTCGTCATTCCACGTTCAATATATGCTGATGAGATCAACGCTTGCTTGAAATAATCAACACTGTGGCGTAATGTTGAAAAAGTCCAGCTAAAAATAAGCATGCGCGTCCAAATGCTACAAGATCTATCTGCTGACACATTCTCGGACCAATTGTTAGATATCGGCGATAGAAAAGTTGCTGTCTATGAAAATACTGGATGCATAAAATTGTCCACTAATTTCTGCACTATCGTTGATTCGCAAAATGCTCTCATTGACCGCATATTTCCCTATGTACAAAACAATACATAAATTATGCGTGGCTGGCAGAAAGAGCCATTTTGACAGCAAAAAATGTGGATGTTTACGATTTAAACTTCAAGATACAGCAGTCGTTGCCAGGCGACATGGTATTGTACAAATCTATCGATACAGTTTGCGATGCTAACGAAGCTGTAAATTATCCAACAGAGTTTTTGAACTCACTGGATTTGCCAGGCATGTCACCACACCTTCTACGATTGAAGTTGGATCTCCGGTTATTTTATTTCGAAATTGAAGCCACCGCGGCTGTGCAATAGCACTCGATTAGTCATTAAAAAAATTGATGAAAAACGTTATCGAAACCACCATTTTCAATGGAAAATTCTGAGCCGAAAATGTTTTGCTGCTACGAATTCCAATGATTCTCACAGATGTGCCAATTGAATTCAAACGCGTTCAATTTCCTATTAGATTGGCATTCGCAATGACAATCAATAAGTCGCAAGGCCAAACGATGTCTGTTTGTGGCTTAGAATAGAGCACACCATGTTTTTCACAAGGACAATTTTGCGTGGCATGTTCTCACGTGGGCTTATTTGTATTGGCTAAAGACGGACTAACGGACTCAATTGCTCTTCGAAATGAATATTGATTTTTTTTATTTCATTTTTATATTTTAGGATAAAAAATATATTACTTTTTTCACTTTACATTTAACTTTTAAGAGATCAAACAATGTATATGTTCGTTACGTTAAGGAAATACATTGTACTTAGAAAAGGAATGTTTGGTGGTGTTTTTTGTTTTGTTTTTTTATCGTCGATCATCGTCTACAACGCTCCATTCCTCTTTCTGTCATAGATCCCATCCCTACACACTTACAATACAATCATTATTTTTTTTAATTAACAACCAAAATATTCACTAGAAATAATTTATATGGCATAACAACGTTTGCTGGGTCAACTAGTTATTAATAAAATAAAAAACCAAGAAAAATAGTTTGTATTTGAATTTATAGGATAATCATAATCGGAATAAAATAGATCCCAATATAACGGCTGCCGAACAGTTTCGATCAATCAATATAATTTCATATGAAAAAGGCAATTCAAATTGTTCCAGGAACTGTCTGAAAGTACGTATAAATGCATGTAAATACGTACTGATGTCCACCATTGCACAGATGGTCCATAAAATATTATAAACTTTGAAGTCGCTGAAACCGTCATTTTGACGGGTCTTGGTATAAATAGGTATAGGTCACACTGATTATGGAAATTAAAACGACTGAGTGGATATTGAATAGGAATATGTAATTAATCTTATGTTTCATTAAAAATTGTCATAAAGTTCTAGAACAATGCATAACAATTTCATAAATAACTACTATAAAAAATTTTAAGTATGAAATTTAAAAACCGTTCAAAATGAGGGTTTTGGTAGTTGTAGTGTCAATAATCAACATTCAGTCACAGAATAATTAATGAGAAACAGCAGAACTAAAAGAAGAGGAGAGAAGAAAAAGGAAAAGTCTCGAAAATAGAGTTAGAGAACACTAAATTTTCAAATAATTCCAACACATATTTTCGCAACTTTTATTTTTCGAAGGCCATGAAGTCATTTAGTCCATATTCTTTTCTTTCCACAATAAACTGAGTTTTTTGAGAGAAAATATAACTAAGTTATTTAAATTCATGCATTTCTGAATTTTACAAAACCTTTTACGTCATTATTGTGAATAAATAAGGCACATGAAAAATTCTTAGCGTCAGAATCACTTATGCTTAGGATTTTCGCAGTAGAGTTAAAAATCATTGATATGCAGAGGCAAAAGTGTAATGTTGCTTCAGTTGCACTTCCCAACTTTTTGTTAATGATAATTTGACTCCTTTTTAAACATCATTACGTAAAACATATTTTCAGCCATAAATATTTTAAGCAAAATTTCTTTCTTGAAAAGGTAATATTTTAGTGCTTTTTTTTAATTTTACTTAGGAAAAGCTTTTTATTAGATACATTTTGCTACATAGTAAGCGGTGTTGTCTAAAGAAAATTTTATGAGAAACTGAACAATCTTTATTGATAATAAAGATATATCTGCTTTGGCTCTCTAAGCAATCAATCTCTCTCAATCTAATATTGCAAAATTTCGCTCAAATGTATTTTGATGATGAAAATCTGAACTTCGGAAGGATTTTCTTTTTAAATTTATATTAAAATTTTAGTTAAGAATTAAACTATATTTTGGAATTCTACAAGATAAATCCGAAAGTTTTATTGTGCAAAATTGATTTTTGCAATCATTCCGAATCATTGCAATCTGAACTTCGGAATGATTTTCCTTTTAAATTTCAATTAATTAAGAATGAAGCCAAATTTGGAATTAATCATGGTCACTCCGAAAATGTTATTGCACTAAACTGATTTTTGCATTCATTTTGAAGTAATAAAAAAAATGATTTTTAATCATACCAGTTTAGCTGCTGTTGTGAAACTTTTTCCGAATTTTTTCATTTAATAAAAAATGTTTTAGCTTAATTTATTTGCATTTGTAATTGTTTTAATAAAATTCGAATTATTTTCATTCTTTTTCAAACATTTAATCTTGTGGTATGTATTTTTTTTTCGTTGTGAAGTCTAAGGAAGAAAAGTTCACTTTTTACTATTTTCGCAGTTAGTACAAGGAATCTGGACATAAATTATACTATGGTGATTTTCAATATGTGATTTAAAGATATATTTAAGGACAGTAATATTTTGAATAGCTTTATAACATAACTCCACTAGAGAGGTTGAAGGGCACACTATACAAAACAGGTGTAAGGCTATTAAAATAATATGGTTTACAATTTATCAAAATTTTTGCTATAAAAACTCTTTGTTTAGTATATTTGAGTATCAGTCTATGAATAAAAGACTTAATTGAAACTAAACACAGATAATATTTTTGTTTATCCGGTTAGTCGCCAAAATCAGCTAACGTTTTATAAATAAAAACAAAAAAACTGCTTAATTTTTTTAAGGGAATATTGCCCTTATTCTGATAAAATTATTCATATACTTAAAGTATACTATTTTTTTTAATTTACTTATATATTATATTTCATATCTCTTTTACAGTGATAGATATGTGTAGTATGAGCCGCTATGCTACTGTCTCTTCCTCGCCTGCAGATGGCAGAAATGTTCCGACCAGGCAGAGAAGCGAGGCAAACGGCAGAAAGGAGACGCTTGGAGCGGGAGAGTGTGAGCGTTGATGTTGAAGTATAACAGCTATTCTATGTTCGCCTAAACTGCATTCAACCCTATACTTTTGTTCTTTTGCTTAATGCTCGTGTATTTCTATTCAAATATGGAAAAAGCGAACTTGCAGTCTTCTTTCTATTGGGAACACGACCCTACATATATTGTTTAGTATTACAGTAAGAACTCTGGGCATAAAAGTTTCGAAATAATTTTTCTACTTGTAAAATAAATAAACTAATAAACCCAGAAGTTATGTATTGGGTCCTATCATTGCAACAGTTTCAGTTAACCATTCAGAAACAAGATTACTAAATTTCATAAATATTATTCTAGCTGTGGTAAATAATCATTCTTACAGGCTTTGAGAGTAATTACATCTTTAAGGACTCATTATTAAAAAGATTTGATACTAATATATCTTTATTTTAAAGATGAAACATGAAAATCATTTATACCAGCAGTTCATGACCGATAGATGCTTGCTCTGTGCCATGTAGTGGGATGGAATTATACATCAAGTATTTTCATTCTTTAATTGTGGATCGTGTATTCTGATGATGATTAAGTGAGTGACAAAAGTGGTGTTACCACGGTAAAAAAAAACTCATAATTAAAAATATATAATCAGGTATATAAAAATTAACCAAAATTCCCTCAATCATTCGAAAATGAAGCCATAACCGACAAATAAATATAAAACACGTATAAAAGAATTATGCTCAAGATGTGCATTCAATTTGTGGCCCAATAACTAATTTCTAAAGCTTTAGTGCGAAACATATAATTTTTGTTGGAAAAATGCTTTAAATGACTTTAAAAAATTATATTTTATGGTGTTCTTGAAAATAAATGCACTTCTGCGTAAATTATTAAATCATCTAAATTTTTATACAATCTCTCTGTCCTATTAGTTATATTAAGTAAAATATTTTACGAACTATTATTTAACCCTTAAAAATTATTGCTTTTCTTTTTATAGTCAATTCATGAAGCTTCGGTGACACGGCCTTTACTAGCCTAAAATAATTAAATTTTAAATTTGAATATTTGGTCAGTTTTGGTCTCAAAAAAGGGTAACGTTTAGACTAAAATATTAGTTAGTCGGGATTTCCCATTGCAGCGTCTGGAGGAATCTCCAAGCAGAAGACATGCATCCGTTTCACGTGCAGCGTGTCCAGACACAGAAACCGGAGGATTATGTACCTCGTATTGCTTTCGCTCAGAGGTACCTGGGAAAATGTGCTACAAATCCCCTTTTTCCTGCTGAAGTGTTGTTTTCCGATGAGGCATCCTTCACAAGGGAAGGAATTTTCAACACGTATAACGACCATATCTGGGCGGTCGCGAACCCTCATGCAATACGACGTCGTGCAGCACAGAATCGATTTTCGGTCAATGTATGGGCCGGTATTGTGGGAGATCACCTCATCAGACCTTACCTGTTACCGGGTCGTCTAACCGTAACTACGTACTTGCTCTTTCTGCAGCAAGTATTGCCACAACTTTTGAGAGATGAACAGATTTCTGCATCGACGCAACAGACAATGTGGTTTCAACACGATGGTGCCCCTGCCCATTATAGCGGAGATGTTCGTAACTACTTGGATGTCACATTTGGTCAACGGTGGATCGGACGTGGGGGTCCCGTGCGTTGGCCTGGTCGGTCAGCCGACTTATCATGTCTTGATTTTTATTTCTGGAGTGATATGAAATCGCTAGTTTATGACACCCCTGTTGACACTGCTGAGGAGCTCGTTGCAAGAATCGCAGTAGCTGCCGGAGAGATTCGAGATATACCTGGAGTATTCCAGAATGTTCGGATGTACATGCGTCGGAGATGTGAGGCGTGCTTTGTGGAAGAAACTTCGAACACTTACTTTAATCCATGTACCTTTTGCTTCTTTTCATGTATTATTAAAACGATTTCTCATTTACGGTCTCTTTTCTTTATGGTGCTTCTGTTTACAACACCGCTTCAGGAAAGAATTTCCGACCCCACATTGCTCTATGATATCGAGTTGTCAGGATGTAGCCTACCCCTCTTAGAAGTTCTGAAACGGTTCACTGAAACACCCTGTATAACGATGTCATGGGAGGACTGATCACCTTAATCAAAGAAAAGAAAAATGCCAAATAGGAAGAAGATCTAAAGAACAGTAAACGGTATATTTTGTTTTCTTATTTATCTTTGTACCGTAAATAATTTTATTATGTGGCAAGTGAACAAAAGAAATAGAAGTTTATACCAGCCAGCATTCCATATAACACTATATAGCCAATTTATAGTTGGATATTATTCAAATAAAAGGAAAGGCTACCCTGCTAGCTACCAAACAAAAAAAAGCGCGTGGTTCCCAATGATGTGCACTTAGCCAGTGTGGGAAAGTTGGTTTGTAATTATATATGATATAGGAAATGTAGCATAAATGCCCAAGAAAAGAGGACCTTCTACATGTCTGAAGAAAGTGAGGTATCCTGTGCATTGCAACATGCTTCTCATCTATCCTTGGCGAATAATCGCCATTAAATTGAAACCTTTTTATGGACGTAAATAATTTCGTAGGAAGTATACTTCTCATCCCTAGAATTTAAATGTTAACATAAAATTCGAATAAATAAGATATATTTCCTTAAGTGTTATTGTTTAATTGATAATGACACAAAAATACGGAAGGAATTCAAAAGAAAAATAAATAGCCCACTAAAGAATTAGATAAGAAATTATCCATAGTCCAGAGAGATAAAATTATTAAAATTAATTTAATTAACTAATTAAATTGAAAGTAGTATCTTAAAACGGCTTTTAAATTCTCTAACGTCATGCACCCTAAATGGGGTTTTTTTTTTCAAGAGTTCCTACATTTCTTTTGCAGCTATTGGAAAACTCACCACAATGCATAGGATAAATACACGATTTCCATCGCTATAATAAACATCACCCATGTAAACTGGCTCAATTCTGTGCAAAAAGCGTGAACCATTTTCGCAGATGTCCTCTACAAGATAACGCCCATTAGGCATTGCTCCATTACCTCTGGCATTCTGCGTTATTACCAGGGGAAGATGTCGATTAACATTTTGAGGCGAAGGGCTCATGTGCTAGAGTATAGTTCAAGAAATTTTCCTAGAGGGGTTTAGAAGTCTATAAAAGCACCAATTCGGTAGAGAATAAGGTGTTTGGATTTTAAACTGCTTCTATATGCTGTATAACTTTATTTTAAATGCAAAATTAGATCTGATATGTTCAAACTTAAATTAATTAATTTCATGGGAAATAAAGGGAAATATTAATGCAAATTATTACTTATAGTTTCCATGATTGCTAATAAACAATATTAAATTTATTCCAAGCTTCGATTGTATAATTCTCTCAATATACAATACATTACAATACCTTTGACAGCATATAGGATATATGATTCTTTTATAGACATGCTGGATTGTCCAGAATACACTGCACCTGGTGCTCAAGACATTGCATTTACACGACAGTCCTCGGCGACAAATTGGTTGTTCCTTAATAAAATTTATTACTATTATTTTTTATGGAAATTATATATATATAAGACCACAAAGAGATTGATTGTAAAAATTAAACAATTTATTTCATTCTTTTATCTAATCTGTTTTAATCAAAGTGTTTTTAATCAAACAATCATATGTACCCCGATTAACTACTGAAATACGATGCAATCAAAATTACAACTTCATTTCTTCCAAACTACAAAACATTGCCTAAAAGGTTAGAGGTGGCGGATGTGACCTCTATGACCCTTCCCTTGTATCTTCCCCTGTTTGTAAAAGTACACAATGGTGCAGAAACTCCAAATATTGCCTTATGATTTAATGATGAGAATAATTTTATGCAAAAGTTAGACGGTAAATTCCAAAATTTGCATCCTCGAAAGCTTTAACAAATAATTAATCGCACGAACAAATTGATAACTATTACTGTGACTATGATGGGGTTCAGTATTTAATCCCCAATTTAAATGTAATTAATACAATACAGTATAGTTTGAAGCTCCGAATATTATATTATATTTTAATACAGAAAATAAACCGTTTTGAAAGTAGGCCATAAGATTTGCAAGTATTATTTAAAAGTTAATGATTAAACAAACAAACAAATTGCTGATAATAACTGATTGATATAATATTCAAATGCTTAACTCAAATATAGATAGCGAACAAAGTAAAAAAATATTTGGCATTTAAAAAACGCAAGATTTTTTTTTTCATTCTTATAATTGCAAACACTGACATTCACATTGCTGCAGCAGGAACATTTTTAACAGCTTCAACAGAAAACTATTTTAAAAATTACATAATCTTTTCCTCTTTAAGGCATTTAATAAAAAAATAACTTACAAACTACCCAAAAATTTATTTTGCATTAACTTAATAGAGCGATGACAAACTCGAAATTCCTCGACATTTCTTTCGAAAAAAAAATGTGTCTGGAATACGTGATATAAAATATGCACTAGACGAAAGACGTAAAAAGAATCGACATTTTTTTATTGATATCTCAAAGATACTTTTCCTGTGACTTTATTGGGTTTTTTAAAACTGTTTAGAATTCACTTTTGAAAGGTATTATAGTCAGGAAATTCCATTTTTACACTCGGTAGTTGCATATTTATGGTTTTCTGAAAGCCAGCTGACAGAAAAATGGTGGGATTTTATTTCGTAATCGCATTATGAATTCATGTGGTCTTTTTTATTTAAAAATAAAATTGGATTGTCTGGATATCAGGAAAATGTGAAAATCGAATTTTCAACTGAAAGAACACAGAATACAGTGAAGATAAAAC
Source organism: Argiope aurantia (assembly GCA_026543865.1). Lineage (NCBI taxonomy): Eukaryota > Metazoa > Arthropoda > Arachnida > Araneae > Araneidae > Argiope > Argiope aurantia. The sequence goes on from JAPMOR010070131.1 coordinate 81,986, forward strand.
AAACTTATTCGCATATTTTATTTTATAGTGTAAATCTAAATACGTACAATATAAGAAAAAGTTATAATATTTTCGAGATGTATATATGAAATTAATTTTTTGGTTATCTTTAATATTTGATATCAATGGATAAATGGAGAAAATGGTATATTATAAATAATTAAAAACCAAAATTTTAATTGCCTTAATACAATTGTTTGATTGCCCTGTAATTTAGTAAATTTTTTAAATAAATGTTCAAACTTAGAAATTAGTCTATATTTTTAACACATTTCTGTTAGAACACCTCTATAAATGTGTTAAGTTTTTTTTATTTTATTTTTAATGACGATCTTTTAAGGAAAACTTCTAGCAAAACATCATATAAAAATATACTAATTTTTCACCATTAACGAAACCTCCATTAAATTTCTAGGTATTGTTTACAGAAATGACGAACTTGATTGCTTTCATGAGTTTCAGAAAAAGTAATTATTACAGGATAGGTTTGGTGATCTTTCCGGCAACTGTCTTTTCCATTGCGTTACAATATTTTTTTTATTTTTCATGAATCTTATGGCTAAAATTGGCTAAAGCTTTATACTGTTAAAACTTTCTTTCACGCACAATAATAATTACTTTCTTTTAGGGAAAAATTCTAGCAAAATCTTATATAAAAATATACTATTTTTTCTCCATTAACGATACCCCATTAAAATCATAGGTATTTTTTACAAGGATAACGAACCTTATCGCTTTCATGTGTTTCAGAAAAACTAATTATTGCAAGATAAGTTTGACGATCTTTTTGGCCAACATTCTCCTTCAATAAATTTTTATTGTTCATAACAGCCTGGTGAAATCTTAAGAAGTTTTATACCGTAAAAACTTTCTATCACGCACAATGATAATTGCTTTCTTTTAGGAAAAATTTCTAGCAAAGCTTTATATAAGAATATATAAATTTTTCTCCATTAACGATACCACTATTAAAATCTTAGAAATTGTTAAAAGGGATGACGAACCTTATTGCTTTCATGTGTTTTAGAAAAAATAATTATTGCAAAATAGGTTTGACAATCTTTTCGGCCAACTTTCTTCTCCATTACTATAAATTTTTTATTGTCCATGAACATCATGGCTGAAACTGGAAGAGATTCAAACTGTAAAAGCTTTCTCATATGCACAATGATAATGACTTTCTTTTAAGGAAAGCTTCTAGCGAAACTTCATATAAAAAATATATGAATTTTTCTCCATCAACGACAAATCCATTAAAATCTTAGGTATGTGTTCACAGGGATGACTAACTTTATTACTTTCATGCGTTTTATAAAAAGTAACTATTGCAGAATAGGTTTGACGATATTTTCGGCCAACTTTCTCCTTCATTACGTCACAATAATTTTTTATTGTTTACGAACATCATGATTTTAACTGGAAGGAGCTTCATAGAGTAAAAACATTCTTTCACGCATAATGATAATGACTTTCTTATAGGGAAAAGCTTTATGTAAAAATATACAAATTTTTTTATCCAATAAAAAATTTGAGTACAAGTTGTGTAATATAATTAAATAATCATTATCATTTTAAAAGAAAATATTTAAGAAATACTTTGTGGTGCTTTTGATGAGGATATTTCCAATCTTTGTATTATTAATTCTTTTTTATGTAAAATATTTCTTCATATAATTTATAGGTAATACTTGAAATAATCTGTATGTTTTAATTCTCAAAAACGATAAGGAATCTAAGCCACTGGAAATAATTATGCAAAATTATTATTTCTACTTAGTTTTGTCACGTACATCCAGATCACTCTCCGTTATAACTTCTCAAAATTGCATAAAATAAATATACTAATATCCACCAACAAAACTAAAACATTTTATTGCAAATTTTTAACGTAAAATTACATAACAAAAATGTAAACAAAACATTTCTCTCAAATTTAACAAGAGCTGAAGCATTTTATCTTTTCTCAAAACCCAAAGAATAATAAAAATTTGCATTTGATGTATTTACAGTAAAAGACCTATTACAAGACAAGCAATCAACAGAAACAGAATGAATAAAACATGTATCTTTACACCATGGAATACATTCAAATAAGAAGGCTAAAAAGAATTGTCACTTTAAATGCAAATAGTTGTTGCATCAAGACAAGCATTTTCTAGGTCCTAATGAAATGAAAATATTTAAATTAAAATTTTCAATTCCTATTTTTTCCTTTTCTTTCCCTAGACTCGAAAATGATTATTCAGTAGGGGATATTCTAAGATAGTGCAGAAACTAAAACTATTTTTAAACTCAAATGCCAAAGCAAGTATTTATAATTTCAGCGAGTATTAACATATATAATACTAAATATTTTACTTTGAGTAATAAATAATTTTAATCGTTTTTAACTCTCCATATTTTGCCTAGATTTTTCTGTAAATTAAAAATTATACATAATTTTCTTTAATTACACATTTTTATCACTTAGTGATAGTTGAGAAAAGTTTAACTGACTCTTGCAGAATTAAAAGTTGAAAACTGCATGGTTTTTCAACTTAGTTTATAATTAATGTTCAATTGTAATTTTTGTTCATTTTAGTCCTTTTAAAACAAAGAAGATTAGTTCAGCAGATTAATAAATACACTTACATCTAAGACGTAATATTAACACACTGCTTTAAAACAACATCATGAAGTCTATTCGATGAGGAATTTCGTATTTTCGAACCTTGAAATGAAAGACTTTAGCTGCCCCTCCTTCTTGTAGATTTCCACATCATACCTGCGTTTGACATCTAAACATGAATGGTGCTTGAGACATATTTAAGGTGTATGTACACACTTGAAACTTCAAAAATAATTCAAAATATCGAATATTTTTATTGCTTAATAATGTTCTCTGATCCTTTAACTTTCAAACAATACCAAGATATTGTCAATATTCGAAATATTTCTCGAGTTATAATTATTTTTCTTGAGGTGCTTTCATTAAAAACTCTAGTTACGGTTTTTTAAAAACTCATTTTATGAAGAATGATATTTTTCTACTATATTGCTTTATTCAAACAATCATAACTCAACAAAAAATTAACCAAATACAATTATTTATATATCAATTAAAGTTGTATTTAAAGAAATAAATTTTTAATAGCTATTTAAAAGTTAAAATCCCAGAAAAAATCTCGCTTTTTCTATTCATCGTTGATGAAAAAATTTTTAAAAAACTATATATTTTTATAACTTGATTGAGACAGACAACATGAAGACTAATATTAAGCATAACTTCCAACTAGAATTGTGTGTCTGCATAAATTAGAATTTAAGATATCATGTTTCAAAAAATATGCTAATTAGCTCATTAAATATTATTTGATTAAATAATAATTAGTGTAATCTGGTTTTTTTCTCACTGAAATGAGTTTAAATATATATTAATAACATACTGTGAAAAAACTGGATTTTTAAAGTTAAAATTTTTGAAAAAATCTTCTAGTGTGTACGTACACCTTTACTTAATATTTATTGTCTACCAGAGTTTTTAAATTTTCAATTAATAAAACTGCTGCTCGCAGTATTTTCGTACGCTCCGAGTGAAGGTATAAATATCCTTAATGCATTCTGTATTCTTTCAAAGATACCAAAGATTCCCATTTCTAAATCTACAATTGCCAAATTAATCTCTATCAAAATCTAATTGTAAAATCATTGAAGGGAAAAATTTGGGCCTCTTCTGCTTTTGCGTTACGATGTGGAATGACGTATTTCCTGTCATTTATGCTCTATTGGTAAATTATGCCTCCCGTGGTGAAATAAATCATAGTTTTAAAATTTCAAAAGTTTCTTCTATTCGGCCATGCATCTGCTGAAATACGTTTACTAACACACACACACACACACACACACACACACACACACACACACACACACACACACACACACACACACATACATATATATATATATATATATATATATATATATATATACTGCAAATGAATTCGACGAACGTCCAATCAATAGTTAAGAAATACATATCTGAATTTTCAATTTCCGATCTTGAATTGAAGCCTATTATTTTTCTACACAATAGGTTTATTGCGTTATCATTTTTTTAAGCCATAAGTTTATCGCCGTGATTTTTACCCAACCGATATCTATTCTCCAAATTAAATATAACAACAATTTGAAAAGAATCAACTTTAGTATTGCCATCTTAGCTAAATGAAGATTCTACTAAAAATTGAACTAGCAATTAATTTCTTAAACCTTTATAGTTATATATTTAGCATACAAACATAATGCAATTTCTTTCTCCCCCCCCCCTTTTTTTTAAAAAATCAAAAACTCTGAAAATGTTGAAAGAATAATTACTGCTTAATTTGATTGAACTGTAAAGACAATTCAGTAAAACATTAAAGTTATTGTTTCATTGCAACGAATTGAAAAGTATTGTGGCTTGTGTAAGTACTACTGCCTGTTTATAGGATGCACGATTTCGGAATTACACTCAGTTCAAACGATTGCCTCTAAATTTTTACTCACAAAAAGTTTTCAGTAAAAATTCAAATTTGGATTGTGTTCCAAATAGCTTTGATATAGGTCTCCACTGGCGGTTTTGTATTGGCGACAATTTTTTTTTTTTGTCACATAGACAAACATTATATCGTTAATATCGTACGGATAGAATAGCCGAAACAAATTTCAGGTTACATTATGTACCAAATGAAAAACGTCGCCAATACAAAACATCGCCAATATGGGACCTATATTGAAACTGTGCTTAAACTAACTAAACTTAAATGTTCCTTCGTCTATTAATCGATGTTTTTAATTGAATATCTTTAATTTAAATTTCTGGAATTGAACAAATAATGGTGATACATTAAGATTTTCTTCAATTTGAAATTTCCTATCAATAACCTTAAGCTTACTTCAGTTTCATTTTAAGTGCATTATATCTTTACATTTTTTTTTAAATTTTAATTTTTAAAATTTTTTTTCATCAAGACAAATGAATAAGATATTATTGATTAAATTATATAACTTTCAATTATTTCACTTATAATAAATTTTCACTTCTGTCCCCTTAAATAGAAATAGAAATTCAAAATTCAATTTGCTGTTTATTTTAACTTCTTCGAAATTCTTTTACTTTATGTTTAAAAAAAAAGTCAACAAATTGCATAGAATTCTCTACAATTAAGTTTTAATAAAACTTATCTTTAAGCATTCTAAATAATTTTGCCCTTAATAATCAATGGCATGTGTTTTTAATTTGGTGTGAATGTTCACATAAAATTATATTTATCGTAAATTATTTAAATCGACTGATAAATTTGAAAATTTTAAATATTTTCTTATTTACAAGATCAGTTAAAGATAATAAAATCTCCAAAAACCTTTTAATGATATCCAGGAGTTGTGTAGTATAAAGAGATAATATGAGAGAAACAAAGCTTGTTAGTGAAAGGAGATTTAAATAATGAGACTGGTAATATGCAAGCGATGTAGATTCGGTTTCATAGTCCACAAAGCTGCTATTTACCTTGTTTAATTCAGCATTGTTCTAAAGGATGCTTGAACCGTTTTGGAAAAGTTTGAATCATTTGTATGGTAGATTAGATTAGCCTCTTCAAATATTTAGGGTTGCTTTTCGATTGATGTGCGAATACTGCTTGGTGATTTCTAACTCGCTGTAGAAGCATAAATTGACACTATATGAATTATTCTTGCTTTATTACATTATTAATAAAATGAACGCGGACCAAATAAGGGAACTGCTAACTTCTTACCAAGAATATTATTATTATTTAATATTTTATTGTGTTGCACTGTCATTATGCTAATTTACATTTTGATGCAGAATATATGTTGCTGTAAAATATTTATATTTAAAAGATTGCATTAAAATGTTGTATGTTTCTGCATTATTTTGATAACTATTGAAATCATTCGTATTTTATTTTTGACAAATATTTCTGAAACGTAGAAATATTGAAAACAGGTTTAGAAATACGAAAGTAAATTACGAATTTAATTCGTTTTATCAAAGTTATTCGTAAACTGAAATTGTTTTCCTAATAAAAGTCTATATTTGGATTACTTCATTCATACACGGAGGATACTTTCAACTTTCACGGTAGCTCTTCTGCTCAAAATCTTCATACAAAATGTATTAGAGCATCCAAATTTTGTATTAAGCTTATTAGTTATAATTTAGTCCAGTCCTATTTTAGATTTGTGGTTATGCTGAGAATAGTTGATGCTCAATAGAGTGAGATAAACAAATAAAATATTATTATTAAAAATTGCCTTTTTGTTCTACGCTCTTTTATTTAATTTGATTTATTTTAATTTTTATGAAGGATGTATTTTTCAATAGATTTTTCATTCACCTCCTAATGTGCTGACATTCAAAAATTCTGTGCAAATATATGTTTAGCTATTATACAAAAAATTTCTTTGTTCTGCAATCTTTTATTTAAACATCTTTTATTTAAAAAGAATTTCTTTGTTCTGCACTCTTTTATCTAATTTGGCTTATTTGATTTTTTTTTATGAAGAATGTGTTTTACAATCGATTTTTCAGTCATTTCCTGTTGTGCTGTAGTTCAAAAGTTCTGTACAAATATATGCTTATTTATTATATAAAAAATTTCTTTGTTCTGCAATCTTTTATTTAAATATCTTCTTTTATTTAAAAAAAAATCTTTGTTTTGCACTCTTTTATTTAATTTGGCTTATTTGATTTTTTTTATGAAGAATGTGTTTTACAATCGATTTTTCAGTCATTTCCTGTTGTGCTGTAGTTCAAAAATTCTGTGCAAATATATGTCTATCTGTTATATAAAAAAATTATGTTATGTTATTATTCGCTTTGTGATCGGTAGATAGCGAGTCACTGACCGAGGACACTTGAGATTGGTTTTACCAGTATTGTTCGAAATATTTAATGAAAACCTGCATTATGTCATAGTAAGTATTTATATTGCATTTGAAGGTGATATGATGGCATTATAAGAAAAAAAAAGCCTGAATTAACAGCAAATAAATTTAAAACAATATCATTCGCTAATTCTACTTTTATACACACCGTTTTATGGCAAGGTTAAGGAATAGCTTTCTCGTGTTCTTTAACATTTTCGGATAACGGAATTTTTTGTTTGTAATTATGGCACTTGCCACGGACAAGCCCCGCCGTCAGAGACAGCCGAATTTACGCCTGAGGGGGTGCGTCTCTTGTTTCTATAGTAGCGCCAACTAGGGCCAAGAGAACGACTTAGCTACATGCACACACGTCACAACCCTTCCACGTCACAACCCTTTTTTGTGGGCCGGGATAGCCTGGTTGGTAGAGCGTCGGATTCGCGTCCCTTTGGTTGCGAGTTCGAACCCCCGGCCGAAGATTCCCCGCGTGCTTGCTGGCTGACGCGCGTATAAATCTGTCCTGGTCACAAAGTCCTCCATGTCGAGAGTAATACCACTGAGGGTACTGGATCAGGGGTGATCGTTCTCTGATTCAGGTCTAAATTACGATCTGTGAATGAAATGCGTGAATGAAGTCCGCCCCGTAAAAAGGGTTGTGACGTACGGCAACGGCAACGTCGTGATGTTTCGGAGTTCCGCGATGTGACAAAGTGGTCACGAGCACCTCCACATCATAATTTGGAATATTTACTTTAATTTGTTAGTTTAGTGAAAAGTTAAATTTAATTGAACTAGTTAGGAAGAGAGGAATAAAGCTCTAACGTCATGAAATTTTGTATTTATAAAGTTTTTGGAATAATTAATGAGATTAAAATAATAAAATATATTATTTATGGGGTAATAAGAAATTTTAGTGGATTTACGTTGCACGTGCCTTTTACTATGGGGACAGACTTTTAATTGGACTGATTATAAAAATTTCAGAAAATTAAATACGCGTGTAGCACATCGTAGCTATCTTGGGCCTAAACAGTAATAATTTTGAGAATTTTAAGCCTCCAGATTGGCAACTGAGTTAAGAGGTCCTCAGCTTTTTTACGGCTGGGAAATTAATATAGACATTGTCTATTGCAGCTCTAGGTCTTTTCCTAGAGCTGGGTAATGCAGGATCATATGCAGGTAAATTGAATAACTCGTTGCGAATCTGGGGTAATTTTTCAAAGAACTTAATTGACGTTCTTTTAATAAATTCCGAAACAGGTTCAATTTTGAGGTCGTTATGAATAATTTTTCCTCTGACATACCAGGGTGCGTTGACAATTCTCCTCAGTTGTCGGTTCTGAAAAACTTGCAACCTCTTTATGTTTGTTGCTGATGTCACCCCCCATATTTGGGAGCCGTACATCAGTATTGGTCTTAATATAGCTTTGTAGAGCAGAAGCTTGAGCCTAATCAATAGCTTGCTCCATGGAGAAATTAAGCTGTTGAGTTTAACACTCATTTTAGTAGCTTTGGTGAGGGCTGCTTTAATATGACTATTAAAGCTTAATTTTGCGTCTAAAACTGACCCTAGGTATTTATATTCATTTACGAAGGGGACGGGTTGGCCGAAAATTTGGATTGGGGTTAAGACAGGCATTACCAATTTTTTGGAAAAGAGGTTGTGACGTGTGTGCATGTAGCTAAGTCGTTCTCTTGGCCCTAGTTGGCTCTACTATAGAAACAAGAGACGCACCCCCTCAGGCTTAAATTCGGCTGTCTCTGACGGCGGGGCTTGTCCGTAGCAAGTGCCATAATTACAACAACGGAATTTTTTTTTCTGTCTCTCGCCTAGCAATAATCTGAATACTTTAAAAATACACGATTTAACACATTGTTCTTTTAAATAATAATGGTATGTTCAGCTATATTAGATGGAAAATAAAACGCAAAGAAAGACTTAACTGTTTTAAGAAAGTGTTTATTTAATATGTTTACTTTTTTAAAATTTCATGTTTTAATTCTTCCTTTCTGCCGGAAAAGTTAAAATTAGAAAGTGATTTCTTTTGAATTTTAACTAATGGTAAAATATTTCTTTTTTTATATTTGGAATTGAGCTTTTATTCCTCATGACATTTTGAAAACAATTTGTGTCCATTTACTTTTGTTATATGGAAAAAGGGAATCAATCCCTCAGGAAACCCCACTAACCTAGGACAACATTGGGGTTGGCGAGCGAAAGCGAGCAGGGGACGAAACCTCCTCGTTTCTAATAAAAATAAAATGCCTTCCCACTTTCATTATTAATTATCTTTAAATTGCTTAAATATAATTTAAATTAATTCAATATTAAAGGTATATCTGGAAACAAATCTCAGCAATATTTCTGATGTTTCATACTACTTGTAATGATGTAAAAAGAAACATATCCTAGACTATAAATTCGAAAATAATTTTTAAAAACTAGATCCTGCATCAGTCTTCCTCAGCTCCTTTCCAGGTCACACTCGCTTCAGTCCAAATAACTTCCATGTGTTGTAGGCGATTGTGGGTAACAACATTTGCACGCTGTAGGAGCTGTTTATATTTTGTCTATAAAAGTAATAAAAGTAAAATGCGTTAGAAAAAACAAGAACATCTTTTTTAAAACTTTGGAATTTAAAAAATTTGATATAAACGTGAGATGACAAAAGCAAAATCATAAGAAAATCAGGAACCAATGCTATTCAAATGAAAGGAAATACATAATACATTCATTGGAATCAAGTATACCATGAACTTTATTTAAATTCCAATTTAATTTGAGTATTTTTATAATTGTGCTTCCATCTCAAGGTTGTTGTTTGTTTTTTTTTTGCTAAAAAATTATTTACTAATAAAAATTTACATCTTTATTTTTTTTCTAAATATCTTTCGATAATCTAATAATTTTGTAATAATCTTTCAATATCTACTTAAATTTAAAAATTTAATCTTTTTGATTTCTCTGTTGATAAACATCAAAATATCATTTCGATATCCCCTAACAAACTCCATTATCTTTACAAATATGGAGCTATTTAAGTTAAATGGCAGTGTTTGAAAGGAAGAAAAAATTGGAACCTTTAACGCAAAATGTGTTCTCTTCTGAAAAGAGAAGATTCATTCGATGTTGTACAAACTCAGTAAATTTGCATCACCCACTCCCGGCATACACACAAAATAATATGAAGTGTTTGTCATTAAATTTAGCTCTGACGTTAGTACACTGTTGGTTTTGGGGTTGTTGTTGTTTTTTTCCTTGCTTTCTTTTCTCTTTATTTGTTTCCTGAAGAAAAAAATATTCAAATTGCTTTTCAGATGTTTTATCTATATATTTATTTTCTTATCACGCTATCTATCTGATCCAAAAAAGTTCCTTCTGCTCGAATGTCTGAAATAATTCGATTTTTATGAGAGATTTAACCAAAGAGAAACCATTAAAATACTATTAAAATCCTGATTGAATCTGCTTCGTATTTTATAAGATGATAAACGTTTTTCCATCTTTCAATTCTTCTATGTATGATGTTTTGGTTTTTCGCTCTGAAAACTTCATTTTATTATATATATTTAGATCAAAAATATTTTTTAGAAATAAAATTTACACCATTTTAAAGAAACATCTATACTTTTTTTACTGTATATTATATTCAAAAAACGTGTTCGCTTATGGTACCTTTTAAGAAATCGTTTATCTGAGAGAATATTTTTATACATCCCTCCCCCTTTTTTTCTAGCAAGAGTCTTTTTTTTCCCTCCTTACTATATTCTTAGTATCATTTTTACTCACTTTTGTAAAAAAATGAATTTTTAAGCAATTTTTTTAAGTTGTAAATTTTAGAGTAATTTACAACAGATTTTTTTTCAGTACTGAATTTTTTTCACTACTAAGGTATTATAACATTTTTTTATTTAAAATTTAAGACATAATTGCAAATTAGACTTTATATAACGTAATAAAATATAGAATTTTTAAAGGGTTGAAAAACTAATTTAAACAAGCCATCAAGAATAGATTTCAAGGTGAATTTTAACCCCTTGAATTGAAATTACGAGCACAGTTTGCCCTGAACGTTTTTTGAACAAAGCGATAAAGACGAGTTGCATTCGTCAAAATTACTGAGAATTGATGCCTTTCATGAATATATATATGCTTCTGTATGAATCCCTTCTCTTAAAATGAAGACCAGGGTCTCCCTGAGTAAGGCTAACTGGGGAAAAATTGCAGCTCAAGGGAAGTTTACTTATATGATTGAATCACAATAAATGATATTGTTTAACCACCGATTTTATTTCCACAATATTATCCGTTATGATAAACAGCGTAAAGCAGCAGTTCCCAACCATTGTTTCCATACCTCTTGATAAGATTTTTTCCCGAACACCACCACTATCATAGCCATTTTCAATTATCACTTCACTCGAGGAGTTCTTTTCTTATTACTGATAATGCTAAGGGCTTAGATTAGTTTATGATCCAAAATATTCGAAACAATAAATAAAAACTAAAGGATTTTTTTTAATTTTAAATTTTACCCAACTTTTATAGTATTACTTGCAGTCATGGAAAATGGAAACGATATTGAGATAATTTCCCCTGAAATCATTATGAATATCGTGATAATATCTATTCAAATGGAAAGCATTTTCAATTCAGTGCCTATCTTATGTACAGAAGTTTTGCAAAATTCGGTTCTAACGAAGACTGGTATAATATTTACAGGAGACTGATATTCTATTTATGTACAGCTGCTTTGTAATATTCGGTTCAAACTATCCTAGATATAATTTCAGATTTAAAACTATGTAAAATTAAACATGATATTTGTTATTAGTATTGTTACCAAAAAATTTCGGTGTGTTTACCAAAAAATGGTGTACGAGTGTGTGTCTGTCCGTGTGTGCGTGCAGTGAAAATAGTCTTAAAGGCTCGCTAATGAATATAGAATACTTTATTCTACACAGAAGCATGGATTCATGACAGAAAAACAAGACAATGGGTATACAAAGCAAATACAGCAAATCAGTATTAAACAGCCATAACAAAGCAATGCGCTTAGAGAGAACTCGCTCAGCTACTAGCTAATTCTCTCTACTCAACTAACTTTCTCCACACAACTGACTGACTGACTTCAGCTCTATGTCTGGGCTTTTCAAAGTTTCCGGCACATAACATAGAAGCTTCTAGAATGACATCATACCTTCGCTCCTGACTGAAATATCGCCGAAATCGTCACATATTCAGGATCTTTTATTTTTGTCGCCAAATTCATCGACTCGGCAACCATATACCAATCTTTACTATTATCTGTAAAACTATCTTGTTTACCTGCAGACTTACTACAGATTGAAAGAATATTACAAATTCATAATTGTGGCCGATTATATTTTTTGTGCATACAATAAATTTAAAGTACAGATCTTTTCTTACATAATAAGAAAAGAGCTGTATAAGAGAAAAAGTAATAGTGTAAATAAGAAAACAAAAATATCCGAAACATCTCATTAATTGAATCATTTGATTGAACAGCGACATTTATAAATCAAATAAGAAAATGAGAAAATATTATTTTTGAAAACTAAAATATGAAAAGATATCCTGTATTGATAAATACTATCCTTAACAATTAGTAAATGTGCATAAATACCTCGTTGTTACCCAATTAGCGTTTCTAAATGTAATAAAATATGAAAGAAATTGTAATACAAATTATAGAATTATAGGCAAAATTAAAAGAGAATATTATCAGTTGTGGGGGGCTCGAAAATTAGAAAATTTCTAACTTTGAGACAAACATTCTGTTCATGCAGGGTTCATAGCCAATAAAAATTCTATAGCCGTTGTCATAAATTCCGACTTGACATGACATCTCGTAGGCGTAATGGTTTACTGATAAGTTCTCAACTTCGGAGCTAGATGATTCCCAACCCGATTCCATTTAAGAGCCATTGAATACTGCAAGTTTCAGAATCATTAAACTAGTACTTTTCTACTCTTGTATTTCGCTAAGGGGTGGTACGTAGAAAGATGAAGGATTATTACTCCTCCTAATTTCGAGAATAATCAGGGCTCCCTCTATTGCTACATGCAAACCTTTCATCTGTTCTATCATCTTTTTTTTGACGAAATAAAAAGCCTCCTGACGCATGAGAAAAAGCGTAGAGGGATTCGATATCGAGAATGAACAGAATGCGGGATTGGTTACATCGAACTATATTAAATGTAATGTCATGTGTGAAATATTCTCATGCCGTTGTTCTACATAAGTATGAAAAGGATTCAGATTTCGATACCCATTTTTAAATGTCCCTGTTGTTTGTTCAAAATTGGGAGTTAATATAATGAAACTAAATTTTCTGTCCCTTCTTTCATTTTGCAGTAAAATACACAAAAAATTAGAAAATTAAATTGGCATTTCACAATTAATGTGTCATTGGACCTTGATTTGATTAAGTTAAGTTTTTGGAAATCCAAACAAGAGCCTAGGATGTTGAGGAAGAAAAGTTTATTTGCTAAAGTATGCTAAGTATCTTACAAATATATATAAATAATAAAAGGCTTATTCTATACAAGGTTTTTACTAAATTGGACGTCCTCCCGCTGGTGTGGTGTGGTGTGGAGAGAGGGGTGCCAGCTCAGGTGTCATCCTCGTCATCTGACCCCGGTTCAAAATTACGAGGTCCGTCCCAAAATAGCCCTAGTGTTGCTTCAAACGGAACGTTAATATAACTAAACTAAACTAAATTTGACTTTAAAAATAATGTTTAAACTATTACTGGAATTGAAAATTTATATTAAGTGCATCCCAGTATATTTTTCAAGTGGCTTATTTCTAAATCGGATCTATATATACACCTCGTCCGATAATACGTATATAAATATAATCAATAATTCCGAAATTTATTATATCGCCATTCCTCAACTAGCACTGGGACAATAAATCACTTAAAACCAAGTGAGAAGCTGCTAGTTTCACATCATTCCAGGATATTTATGCACATATTTATGCTTAAACATGGGGTTTGTCAGTCAACTTTTAGAATAACTTATTATTTATGACCTAGTACACGACAGGAAGTTTCGTGGAATATAGGTCTTTGATTTATCAAAAGAGGAAATATGAGTCGACATATAGTTTAGCTTCCATGTCAAATATTAGTCTAGAGAATTCATGTCAGACATTTTTCACAAATATTCCATTCTTCATCAAATGTACACAAGAAGACTAGTAGCAATATTTCTGACTTTAGAGACGAAGCATATTTTTCAGACAAAATATTTTGTAGTTGTTTGTATATATATATGATGAGTGCTTTTAGAAAAAATATGTGCTATAGATTTCCTATTTTATGTCCATACTTATTTTTTATAATTATTTTTCAAATCCTACTATTAGCTGACACTCTCTCTAAATATATCTTGTTCAAATTTTCAATCATTAATAAAATACTTTTTATTTATCCACTCAAGTTCAAATACATTTTTTTAAACTTATAGTGGATGACACTTGATGTTAATACAGTTTTTCCAAATATTAATTAATTAAACAAATCTGTCCAGTAATTTCTATTTGGTCGCCAAAGTCGCCAAATCCGTCGCCATTCTCTATTTTGCCACTTAATATTGTAATTCTGTCATATGTATATACATATTTATATTAATTGTAATTATTTAATATGTATATACATATTTATATTAATTGTAATTATTTAATAAAAAGTAACTAAAATAAAATAAATGTTGACCTAAGTAGGAATTGACTTAATTTTTTTTAATTTATTACTTGTTTATCTAATGATTTTTCTCAATAATAATTTTGCTAAGAAACTGAAAAATCTTTAGCTAATAATATTTCTTAAAATTTTTTTATATAAAAACTTTTGATCATCATGATGGTAATAATCGTTTTACTTTCCAGTATACTACATATACATAAAAAAAATATTGTTATTATAATTTTTAAAAAAATCAAGCTTGAAATTTTGACAAATCTCCACATTGCAGACTTCCCCCAGTTCGAAAAACACATTTTTGGAATTAAGTCTGTCTGTGTATGAATATGATTATACAAAAGGATTTTGCGCTAGACAGATGACATTTTACATAGAGATAGGTATATAGATATTTTACGAATATCTATATACCTCTATGTAACCTCTATTACCATATTTGTAGATATCTTACGAATTTTGAACGAAATTCTTTCAGAGGAAGTCTGTCTGTCCGACTGTCCAAGTGAATACGGGAACTACGAAACATAAAGAGCAAGATAAATAAAATTTGGAACATAGATTTAGGATCTAAAATTAGATTCTTATTAAATTTTGAACCAAATCTGCAAGAAACTGACCATCTGTCAGTCAGTACTTTCGCCTACAATAATTTAAATTTGGCTAATTATCTTCTGATTTCAATTGTAGTGCAATGACAATTTTTTGGTTACATTCGGTGGTAAAAGAGATATCCAAAATACAAATTCGATTTTCAGGTACTTGTGTTGTTGTTGTTGTTGTTTATAATGGCACTTGCCACGGACAAGCTCGCTGACGATGCCGGCGATTTTAAGCCAAAGGAGCGTCTCTTGTTTTAGTAGCGCCAACTGGGACCAAGAGTACGCCTTAGCTACTCACGCATCACATTCGCTTGCACAACCTCTTTTTACAAGGGGGCACATTCACACATCTCATAGAGAGAACAGATGAGAACAACCATTCCCTAACCGGGACTCGGACCCAGGACGCCCAGGTCACGGGGTAGACGCGCTACCCCTACGCCAGGACGCCGGCAGGTACTTGTGTATTAACTGCATATCAGAGATTAATCTCCAAATACCCCACGATAAATTTAGGGAAAATACTAGAATCATGCCAAAGATTAATATTTCATAAATGGTGCAAATACCGTTTACCCAAAGCCCCCAATTTTATGCGGGGAGGGAAGGTATAACACTTTTATCAATGAGTATGAGAAAAATTTGAGGGTGACTACTCCCCAAATTATTTAGTTGTAAATTTAGAAAATTTTCATTAATTCTAATGCTCATGGCTTTCCAAATAATAATTTCTACAAGCTTTCGTCTTATCTTAAAAATCACTAAATATAATATTTACAAGATTTTTATGTATAGAAAATTTCTGAGTGTTTGAAAATAAAATGATATGTTGTAAATACAAATTATTATCTTACCCAAGACCCCCAAATTTTATATGGGAGAAGAGGATAGCAATTTTATTAATAAGTATACAAAAAAGTTCTGAGGAAACTACTACCACTGGAAACTACTACCACTACCAATTTCTACAAAGTTTCATCTTATCTTAAATCTCTAAAGATAATATTTACAAAAACTTAAAATTTCTGAATGTTTCAAAATAAAAAAGACGTGCTGCCTAAAACCAAAATTGCAAATTATCACGTAAAATAAAATGGCAGATGAAATTTAAAAATAGACAACATTTTGAAATTAGTTTTAATCGTACCTACCAAATGTTAGTTTATTTCTAAAAATAAAGTTTACATTCTGTAGACAGAAAATAAACAAGAATTCTTTTACTAAAAAGCCACACACAATGGAATAAAAGAAGTAGAAAAAGCGGAAGCATCTTAAAAGGCGTAGCAAATTGAATGGGAATTCTAATAATATTTTCAAAGCTTCTTTATAGTAAAACTTCTTCATGGAAATAGAATTCATCGCAACTTTCTTACAACAAACTAAGAAGATAAAAAAAATATTATTTTTTAAAAAAATAGAGTTAAAAAAAACTTGAAATCAGCTTGGAACCATAAAAGACGCAATTTCGTGGCATTTGAATTAAATTTAATGACAAAGACTTTATACAATTTTGTGAAGAAAACGAAAAACAGCTTAGCGAATTTATGCGAGATCTGGTGAATCTTATCTGAGAATGCTATTCAGTGAAGAAAGTATTTTGCATTTAAAACTCTAAATAGTTTTCTTCATGTAACATTCTTAGTTGCGATGATTCGAACGAACTCGTGATCATAAAAGACAACCGATTCGTGGAGAAGTTGAGTTGAGAAGTTACATGAGTTGAAAGATATTTAGTGTTATGGTGAAATTTGATGCTCTGCAACTTCAGTTAATTTCTATATAGGCTGTAAAATATTCGTTCCTGAGCAAAAGAGATTACATTGTTCTGCTCTTAGTTTTCAGTGTTCTTGCTGCTACTTAGTTAATGGAGCACTTTAATCTCTGCTAATAATAAAGATACTGCAAAATTTAGCACATATAAACTTCGGAAGGTAGGAATATTCATTTAAAAGGGATTCTCTAGAGATTTAAATTAATGTAAATCAATCGAAATTTTGACATTTACGAGGAATAATTCTCAAAAATAACATTCCAGTTATAGTTTAGTTATATTAATTCCGCGTTTTAAAGCAACACTAAGGCTATTTTTGAACGAACCTCGTAATTTTGAATCACGGTCAGATGAAGAGGACGATACTTGAGCTGGCACTCCCCTCTCCAAACTTCCATACCACACCTGCTTTATTGCAGTTATAAGAGTTCAAAATAATTATACGAGTTCGTTGTAAGCCTTTTCAAAAATGCAAAAGAAATCAAAGCAATAGGATAACTTATTCTACATTTTTTCAGCATCTCTGATGTGACACTTTGAAAGACTGCAGATATGCAATTTTTAAGTTCGTCAACATCTATTGGTAGAGGAAGAACAAAAACCTGTTATTTGATGCAGTCTCAGAAATAATCAAATATTGCCATATACACAAAACTGCATCCTTTCGAAGCTTCACACTAGTAATGCAGAAAAAATTTTGGGATGAGTTATCAATCGTACTGTTTTGATATCGTTTGCCTTTCTAGGGGACCTCACATTGAGCTCTTATAACTGAGTTGACTCTAAATATTTGACTTATTTTTTATTTCTAGTGAGCAACAAGGCTACACTTTGCAGGTCTATAAGAAGAAAAAAAAACAAATATGGGATATTCAATTATAAACATCCTGCATATAACTATTAAATTATATTTACTTAACCCAAATACATTCGGAAATTTGGGTGAACTTGAGTTTCAAACTCGAAATAAGTCGAATTTCTTCTATGTTACCATAATCTTACTTCAGAAAGATTCTGTGAATTCCTTATTGAATGTAAAAGATTTATAGAGACATATAAACCAATACAAGCCAATCGGTTTGAAATATTGTGTGGATAGATATTACTAACTTAAAACAATTTATTTCAGCAACTTGAATATAATATGGAAATTATTTTTAATTCATTAGTTGTTGATTTTTTTTTATTTTTTTGATTTTAGAAACTTTAATTCAGCATATATGTTCCTCAATGTATACTTTAGTTATTTTACCTCTATACTTTAGTTATTTTAATGTACCACATTGAAACAAAGCTATACCTATCTTAAGACAAATCTCGTAATTGTGATATGTGGCGAGTTAAAAGGGTGTGGCATCTGAAAACCAAATTGTTCTCCAGTTTCCATGCAACAACTAAAGGTGACGTTTCACCATCAGAATCAGATTCATCATAGTGCTTCCGTGACAGGATTGATATTTTAGGCAGGAGCTGGACCAACCACATAATTTTGAACAGGGGAAGAAAACAAGAACACATTAATTTGTACTTTTTTTCAAATCTGTCTTCCCTAACAGCACTATGACATTTAAGTCGTGATAATGCGTTCCAAAAAATTTCTAAATATTAAAGATTTTTTTGGTAGAATCGGATATCAATCTCAGTATTCTTTGGTTTCAAAGCTAAGACTCATTTGTGGGTCATGTGGCCTTATTCTCTCAGAACAGAGTTTCCGTGCAACAGCAAAGGGTAACATTTGACCATCAGAATCGGATTCAGTGTTTATTGTAATGCATCCGTGCCAGAATTGATATCGAGCTATTTGATTCAGAAGCCGAACCAGCACAAATACTATTTTGATGCAGACCTCGTAACTTTGAACAAGGGGAGAAAAAGAACACTCTAATTTGAACTTTTCCTCAACTTTGTATTCCCTACCAGCAATAGGAAATTTAACTCCTGATAATACATTTCAGAAAACCCCAAATACCAAAGATTTTTATTGGTGGAATCGGATCTCAGTCCCAGCATTCTTTGGTCTCAAAGCTCATTTGTGGGTCACTGTGGTCTTATTCTCTCAGAACAAAGATCAGTAATTACATTTTTAAATGATAAGTGATCACTGACAATATCAAGGAAGTAAACTTTGCATTACCCAGATGTAAGATGATATATATAAAAAATAGGTACTCTTTCTTTTTAAACGTCAGGTTCCGTTTTACTTTTATTTCAGCTGGAATCACTACTAGTATTTCTAGTGAGTTTCCTCCATTCTACTAATCCTTTTATTCAACAGAGAATAATAAATAAAAGGTTTTTAAAGATTTTCCAGTCCATTTTTTACATTCAATTTCTAGTTCCAAATAAATAAAAACGCAACTCGCAAATCACTTTTTAAAATCTAAAATTCCCATTTTATTGCTAATAATTATTTCCTCCAGGTATGAAAAATGCACTTGTATGGAAATTTTTTGCTAGTATTTTCTTATAATATGGACTGCAAGGAAAGAACAGGGCTAAAATTGTTGAACAGCTTTATTACGTGACAATTCTGTATATTACAGTAATAAATGAAGGGATGGAATAGTTGTTCATCTATTGAACAAAGATTTTGAAAACAAGAACATAAGTATATTTATAAATAGTAATGAATTATACAATAATTAAATTAATAAAACCAATTTAACCACAAAATGATAATAGTACAGAACTTAATAGCAGTAAAAATCCTAATTTTTTTCAAAATCTTCAAATTATTTAGCATTTAAAACTCCTTAAATGTACTTCCATGAATAAATTAAAATATGATTAAAAATGTCCACAAAATTGTAGTTACAGAAATTTTTTTATTAATAAATAGTCAGATAAAATATCTATATGATAAATTGATTCATAAGTTTTCATAGTTAAAAACCACCATTCTCATGTTAAAATAAATTAAAAATAACTTAATATAAAAGAAAAACTTAATGCAACCTAAAATTCTGTAACAATTGTCAACGAAATGCTTCAATTCATTTCATTTGTTTACATGATGAAAACTGCTTAAGATACGTACGTTTCAATAAAATAAGATTTAGGGACTTTTATCAAGGATTCGTTATGCAACTTGTCTTCCAACTACAGTTTTAAATCCGTTGAGCTATAGAGGTCAAATTTAAAGTTACATAATAGGATGGCTCCAAACTTGAATTTTCTTAAGAGGATGGTTGGAAATTTAAAACTTCATGATATTCTTCTGGCCATGTTTGGCTATAGTTCCCTTGATATCCTGGCCGTAAGCTCTTCCTAGCTTCAGGTGCGGGCTGCAGTCTTGTCCTAGCATCATGGGAAGATTGCAATCTCGTCCTAGTATCATGAGAAGGTTGCAATGTCGTCTTAGCATCATGTGCAGATTGCAATCTCGTCCTAGTATCATGTGCAGATTGCAATCTCGTCCTAGCATCGTGTGAAGGTTGTAAATTTGTTCCACCTTCATGTGCAGGAAAAATATTTGCGTTTATTTTTATGCTAAAACTCTCCACATACTCCTCCATTTGGAGAAAGCGGGAAATAAGAGCATGCATATTCTTCTGAGTGTTTTTGATTTCATTCATGATACTCTTTAGAAATGGTCTGTATGATTCATTTGCAAGACACGCTCCTAGTAAATTCATCCTTTTTGACAGCCAATATCCATATTCGTCAATCAATCTCATGCATGTATCCATTAATGTCTTCATATTTATTAATTTATCAGCAATCGCCTTCGTTCGGCGTAATTTTGGGCCTTCAAAGAAATTATTATTTGCTTTGTACCATCCGTGTACATGAATGTACCGGTTTCTAAAATCTGACCACATATCGAGTAGCTTCCAGAAGTCATTAGATAATGCGCAGAAATATAAAAATTCATTACCTTCAAAAGTTGTTCCCATACCTCTTATACTGAGCTGTTGATAATGTATAGTTTTCAATAACAATGGATTAAAAGCAATCTTATTTATGTATTTAGCGATATACTGTTCAATGAACGGTCAGTAAGTAGTAAACGAAAAGTGTATTTTTCACAATACACATACTAACAAAAGCACTTAACTCGCATAAAATGCAATAGCAATGGGAGAAAAACTAACTTCACTTTTCACAGTTAAAATAATGGAATAAAAATACAAGTTAAATATGATAATTATCTGAAATACATTATTTGGTAGTACGCATTTCATTAAATTTCCTCCATTTACGGTTTATTCTTTTTTAAAAAAAATTGACAAATTTTTTAAACAAATTATTCAGCAAAGTTTTAATTTATTTACCCCTATAATGTGATAATTCTTTTCTTATTTCGCTATGTTCTGTTTTTCTGTTCTTTTATAGGAATTACTTTATCAATAACTAGGTTACATACAAGGGGTGTTCAAATGAAAAGGTACGAAATAACACTGTGCGTATAAATGAAGACTTTATTCAAAGTATACACCATAGATTGAGCACAACGATCCCATTGATTAACGAGCCAAAGGATTCCTTGCTCCCAGAATTCATGTGGCCGTGACGAAACCCAGTTCTTCACAGCGTCCTTGAGCTCGCTGTCCGAGTTGAGCGCTTCCCTTTCAGATTTTTTTCGGGGACCAAACACATGAAAATCGCAGGGCAACATGTATGGGTTGTAGGGCTGATGGTCGAGCTGCTCCCACTTGAATTTGGCCAGTTCCGCGTGTGTAACCCTGGAGATGTGTGGACGCGCGTTATCATGAAGCAGAACCACATCCTTTGTGAGTAGCTCCGGTCTTTTATCCTTGATGCACCTGTGTAGTCTTTGGAGTGTCTCAGAATACACATGGTTTAATGGTTCTTCTGTGCTCGAGGAATTCAACAAATAGCGGATTTTGGATGGCGAACTCAAGGTCTCTGTGAAGGACTGGTCTCGCCACGGCCACAGGAATTCTGGGAGCAATGAATCGTTCGGCTCGTTAATCAATGAGATTGATGTACTCAGGCCTATGGTGCATACTTTGAATACAATACTTCATTTATACTCACAGCGTCGTTTTGTACCTTTTCATTTGAACACTCCTTGTATAATTAAAGTAAGTAGATTTCAATACGACCAAAGACGAAATTAATCCAAAAATATTCTTATCCAAATTAAAATCTCGAGTTAGAATCACCAAATGATCGCTACTGTTGTGACAGGCCGTCAGTTATCAGAAGGTTCAAAACAGTATTTCTAAAAATGTATAGCACCACTGTGATTCCACTCCGGCAAGTTATAGTGGAGTGGATGGAACCATTTCAAGGGAGATGATTCAAATGATAATTCTAAATCGGCAATCATCTATTTATGAACCCCAAGTATATTACTTTCTCATTTCCCATTCGTTTTACTTTCATAATTAATATGCAGGTTTTAGTTCAATTAAAACTGCATATATCGGCCATACATCAATTTTTAAAACTGATATCCTAATTTCCAATTTTGCATGGGTTATTTTGTGGCTGATTTTTTTCCAATTTTGAAACACGGTAACATTTATGAAGACAATAACTCGGGCAGCAATATTAAAAGATAAAACAAGCTTTTATTTTAATTACTAATTTAATTCTTAGTGAATAAATTTTACATTTCATAAATATTTGTGGCAACAAATTGAAATTTGACACAAGTCTGTACTGACAAAATATTTTTAAAAATTTTAATTAATTCCAATTTTTGTAAAAAAAAATTTTACATCTTTGGATCGAAGAAATGTTTAAAACTATTTAAAATACGATTCATAGTTTCCTTTGCAAAAATATATCGATTTTTAACTTGAATGTAAATTTACTCATTTAACAACGAAATGTAATCCTCCGATTGTGCATCGCACCGTGTACAAGGATTTGATTTTAATGAATCTTACCATTCCAGTAGATTTTTATGCTTACTTATTACTATTACAGAACCGAATACATTATTATTGTAGAGCTACTATTATTGTGCAATTTCAGCATTGCATATAAATAAGAATTTTTTTTTCATTTATAAATGTTACATGTATAACTATTTCCTTTAAAAATAATTTAAGAAACGGAAGTACGATGATACAATAGAAGATGATCATCTATAAAGAAAGAGAGACTTCATATTTTCTTTTGTAAATAAAGTAATAATATTAATTTTTTTTTCACTTTTAAGCATTAGTTTGCTTTCAGTTCACATCAAATCATGTTAAAACTTCAGAATTCCATCTACTATATTTTTGCTCAATAAAGAATGAATAATAAGGAAAAAGAATGAATTAAATATTGTTACAAAACTGCAATTCGGCTTCCCAGCATAGTTTGTTCCATTAACAGAAAGAAAGTTTTACAGTCATCTGAATGGACGGAGTCCGTGTGGCGCGTCCGAGGTCCCAGGGCTTGGCGACAAACTTGGCGACCATTTGGCGACTTGGCGACCAATTTGGCGACTTTGGCGCCAAAATAGATTATACCCGAAACTTCGAGAATTTTCCCGATCCGTCCAGTAGGGACCGAGATACGCTTCGAACGTTCCTGGTTGATTGAGAGTCTTCTAGCCCCGCCTCCCGAGTCCTATAAAAGGAAGCAGCCGCAGCTGCCAGAGGAAGGTAGACGACAGGGGAGTTCGAGAGCAGCGAAGTCAGTCAGGAGGAGTCCGAGTCGGAGAAGTCGAAGACAGAGTAGTCGGAAGCGACAGAGTAAAGCTAGTGCTGAACTGAGCTGTGCGCTACTGTCTGCAGTAGATTCTGGTTGTATGCTGCTGTGTGTGCTGTTGTATGCTACATGTCTCGGGTGAAGATAATCGTCTTCTGTGCTGTATATAGTTGTCGCTTTTGTGCTGTCCTGTGTGTCGCCGTGTAAATAAACGTTGTTGTTTTATTTTCTACTGCCGTCTGCTGATTGAGCGTTCTACACACCATATAACTTCCACTATCCAAACGAACCCCAGTAAAAAATTCGTAACAATATTTTCTTTTTCTATTATCAATCTGCGTTTCAGAGTAACTGTATTGTTCTCTTCCAAAACCCTCAACTCCTGGCTTTCATCTAAAATTGTTACAAGAATAAAAAGAAATTCAGTGAAAATTCAATACATTTAGACGTTAAACCCCTTCTTTATAAATTTTCCTTAAAAAAATACTACAATAAAGGAATCAAATTTTGAAACAATTTTATTACATAATGGTTAAAATACCTATAGAAGGTAAGCAATTGATTCAAACAGATTCTTTTAAGATAAAGATTTTAAAAAAAACTGCTAAGTAACTATAGTAATAAAAGATAATCCATTCTTGCAGATTATAATTTTTTTTAAAAATTAATGAAACAACCTCAATTACCAGAATAAAGGCAAACAAAATTTAAAATAGCTAAGACGCTCAAAACTTCCTACACCATGTTTAAGAAAAATTAAATACAAAATATGAAAGCACTTCCATAGATATTTTTAAATACATATAAATATTTCTTCATTATGAGACAGAAAAATTTGAACGGATAAATATCCAGCAGAAAACTAAAACAAGACCGTAATTGATACAATAATTAGTGTGAATAAAAAATTTTAAAACAATTATTCTCACTTTCAAATATATATCAAGAATTGTGTTAAGACGTTAGTTGCAACATAACTGTACTATCTAATTAGATCCCCCCCCCCGTCTCTACTACTATAGAGAAAAAACGATGAAGGGAGTCATCTAATTAGAACAGGCAGGCGTAACCATAGAGCTGATATACAAATAGAGGAAGCTAGTCGCTTGTTTCTAGTCTAAACAAGTGTACGCAACTTGTGACTTGTGAGAAATTTGACCTTTTTTGGAGCCATATCGCAAATCTTGGCATACTCAAAAACTGCCGCGCGACATTTTGCTTCCCGGCATTGGGTCCAGTCGGTTTTCATTTCCGGTTAACATTTCCTAAATAATATATAT
>JAPMOR010070131.1:108935-130062 GCA_026543865.1 Argiope aurantia
TTCCGGTTAACATTTCCTAAATAATATATATATATATATATATATATATATATTCATTCTTTGAAAATTAAGCAAACTGGTTTCGAAAATAATGTTTTCTTTTTTACATGCCGAGTTTGTTGATTTAAATTATGTTTACTTTTTTACTTTGTTTTTGTGCATTAATTAAAAGTGAGTATTTTTCTTCTTTAAGTAAATATTTTATTTCTTTTCTTTACCTAAAAACATCTTTTAATTTTACATTACATGTTTTATCTTTATCTCATACAGATAAAAAAAAAACTTTTTATAATAAAAGCATATTGTAAAAGTGGTCCAAGTCTTTTTTTTTCCTTCGAATATTCTTAATAATATTTATTTTTGCATAAAAAATGAAAAAGATATTAATTAAAACTGTTAAATTATTTTGAAATAGTTTAGAAAGAAAAAAAAAACACTAGCTCAGAATCGAATCCAGGTATCCTGAATGCTACGCCAGTGACTTAACCACTACACTACTCAAACGCTTGTTCGGGTAATACATTATTAGTATATAAGCTAATTTGAAAATTTTAAGGTTGACTGTTGAATCTTAATATTTTCATTAATAAACATTCTAAATGTATACTCTTATTATACAAAATCTCATTCCGAACTCAGTTTTAAACCTCGTGCCTTCTCCTTGTAAATATGAGTTTTAAATATTTCGCTTCTGGTTTATAGTGTGGGCGGTAACTTTGCTTCTAACTACCACAGAAACAAAATTAAATCATTTTTGGAATCTTAAATGTGTTGATTTAATACAAAGTAATAAAAAAATTCGAAATTTTTAAGAAAACGGTGATTTTAGGGTATGTGCATATCGCAAGTTATTAATAAATGTTAGCATTCAAACAAAATTTTTATCTGTAAAGATAGCATTTCTTTCTTTAATAGTTTCTCTTTAGAATATCCACTAGTTTCTTTTTAGATCTTAATTAAAATTTATAAAAACATGCAATTACTGCTAGCATATTTATGAAATTTTACTATATAACATTTTTAATAAAACATACGTTTTAGTTTCACTATTTCATTCACATTGATGATTTAATATCTTTCACGGTATAAAACGATTCGAATATTTATGGTAAAAAAGAAACGGATTAAGTGAAGATTAGTGTGCACCCGAATTTGTCGCCAATATCGGAATGCTTTTCTAGCAACCCTAATGCTGTTTTGTTTACTACTTTTTATCAATGGTTGAGTTGTACATAAACTATATTATAAAAAATGTTAAATTAAAAATATTAAAAAAATATCGATTAAAGATTTTAATTTTGTTCTTTATTATAATTAAAATTTATTAAATAAAGAAAGTTAAACTTATAATTAATAGTTATTTTCTTCTTTCTTTTTTTTAATGTGAATACGAACAGAAAATATTTATTCTTTTGCAATTTTTAATTGTCAGTGTGCGCTTTAAAAAATCGTCTGCATTCTCAATTTAAAAGACAGCTGCAATGGAATTCTTCGCAGTTCAATTCTTTTGGTGTTCTAACGGTTGGTTCCCTTTATAATTTGTTATGTCGGGAGTATTTCGAACCTGTAGAATGGATGAAGGGTGAGTTAAATATGCATATAGATATATATATATTTTTACGAGTTGATGAAGTAAGGAAAGGATACTTGTTTGAAATTTTGTATTGAGAATGGTTTGATATCGAACCGGCGCAATGGATGAAGGGTGAGTGGAATATATTTTTTTACGAGTTGATGAAGTTATGAAAAAGGATGTTTGTTTGAAATTTTGTGTGGAGAATGTTCCGATTGCTTCTTTCTCCGTTCTTTCTTTTCTTTCGGTTATGTACTGTTTCTGTTATCCACACAGTCTTTATGTTCAATGTGATAGCGAAGCTACTAGGTTCTCGCTACCGCTGCTAGCAAAGCCGTAGGATGTTCTTTTTTTTAATTAAAAAATTCTGTAGAAGGCACCGGGCAGTATGAAAAAAAAAATAATTATTATCAGTAAAATGTCCTAATTATATGGCGAGAAATGTTAACCGTAACTGTTGCACCGAAGGATTTTTTTTATTTTGTCCGTCATCTTTATTGGCGACTTGGCATTGTTGACGCAGCTGGGTGCACACTAAAATTCACTTTTACCAGAGAAACAACATATTATAAATAATAAGGAACTTTATTTGCACTAAAATAAATACACAATTATTAATCGGTCAATAATATTTATGTAAACACTTGTATTGGCGAGAAAAAATCCCGCCAAGCTTGCAGCCAAGTACTTGCAACATATTCGAGATTAAAATAAGTAACAAAAATATAATGCAGTAACAAAAATATAATGCAGTAAAGTAACAAAATATAATGCAGTTACATCAGTTTAAATGAAGCTTAATAACAAATTAAATAAATTTAATACAATAACTAAACCAAACTATGAAATATTATTCAGTTTTAACACCAAAATCACTGAGTGATGGAGGTTACGAAATAAATTCATGGAGGAATAAAATAAATTTCGTGCACATTTAACGAGACTTTCTTTACCTGCTTAAAAATAGCAGTTCCAAATATATTTTTAGTGGCGAAAATACAATCAGTATAAGATTTTATAGACAGACACGTCACACCTTGATTATCAAGTGAAAAGTTGTTAAGCGGCTCTTTTATAAACGTGCCAGAAAAAGTCTGGTTACAAATACATTGCAAATATTCAAGAGTAAAAAAAGCATGTTTTAATGGTGATATTAATTTTGTTTATTTATTACTTTGCTTAAATAATTCATTAGCTTTTAATTTACATTTTTTAAATATTTTATTTAATATTTTTAAAACATTAAATGTTATGCAAAAAAGTTTGCTTTTGAAAGCTTGCAAAAATTAAATGTCAATGAATGCATAAAAGATGCATCCCCTCTTATGCGGAAGTAAGGTAGAAATTAAAAGATTCACGTCTTTCCCTAGTAATATCTTAACAAATCATCGGAGAATAATTATTCTTTAACCATCTCAAAATTTAAAAAAAAAATAGCTTAATAGAGAGATCATCTTCATTATCGCGTTTTTTTTTCTTTGATTTTTAATCACTTTCACAAAGTTAATTTAAACGCAATTTTTATCAATTCCGTTCCCCCCCCCCCATCAAAAGGGCATAATTTTTTTTTTTTTTTTTAATACGGCAATTAATCTTACTAGGTGCTAAACATGCCTGCCAAATTTCGTTCGGATCCATCAAGGGATGTGGAATACGTTATGTTCAACACAAACAAACATACATCCAATTATATATATATATACACATAGAATAGATAAGTTCAATCAAGAAACCAAATCGACCTTATGTTGCTTTTCTAATCTGGCAACCATAGTTTGTTTATAGCGGAAATTTCTGCTTCAAAATGAGCATGTTATCGTATTCTTCGTACGATATTTGTCACGCTTCTTTTCAGTACAATATTTCTAATTAAGAATCGAGAAAAATGGAGATAAGCTGCCAAATGGCAAGCATAAATTTCAAAGCACTACTGAATTTGCACAGTGTAAGGACAAATAATTGTTTTGTTTAAAAAATAGTTCAACTTCTTTAAAAAGTTGTAACTGAAGCAATAACAAATGCTGGTATGTTTAAATCTATAACGCATTGAAATACATGTCTAAATAAAAACAGTGCATACATAGGAATTAAAAAGAAATTTTAATATTTTTGATGGATTTTAATCATATATCTTCTTGGAACTTTCAGATACTATAAACAATGTGATTTTAAACTTATTTAATGACTAATTTCTGTCCTACTGAATAATTAAAGATAACTCATTTGCTTCCCAAGGAATTGAATTTAAAGTTTTCTTATATTGTGAAAGAGGAGTCTCATAGAAAAATTATGGAAATTTTATTTATTTGTCATTACAATGTTCTTATTGCATTTATATGAAAAAAGTAGGGTTCTAAAAATTTACATTTCGATTTGTGATATATTTTCTTATTTGTATACATGTTTCTTTTTTTATTATTATTAAGTACCTTTAAGTACACATTTTTTTTCTTCTAAATATTATATATCATTTCCTGTTTTTATTAGGCATAACCCCAATTTCAGTTGACATTTCTCAAATTGCATGGCTGAATAAAAGTTTCATGCTTTCTTGACACCATTTCTTCTTATTGGTAATTGACTAATTAAGACAAAAAATACATCAAATTTTAATCTTTTGACAAAATGTCTTTAATTTGACTAAAATCTATACATTTTACATTTTTTTAGTAACAATTTTAGATTAACATTAAAGGAAAAACATATATTGCACATTATTTTGCAATTAAATACCCTTAATAATCCTATTAGATCCAAAAGCAATTCATATATTTAAGAAAATTTGTAAATAAAAATTCTTTAATGTATTAGAATTTTTCTTTTTAGTCCTAGAATAGAAAAAGCATGTTATCCTATTGAATATATATATATATATATATATATATATATATATATATTAGTTTTGAAATGAGTTTCAAATTTAAAATTGATACTAAACCTTAAATAAATTTATGAATTATTAAGAATTATACTTTGAATATTGGTATATTTATCATAGATTTTGATTAATTTTAATATGGTGCTGTATTTAAATAATTTTGGGTAGTAATTAACTTAACAGAGCAAAAGTTTTGATTTTACAAAAAAAACAAAAAACATCATGAAATAAAGTAGGTTGATCTTACAAACTTTAGAATTTAATATTCGCAGGCCACAAGCATAAAAGATCAGTAGAGCTGTTAAAACAATATAGATACTGCCAAACTAAATTATCAGTTATTACTGATTAACCTTTCAGTCATAAATTCCGTTCTTCATAGTTTGATAGCAATTAGGTTATACATTTAAACAATTTTGGTATTCAAGTCCATTTTGCTGTTGTAATTGTTAGTTTTAATCTTTATCGGTTATTTGACCCTTTGATAATCACATTTTATAAGGTACATAGTTACCAATGCATATTCTCCAATTTTTAGAACTTACAGAAATCTTGATTAGGTCATTTTGTTATTCTATTCTCATATTTGTTATTCTATTCTTTTTATTATTCTATTCTCATATATATAAACAGTATTTATTACCTTAATGCATGGTTCTGATACCATTATGAATCTCTGATTGAGACTAATACAGCATTAAACTTGCATAAGGAATTTGATTTTAATTTAATTAGTTTAGAATTTTTATTTAAAAAATGTCTGAAAGATTTAGCAAAACTATTACTGATTTTGACATTGGCTGTAAGTACACATTTCTGTAAGTAGTAGATGACAACAAAACCAGTGGAAGTAATATATGTATTTTTAAAGATACATGTCAACTCCACATAGACCTATGTAATACATAGGGTCAATCTTTGTCTTTCCAGTAATTTTAGAGATTTATGCATCTTCCCAGTCAAAATAATATGTATATTTCAAATTTTAAAAACAATATTTTATTTTTGAACACAAAAAATTTTATTTTATTTTTTCAATAATCAGATTTTTGAAATATTTGTCTTGGTAGTTTCTCTTCTTTTTGATACTCTTATACATAGTATATAAAAGAGTATGCAGTCACATTTGGTAGATGTATATGCACACTATGGTATTTAAAAGCATACTCTGCAAAATGTATAATAAAAAAAAGTGTAAATAAAGTGCATAATCAATGCAGATAAGAATTTAAATATTATTCCAGATTATTTAAATGTGTATAGAGGTATGCAGTGTTACTTTTCCCTTAATATTAACATAAATCATTAATGACTTCATAAATGTGCATTAATTTGTTTTAAAATCTTGGAAGAACAATTTAAAAAAACATCTGTTCATCTAAAAATTATTACTGCAATTTGAAATTTTTGGATTTCTTTAAATTCTTAAAAAAGCATTTCAAATTCTTCACTATTAAATAAAGTTACGATTTAGCTATTACTAATCTTATTTAAGTTTACATAAATATGATTCTATTTGAAAATTTTAAGAACTGCAAATCAAAAATATTGATTTTCCAATAGTCTTTTTATGAAATTTGTTATTAAACTGAATGCAGGTTTGATTTTGCTAGTTCTATGAAGCAATATTGTATATCATTACATCCTAATTCATAATTATTTTATTATTCTACAATTTATATAAAAAAATATCTAAAATTTAATTATTCAAAAATATTAAGCATTTTAAAATTAATATTTGACTTGAAATAGTAATTTGGAAAATAAAAAATAACTACTGAACAAGGGCACATAAAAATATACCTATTTATTCTAATATTATATTCTATTAGTATATAAGTTTTTAAAAACATTTTTAATTTATTATTCTAACTAAGACAAAAATTGAATGATATTATTTTGACCTTTTATTATAATTTTGCAAGAGAATACATGTTATGCATTTACAGGCTGTTATAATTTATCATTTCTGTAGATTGTATTATTCAGCTAAGAGGCTTTTAATGTAAAATTCATTTAAAATTAAAAAAGGAAAATTTTCTGACTATTAGATTGTTGCTAAATTCTACACTGAATACCACAAAAAGTACAATTTCTTTGCTTAATACTGTTGCGCTTTATGCTGTAGTGTTTCTCTTAGCAATTACAAATGTAGATCTAATAAAGCAGTAGTTAGCTTGATTATAAGTTATAAACATA
Source organism: Argiope aurantia (assembly GCA_026543865.1). NCBI lineage: Eukaryota > Metazoa > Arthropoda > Arachnida > Araneae > Araneidae > Argiope > Argiope aurantia. Next base: position 115,586 of record JAPMOR010070131.1, read on the forward strand.
GCAAATTTGGCTATTTACTTTTTAAAAGTATAATTATTTTTCACTTTCAAACACAAATTTTCCTTTTCAATCTGTGTCATTACTTCTAATTTTTGCTTATGTAAAAATGATACTTACACTATCCAAGATTTACTATAAATATGCATTAAAGATGAGAAGCCTAATAATTTCTCCAGTATTCATAGAGAAAAAAAGTTTGTTGGTATACGAAAGGCAAACTAATGTCATAAACTTTCCTATGGAACAAGCTAAAAGTAAAGTCTGTTACAATAAGACATTAATAGCCAATTGAAACTCTGACATATTACAAACAATGCCCTCATTTTATAATGTACCTAGCTAATTGGCTTTCAAGTCAACCTATTTATCAAAGCATACTCTAATGAACTCATATAGCTTTATTCCGATCATAATTAACAAATGTGCATTTTTTTTAAAAATGTAAGTACTTATCTGAAGGAACTTTTGCAATAATTATCAATTACTCAGGATAAAAAAACAGGAAATTAACAATTTTTTAAAAATATTTGTCAAGTCTTATCTCAATGAATGTTTAGGATTTAAAAAAAAAATGTTGCTAATATTATCACAAGTAAATAGTTAGAAGCAAAAATCATGAAGCTTTAGTAGTCTAAAAATAGTATACCAAATTAAACTTTGAGCTTGGAATATAGTTCTTGTAATTATAAATAACTTGTTTTTACTATTTACTATAATTTTTTTTTATATTTTACTTAAAGTCTTGCACCATTTTCATATATTTCTTTATGGTAAACTCTCGTGACATTTTGACAAAAAGCAAATACACATGCATACTTGAGTCGTGGCATGAAACATTTCATTCAAATGATATATAGGCGTGTTAGAATAAGTTGTATCAAGCTTATTAATGTATGCTACACCCTTTTCTATTATGCTAGATATAATTAAAAAAATTATTCCTTATTTGCAATAAACCAATTATAAGTCTAACCTTTCCTATGAATAAATTCTGTCAACTTGTATACTTTATGTGTTAGTGGATATCTTGATAATTTTTGAAGAATTATTTGCAGTCATGTGTCAGTGCCAATCACAGGTTGTAGTCACTGCAAAGTCATCATATACCTAAGTTTTCTATAATGTATTTCATTACATTTGGACAAATTATTTGATTTTTAATAAGCTAATATCAGGGGTCAAAAATACATGAAATAGTGAGCAGGAATAACAATTTAAGAAATTTAGGTGAAAATAAAAAATCCTACAAGTGAAAATTTCTTTTATAAATAATAAACAAAATTGGGAACTATTTAAATAATGTATCTATCGCCTTAGATAGTAGAGATACACATTATAATATAAATAGATATCTTCCAGGCAATATTGTTTTAAAATTTATTATGATCAAAAAACAAAATACTGCCTCATATTTTAAAACTTTTTTTATGCATTACTATTTGTACATCTTATGCTATAATATTTTACATAACATGTTTAAGATGGGTTTTATGTAAGTCTTTTAAATGTAACATCAAATACAAATAATATATACATTTAAACTCATAAACAAATAACTTCAGAATCTTATTAAATATTTATAATCCTATTTATCTCAATAAGTATATGCATTTTTTTTAATAGGAAAACATTTATTTACTCGTACCTAAAAGTGTAAATATTGTTCAAGCCTAATAGACTGAAATTTTTTCCTTGTAAGCAATTAATGTCAAACACTTCAGATATTAAGTCAATTCATATTGCATTTTAGTTCTCATTTAAAGCAGAATTAATGTTCTCTCATTTATAAGAAATTTAACATTTTCTATAAAAAAATTTTTTAAAAATGGTTTTACAAGACTTAACATACACACAACTGAAAAGAATACATTTGTATACAAACATTTATTAACACAGCATTTACAACTATATTTAGATGAACAAGGAGTTAAAATTTTTAAGACAGGTAATCAGCAATTATACAGTAAATAATGTAATTGACTGTAAAATCAATAGCTAAGATACTTAGAATATAAATTTGTTCAGTTTTATACATACTCTTTTACAAATATTTTAATTATGCCTGGCTTAGAACAGAAAATGATGACAACTTTTATGACATAATGCTCAGATAAATGGAAAATTTTAATTAAAGACATACAGAAACAAAAATCTGTACATCCTTTCAAAAAGTCATTAAGAAATAATGATGAGAATTTTTGTGAAATTTTAATTTTTACAGAGCCTTTGCTGATGAAAATGGTGGATGTATTTACGTTAATTACATCATGATTAGACAATACTTGAATTTCAAAGATATGGAAATGATTCTGTTATTGTTTGAAATTCCCTATACAACATTTCAAACTGCCTACATATTTCATGAGTGGCATAAAGATGATGCCAAGTTAAAGTTATAGCAGTCCAAGCATAATAAAATTTTAGTGGATCACTACTTTGCATATTCAAATGAATTTTTTCCAAATTAACCATAACTAATTTTTCATGGTACTGAAGATTTTGAGCACAATTATCCATAGATGCTTTTAAGCCACTTAGTTGGCTAGCAATTTCCATATTACCGGTTCGAGATAGCACAAAATTTGACAGTTTCTGATAATGTTGCCTCCAATAGGTACATACAAGCACATAATCGTGTTTAAATTCTCCCCACATTATTGTTGCACGTTTCGTTTCATGTGTTAAAACTGCATATTTTCGATTAATTTCAGCACAATGTTCCCTACTTTTTATAACATACATCTTTTCTTGCTGTGGATTTATTCTTCCGGACTCCATAGACCTTGAATCTTGCACGAGGTTTTGCTGATGGATCTGTCGAAAAATCCAGATAATCTTACCAACTGTTCAAATGACGTGCGTTTCTACCTTAGCAAAAGATCGAGTCGAAACGAACTGAATCGGTGAACCACATCTGAATATATCGTTCATGAGCGAACGATAGTATGCCCTAACATTCTCTTTGAACCTTGAACCACTTCTATAGAACCGTTTATTCTCACCAATGGTGATTGGAAGCACAAGACTCATGAATCTGTATCTTCTGTGCGAGCTGAAACCAAAGGATTATGGCATATCATGTGCCTAGTATACTAAAATGATCAGTTGCCAAAATATTTAAAAATTTACAAAGGGCTTAGAAAATTAGTTTAGTAAAATTTTAATTCAGGTAGAAGAGAATTTATGTGGTGAAAAAATTACGGTTATTTAGGTAGTTAATTTTGACCGAATTCACATTATATATGACTTTCACTTTGGCGGGCAAGAGTGCAATTTAACTTTATTTTGTTGAAATGACGCGCCTGATTCGATCACAGAATTAAAGAATTTTAAGTTTTAAATCAGCAATTGATTAATGAATAAAACCACTTATAAGCACTTAAGTATCTCTAATGTCTGATCTTTTTCTTATATAGTGGGAAAAGGCAATTAATGTACATAAAAATTATGGTATTCAGTAAGGAATTTCAAAAAATTCTCAGTTATTAGAGCTAAGTAAAGGCATAATAGCTACCTAAGGGCTTGGTTATTGATATTACAATGCTCCGGAACAGAGTTGGCCTTTTACATAAAAGGGCCTGGTTGCAAAAAATCATTTGGGTCCCTGAATGTTTTGCAAAATAATAATAATAAATGAATGAATTAAAAATTACAAACACGAACTCATATTACTAATACATGTTTATTTAATGCGTGATTTTGATGTATTAATTACTTCAGAAAAAATGCAATATTCTGCATCTTCTTTTTTGATGCTTAATATAGAAGGAGCATCTAAGCATTCTGCACACTTACATGAATGGATATAATTTTTTTAGCACTTGCAATAGTAATTGGCAATGTAAAGAAAAGTTTAAACACAGTTAATACATTTAAAAATAACTCATTATAATTATTATTTATATGTACTTGCAATATGCTTTGTATGCTATTTATATCCTTTTCATTCATAATCAAATCCCGAAACAAACCAAGTTTCCTAGATTATATTTTGATCTATATCTTTGTTATAAAATTTTACAAGGTTTTTGAAACATTTTTCTGATTCATGTTTTCTAAAGTTTTTATATCAGTGATTAATTTGAAATAAGAAAAAATATTTGGCATACTTTTAAATCTATTTTCTATTTGTTCAATAACAATATCAGTTTATATTTAGAATATTAAAAAAATGACTAAGTTTCTATACCGGGTGTTTTTTTTTTCCCCTATAATTTCATCTTCTGCCATTCCGCAATATAATTTTTTCTATTTCAAATACATTTTTTAGGAAAATGCTCTGAAATATTTAAATTAATTGTGTGCTTTACTTTACATTTGCTTAGCCTAAAAGTGTGTTACAATTTGCTCTTAAATTTGGGCTTTTGGTTTTAATACTATTCACTAAATAAAAAGCCGAGTCAAAAACAGTGGTTTTTGCTTGAAATAGTTTATTGATAATGTTCATTTTGGAAAATATTGCAAAACATACAGTTAAACATAAAATAAATAGCCTATTTGTATTGAATCCATTAGACTTATAGTTTTGAAAATCGTTATATTATTCGGTTCTTACATCGATAAATTATTCTAGAGCATTACAAATTTGTTCAAACTATGTATACATTGCTTTAACCGAATCTATTTTGGCTTCTCAACGAGTTTCGCATAATGGTTTAAGAGTGATGTTTAAATACTTTTGTAGAATTTCCCATCTTTTTGCAGATGCAGAAAACAAGCAATATAAATATAGCAATATCTCAAAAATATTTTTACAGTATATATGTATTGCTGAAAATGATATGACGAATTAATAAATTAAAGATTTTTTAAAACTTAGTTTATATTAATGTCCAGTTTTAAAGCAACAATAGACCTATTTTGTGACGAACCTCGAAATTTTGAACAGTGGTCAGATGACGAAAAAGACATCTGAGCTGGCACTCCCCATTCCACACCACACCAGCGGGAGGACGTTTGATCCGAATGGATTTAATGTGCACCAGAACCGCTTGCATGACGGTTATTCGGGTCTTGAACCTGAAACCCTCCGAAGCCGAGACCTTACCCCAGGCCACCGCGACCCGTTAATAAATTAAAGAATGTAACAGGCAAGGCACATAAGATGCACGAGGGTTTAGAGCAATTATTCTAGATAATACATCTTTTTATTTCTCTTTCGTGTTGTTGCCGTTGTTCTTTGCCTGCCTCTACAGTTCATAATATACATATTATACAATTCATAATCAAGCTCATTAATGTTTTCAATAGGGCTTTTGATAGTCTTTTATCAATCACATTATTTACTTCTATAAATCTATAAAATGACTCATTTATAATTAATATTTTTCTCTTCAAAATTTACATACCTAATAATGATTGAAATTTATTCCATATCCCAGTAGCACCCGTATATTGTACAATATTGTACGATGTTCAACAATATTGCATAATATTGTTGAATATTTTATAATATAATATAGTGTCGCACAATATTGTGCTACATTCTGTGATATCAGGGTATAGAAATATCAGTACAATCCAACTGAATGCTACAGTAGTCTTAATTTTGTTATTTTTTTAAATCGTCTTAATTTTGTTAAGGACATCATTTCCTAACGGCTTCAAAAGGCACTCTGCCGGTCACATAAAAATAAACTAGTATGAATGCTTTCAGTATGTATGAACACTATTATTGTTGAGAATATTATTTTACTTCCTAATTATATTGGGGCTCCCACAATCACGGAGCCCCGGTGCATAGCATCTGCCGCACCTTCTGGACTGTCGACGGTGATGCGGAATATATATACATACAATCGTTCTTTTTTATAAACTTTGTCGTTCCTAGGTTAGCATTGTTCACTATTGGTATTTTCCTATCCTACATTAATATGGATAATATATTTCGATAATTACTTATTATTATATTGATATATTGGCAATGGCTCTGCAAGAGGGGAACAATACATATTGTTTTGAACGTTCTGTCTGCTACCAAAATATACTTCTGTGTTAAAACTTCTTCATTTAGAGCATACAATTCAGTATAGTCTTATCTCTTTGACTGATGGAATCTAAAATTCTATAAGCGTTTAGGTTTCAAATCTTTTACTAAATTTCCCGTTTCTAGCAGTTGCGATTCATGAGTAATTAATTTCAATACACACGAATATATAGTCTCAGAAGTATTTTCTTCTAATATAACTACATTTCAAACTTTTATATAAATATATGCCACTCTGATGAAGAAGCATGTGCAAAATGTCATTCATCTAACACTTTTTTTAAATTTATTTATTATGCTAACACAAATTATTATAGTGAGATAGATTTCTTTTGGATGATTTTATATAAAATTTCATTCAGATTAATAATTTTGATGTAAAGATGATACAACAAATTTCATCCTTCTAGCTCGTCCTATTTTTGAATTAGCACGCCAGCTGATAGACGTATTTTCATATCCCCTTATTTGGAGGGGGGGGAGGAGTCAGAGTTATATTAAATGTGCAGTTTTGCTGAAATCCAATAGTTACTTTATATGAAGATTGCAGCTCTTTGCCTTGTATTATATGTATGCAGACAAATAATAATAATAATAAAAAATGTAAATTTCAAATATTATTTCATCACCATAAGTGTAGCACCATCCTTATGTAGTTCTTTAATTAGATAAATAAAGTTTCATTTGGGTAATTAACTACTTTCGTATTTTAAAATATATTATTAATAATTTAGATTCATTACTTTACATTCAATATTTAAGTATTATTAGAACACCTCCCCCCCCAATTAAGAAGCTTGTATATGTATATACAAATAAACCTGCGTATTTTCTAAGCAAAGGATGTTTTCTGTTTTAAAATAATGCATAGCATTTATTGAAATTTTTTAAATTAATATTAAATGTTTATTTTTTTATTTTAATATTTATTTTTGTATTTGCTCATCTTCATTTATAAAACAAATTATGTTTTTTATAGAGAATGGATTTAACAAAAACGTAAAAATGAAAAAAAAAATCATTACCAAAAATATATTTTTCAACATTTCTTAAAATTAACAAATTACCAGGCAGTTTGGATAGATATATTATATCTGAAAATGTCGATATTGATGTGGAAGTGCAATCAGACTAAACAAAATTTTGTACTAGATTTTTATATAAGCAGCTATAAGATTCGACGTGGCTGGTGTAGTAAGTGTAAATTTTCTTTTACGCTAAGTCACCATATTTAACTATCTACAACATTTTATTTGCAGCCTTATAAAGCTAAAACATTCCAAGATGACTACTATCATAAGATTAGCAAAACTGAGAAGAAACTATGTTCTAACCGACATTTTTTTTTCAGATCAATTTTTTTAATAGAAAAGAATAGCAGCGCTTAGAAATGGTCAGATTATTAAAAAAAATCTTATCAGTTCCTCACTTTAGTAAATGGCTCTTTTGAACGTTTCGCACTTCAAAAATTAAATACAAATCTCTTTTTTGAACTGTATGCAAAAATAAATGACATTTTTTCCCTTTAGAATTAAAAAAAATGCAGGAAAAAAGTGATTATGTATTCTACAAAGAAATGAAAATGATTTAGCAATTCCTAGGTTTCATTAATTATGGAAAGAAATTCGCGAAGCTAAAAAGGCGCCAGTTCTGTAATTAGAAGTAAAATGATAATATAGAATGCCCTTTGATATGTTTTTAAAAAGTTTTTTTTTTTTTTGAAGACAGCGCTACACAGTTCATTACATTGCCTCATAATTTAACACCACTCATCAAGTGAAGAATCGGGTTCAATGAACTTCTTTAAAACTGTTAAGTTTAAATTACAGTAAAGAAAGCATTTTTTAAAAATATTCATGATGTTAACACGTGATAAAAATGATGTGACTTGAGGATCTGATGAAGCAATGACATTATTTTGAATTTTATTACAACAAAAATCATTATAAATTAAATTCAAAGATAATTTTTTAAAAATACAAAAACTAAAGAAGGAAAAAAAAAAAAAAAAAAAACCCCTTCAATTCACACAAAATTGATATCATTGAAAAATTACATTTTTAACCATTAAAATAGTGTAAAAATAATTTTGCTCAATCATATACTTTGATGTTATGGCAAAAACACGTTAAAATTCTGTTTTTATTAAGCTTCTAATTACGATTTTGAAAAATTCGTTCTTCTTGTGTATTAAGGGGCCTTAAATACACAAGAAGCAATTCCTTGTCAAATTCCATGTTCCTAACTTCAATAGTTTCTGCTGCGCGTTGCTCTATCAATCAGGACAAGCCTTTACCCAAATTTGTACACAAAGCTTTCAAACGGGGGAAAAAAAATTAAAAATCATAGAATTTGAAATTTGGTGAATAAAATGTCTGATATTTTTTTTTTTTTTTAATTTTAAGACCATATCTAGCAGAATTATTTTTTCAGTATAAAAACTAAAATTTGGTCAGATTGGTTCTTCAAATGGTTTGGTTTGATGGAGTTTATTGGCGCAAGAACCATTTATGATTAAACTGCGGCATACATATGGTTAGAATTAATCTTATTTGAAAGTTTGTTTCTAAATTGCGCCATTTTCCACAACCTGTCAAATCTGCTAAATATAGTTGCATAATAAAACACAATCTAAAAGTTAGTAAGAATATCAAAAACTAAAAGCCAATAATTTTTATAAAAGGTAAAAAGATGGGAAACTTTATGAAGAATTTCTTTTGATTTGATATGGGGCGAATGCGTTGATTATTAAATTTTGACATTCTATGGAAATGTGAAGATCCGTCGTTATAGGAAACTGACATACTGTACTTCGGGGTGCGGGTTCCCCAAACAGCAAGCGTTTATGTGTGGCCAATTCTTAATCTGGTAAGAATTGTGTCAAGTTTTCTACTAGGGAAATAAGGCCAACAGTCAATTAGGTGTTTTATGGTTTTAAGTTTATTTGCCTCTTTAAGATCTCAGTGGGTTTCAAGATTAGATTCAACCTTCAAAGTGAAATTTTATCATAATGGATTTCAGGTACTCGACTAACGTACTTATACAATGCAATGAAATACAATTCAATATAATTCATTCAAGAGGAAATTCAAAAGATTGGCTCCAAACTGAGAATGATGATCGTAGTCAGAGCCTGATTAAGGCAGGGGCAGTTGCCCCGGGCCCCCAAATCGAATAGAAAGTTTATTTTACGTTTTCTTCTTCATTACCTAAGTAGAGAAGGGGGGGGGCAAAGAAGTTTTTGCTCCCCAATTAGGCTAAGTCGGGCCCTGATTGTAGTATTGATGATGTGTAATGTAGTAGAGAGGTTTCATTTTTAATATTTTTAGAACATTTTCACCCATATTCAAAATATCTATTTGGCGCATCAAATTCATCTTTCTTTATTCTTGTTTACCGTTAATCTGCGTATTCTTCTTTATGTTAAACAAGCACATAAAAAGCCTAACATACATTTATCAGGCATCACCAAAATAAATTCTTTACCACTTAAAACACTAAAATTTGAAATGAGAATGTTTTTTGAGTCGGAGCAAGTGTAGCAAACACAATACATATTTCGTTTCGTACTGCCCTTCGCAGTAACCATTAAAGCATTTCAATAAAAGACGATACACATTATTGAAGAAACAGCTAGCGGGGGGGGAAGTCAATTATCATTATGTTAATATGTGTTGACATCATTGGACAACCGGGATTCCTACCCAGCTGTCGGTTTTCTTTTTTGATGTCAGGTTAACAATCCTTTTTTTCAAGTAAACAAGTGCCACCTTTATTTATTTTTTGATAAAGTTTGTTTCACATGCGAGATTATGGCACCAGAAAAAAAGATACCAAAATAAAGATGGTGTTCTCTTGTTGACAACTTGTGTTTTGATTTAAAATAAGTTATAAGTAAATACCTAACAAAAGTATCTACTAAATATCTTTTCGAAGCCAAATATTTGGGTAAAATTATTAGAAACACGAAACACTTATGATCATACTTTCGATTTATCGTATTCAATATCTGGGGGGGGGGGAAATGTGCATTAAAAAAATCCTTCATAAGAAACTTTTTTCTTTTCTTCAAACCTAAGCATTTTTTCAGGTGCTTAAAAATGGTTTTCAAATCTAAGCACTTTTTATGACACTAAGCATCCTGATTTAAGATGTCTTCAGAATTGAAATGTACTTTAACTCTGTAAAAATCATACGTGTAATATTCTTACTATAATAAAATAATCTTGTAGAATTTAATGAGCTTACTTTTCGATTAACAATCGTTTCCATTTGAAAATAAAATTCTCTTCTTTAAATAAGCATAGATAATTCCATCAGTTTAAAGTGTTTTACAATATTTACCATTTCATCATTCAACGATTCTTTTAAACAGTTAACGTATTTCATTCACCATAAAAATTGATATCTGTTTATGTCTTAGGATGGGATCAATTAAAGAGTCTGAATGATGAACCGTTTCGGAATATAATGAAAATATTTAAACAAAAACAAAAAATTAGAATTTAAAAATCACATTCATGTTAAGAATTAATTTGATTAGTGTTAATTATTCTTCTGAATAAAAACGAGAGAAAAAAGGTATTTTTTGTGCTATTAATAAATTGAGATTTACTTATTACATGGTCCCCATTGGGTCGACTCTTTTTGGGTGTAAGAATTTTTGAATGAAATTTGATATACATATACAAAAAGGCCTGCAGGGTCAAATTATTATCCATAAAGAAAAAAAATTTCAAGATAGTAGATTATCATCTTAATGAAATCGGTTAATCAGTTCGTCGATTGGAACAAACCCGTCTCTTCAAGTCATTTTGTTAATTAGTTTTGTTTATGTGTGTTTGTATATTTAAGTTAAATAAACGTCATTCTTTGTTAATAAATTTCTGTATAACGCCCTCCGGGCGTTCAATGTAATGATCGTTTCGGCATATATCTATTACCTAGAACCTGTTGTCTGCGAAATTTCCAGGATTTTCAGTAACAGTATAATATATACCTAAACTCTAAAATATGGTAGTCCGAGATTCAGTTCACTTTCTACATTCCAACTGTTTTCGTACTTATATATTCTTCTGATCTTGATTCTTTATAATAACACTATTCGGCCTACAAATACGTAAATATTCCAATAGTTGGGAACAGATGCTTTAGATTATCAATTTCGTTTTGATAGTAAATAATTGATGAAATTTGATATAAAAATGCATCTTCAAATTTCTCATCAAGCAACTTATTTTCGATGCTAGATATTCATTTCAACTAAAGCACTTTTCCTAAATCAAAAGTTAAAACGAGATATTAAAAATTACTTTCGAAATTAGAAAAGCACATAAATTTCTTCATTATGCAGAGGAATAAATTTAATATTTTCTTCAAACAGTGAATCTAATTGCTCTATGTGAAATCGCCAAAATCACTTACGAGAATTTGAAATACAGATTTTTTAAAAATATCTTTTACAGGTGGCATGGCAACCAATCAGTAGAATATAACAAAACGAGATTTTTACCACAGATGCCATTACTTAAGTGAATTCCCTCTTAATGAGATATAAATTCTATTTATTTAAAATCATACAGAATTATTTCTTTTTCCATGAGCTATTAATCAATTTCTTGAAAGAAATTATTGGAAAGAAGAATTTATTTAAGATATATAGATAGGTTATTTAAGATAATGCATTAATAAAATAAATATATATTAAAATAAACATCAATACGGTAAGTTTTTGATAAATTCTAACATTTTGAAATTTTAGGAAAGCAATTTTTGTGTGGAAAATAAAAGGCTAACTTTTATATTATAGAATATCTAGAATTAGTTTCTGCCATAATAATAGCTCTTTGTACTATTTACTTTAAAATATAATTTCAAATAAATAAGCCCCTTGCACAACACAGGGAATTTTCCGAAGAATGATTTTGATTTTCAAAATTTATAAAAGGTATTTCCAATTTCTTTTACATTGAATTTTAAAGAAAACTAAATAATTCATCTTATACTAAGATAAAAAAATTAAAATAGAGCAATCCTTACTCAATACATTCATGCGCTACGAAAGAGTAACATGAATTAATAGTATCATAGTAATTAAATTCAATCTAAGGAAACAATACATTTTTAATACAAGGTTCCCAATTTTCCTGCATAAAAATTTAACGCTTTTCTGAGTTTTTTTTTTAAAAAGTTACTTTCTTTCTTTTATAAGACAATTTAGAACATAACATTATATATATACTGGGTGATCCAAAAGTCTGGAACAACTTTAAAAGTTAATAATTCGAAAACAAATAAAGATAAAAAGATGCGATTTGCACCAAATAAATGGTAAAGAAACCGGATTTTGTATGTCGCAATAAAAATGTTCCGTTTTCCATTAACAGATGGCGCTGTAGTGTCACTACTATTGGAATATACAAGGAGACTATTATATTAGAAATTTGACACAGATTGCTTACTCAAATAACAAGTCGCTGCATTTTGCAACTTTTAAATGTGCTGTCCAACATTCAACATTTCCTTCGGTATTGTAGAGACATGTTGGCGGATGGCATCGTTCAAATTTTCCAATGTTTGCTGTTTGTCGTGGTATATCATGACAAACCACAAGATTTCAAGTAACTTCATAGACAAAAGTTACAAGGTGTCAGATCGGGAGATCCAGGAGGCCATACGTTTTGAAAATTTTGACTGATAATGCGATCTACCCCAACTTTTGAGCTTAGCAGTCATTGCACTGGTGCAAAGATATGCGGTGATGCACCATCTTGCATAAAGGCGATTGTCTGTATTGCCTGACGCGTTTGCAATTCTGGAATAATCTTGGTTTGCAGCAATGCTGCATATCGCTCACCAATGACAGAAACTGTTTTTAAACCCGTCTCGGTGACTTCTTTGGAAAAAAAAAAAAAAAAAAAAAAAGGCAGATTAAAATAACCAGACGGTGAAACCACACCAGACGGTCACTTTTGGCTGATGCAGGGGTTCTTCAACAAATGCATGTGGATTTTCTGTGCTCCACACGACATTTATGTGTGTTAACACTGTCAGACAGTGTGAAATACTCTTCATCTGTCTAAAAGCACAGTGTAAAGCCAGTCGTGCAGCTGTTCCATTTTAACGAATACCCAATTTGCAAAATCTCGTCGCTGGATGAAATCGCCAGTTTTCAGTTCTTGGTTGTGCTGCAGCTTATACGGATATCGTTATAATTAAGTAAAACAAAAAGATCATATTATAAAGAGGAATATATAATCTGACATTTAAAATTTTTATTGATTATGAAAAATGTTTCAAAAGAATAAAGATTAATCATGTTTTTATCACGATCATTTAGAACAATGCAAAAAAGTACAACCTTTTGGAGAAATCACAAAACTTGAATTTCGACTTTTTTTATTACAAAGGGAAGGATGAAAAAAGAAAGATCAATATCATCCTGTTTATGAAAAAGTATCAAATTATTCTTTTTATTTTCCACAATATGTTCCAAATTTTATATTTTCCTAAATACTCATACAACAAATTGTCAATACTATTTTTGATAGAATGCATCTCAGAAATTTTGAAGCATTAGGCATTACTATTTTACTCGAAAAAAAATTGAACTTAAAAATATATATTCACATTCATTTTCTTTTATATGCTACACTTTTATTGATTGAAGCTTTTTCAATTTTTTATAACAATTTGATCATAACTAAATGTATCTTTTTGTTTTTTGGATCAATACAACATAAACAATTAACTATTTTAAAATTAATAGGCAAATGTTCTAAAATAATTTTCAACATCTTTAAAATAAATGTTTGGCAGAGTAATCAGAAATTAAAAAAAATATTCTCACAGTGAACATCTTGGACCTCCACCACCACTATACAACTAAACTGTTTTATTATTTTTTATGTATTTAGAAATGATAAGACTCTTTGAAGGCGATAATTGGCCTCGGAATTTTTCAATTTTGAACCTTAGACATATAGGAACCCTGTTATAAATGCAAAATAGACAAATTAACAAATACAACTAAAAACACAATCTTAATTATAAAACATAAGATCTGTGGCAATACACTTTTCAAACTTTATCTAACAACAAAATTCATATTACGATAATTTAAAAGTGATTTATTTATATAATTTACCAAATACATATTTAATTAAATCATTGAAAATTCAAAGGTGACATATAAAATGGCAAAGTTTCAGTCATGCCATTCATAATTACAAGCTGATGGTTTCCAGAGCATTCTTAGCACCCAAGAACATTAATTCATTTGGAACTCAACATCAAATTCAGAATCTAAGTTATGATGATGTTTATGCCTTGACATTTACAAACAACTCTGTTTCTTCAGAAAATCATGCAATAACTGTTGGCTTGTCATATCCACACTTTCAAAGAACTACTTTAAAGTTGTATATGTCAGTCTACTATCAGATCCTTTTGGAATCACCATATTTTCTTTCTCATGAAAAGGTACTTTCAA
>JAPMOR010070131.1:130072-143599 GCA_026543865.1 Argiope aurantia
ATTCTAATTCATCTTTACTTATTTCTAAAGGCATATTTCAGTTTGTCTATCTCTATAATCCTTGATAAAAAAAAACACACACACACACACATTTGGACAGATTGTTTGGTTTCATCCATACATTCAAAAAACAAGTTTAAAGTATTTGTCTGTCTTTTGTGAGATACCTTTTGGAATCACCACATTGTTTTTCATGACTTAAAAGAAATTCTTTCAATTCTAATTCATCTTTACTTATTTCTAAAGGCATATTTTAGTCGATCTATCTCTATAATCCTTGATAAGATCATTATCACATACCGATTCATGATCACCCAATTAGTTTATGAAGTTTCCAATGTTAGCACTAAATTAGCAAGTAAAAAATGTCTTAGAAAATGATCAGGTTTTGTTAGTAAGTGGAGACAAGAAATGTTCCCTCACTTCTAAGTAACTTTCAACTCTATTTCTATCAACAGCGAACTAAAAGAATATTTCACCACCAAGGTCTGTTGATTCACTTGTTCTTTCAAAGTAAGATTTTGTTTTTATGCTAGATAAAAGTATTTTCAAAGTGTCTCCTTTCAGTGCCTCCCATCAGCCATGACAATGACATCCCTAGAATAAGAATATGCATCATTAAATATGACATAAAAATATTTTTAAAAAGTGAATTTGTGCATGTCGAAAACAAGTTGTATATGAAATCAGTTTCAAAAAAAGAAATCATGACATGATTAATTAAGAAGTAATTCATATTTTATCAAATTAATAATAAATTAAGATATTATGACAATATTTACTGAGGATTATAATTTTTTTGCACTAATTTAAGGATTTAATTCCACAAGAAAACAGGAAACAATTCAATTACATTTCAATAGAGCATAAAAACACCTCCAACATAAAATTACAAAATATCAGCAACAAATATAGTAGGGATACTCCTCCGGGCCGATCAACAGTAGTCTTACATGGCACATGGGAGAGGCCTACAGCAACATCACCACCTATAGACATAGCCAGGGTGTATGACAAGCCCAGGGGGACTGAAGTCCCGAATCTCAAGACTCCAGGGGGAAGCTATGTTGAAACACTCACAAACACCGTAGTCATCATGCCCCAATATCAACTACAGATGGGAACGGCAAAATGAAATCTGATAGAAAAGTCTGCACATAAAATCGTATGAAATTTCAAGTCTTCCATTTTTAAAGGACCAAGAAGTAGATAAAAATGACTCCACTTCGAATTTCGGTAAAAAACGGGAAGAAAAAGGAGGAAATTCATTTCAACAGTTTCTTGTATATGCACTCATTTACCATTCGCCATAAACTAAATAAACTTTATCATAATTAAATAAACTAATAATTAAATTTATACACTGTGAGAGTAAATAATTATGAAAGTCTGCAGTGAAAAAATTGTCAATAAGCAAGTCATGTTTTTATAATTTTTTTTTTAAATACTGATTATTGCAAAAAAAAAAAAAAAAAAAAAAAGCATATACAGTTTTATCAAAATGTAGTCTTTTTTTTTTAAATGAATTTAGTATATAATGCCACAAAAAGATACTACATTAATTTGATGCATATATATTTCTGAATTTAAAATAGTTGATGGATGAAATCAATACAGACAGAGAGAGAAAAAAAACTATTTCAATCCAGAATATTCCTTTAATCCTCTTTAATCAGTAAATTGCCTGTTTTAACTTACAAGCATTTGTCAATTTATTCTTACTTCTTTTTGTTACATTAAAGATCAACATTAATATTTTTATGTAATAGTAAAAGCTTATTTTAGATTCAAACCTGAATAATTTGAAATTTGACCATTAACCACTGAAAATTGAAGAACAATTTAGTGGGGAACAAGTTGAAAGATTTTTACCTTGATATAAAGGAAATGAAGATGCGATATAAAAGAAATTGTGATATCAGTATAATAAGACAATTGATGCAGGATGCAAGAGAAATCCTTGCTAATTTCACAAAAGGAAAATTGGTATAAGAATTTTTGAGATAAAGAAAAAACTATTATAAAGAATTGTAGCTTTTTACATACACTTAATAATTACATGAATAGGGATATATATATATATGCATTTCCTATGAATTTATAAAATTTAAAATGAAACAAATTTTTGTGATTTTAATTATCCCCTTTTCCCTGTAAATAAATTCACTTTGAAAAAGTCCTTATATGATAGAAAGAATAGATTTCATTTTTTGAATCAGTACTAAAAATAACAAAAATTAGCCAGCAAAATAATAGTAATTTTTTTTAACAAGCCTTTGTTATTCATATAGCAGAAAGCTTTTAAATTTTATCTTAATGGAAATGATGGTTAAATTGTGAATGCTGTATTCAGAATAAGTAAAAAATATTTTTGAATTCAATTAATTATAATTTCAAAAGCTTTGAAATTTTCTGTTGTAAAAAATCCAATTCAGTAAAATAATCATAAATAAATAAATAAGCAGAAAACCAATTATACACTTTATTTCAATGGAAATAATAAAACTGAAAAGACAACATTTTGAAGTGAGAAAAATTGGAACAATAAATTCAGAAATAATTAAAATCCAGGTTCACTTGGAAGTACTTGAAATTCTTTAAAGAAAAGTATAGAAATAATACCTTCACTTTATTTAACTATACTGTATATACAATTTACTATACAAACTATTCAGATATTTTAAGTACAGAAACTTTTTAATTACTCAGATGAAGGATAGATTGCAAATAAAATCTAAGTATCCAAGGTAAAAAAAAAAAAAGCAAAAAAAAAAAAAAAAAAAAAAAAAAAAAATGTTAAAAAAGAATTTAATTTTAAACTTGAATTATTATGACTATTTGATAATCAGAAAAGAAATTATCTTCTTAAAAAAAAAAAAAAACGATTCTTAGCTTTGATTTTTTTTATTTTTATAAATTTAAGTAATTGTACACTTTAGATAATTTATATAAAAGATAATAATAAACAACAGTGTTTTTATTCTTTGGTATTACCTGATAAGCTGGAAAAAAATTAAATTGCAGTTGGGAGTCTAAACTAGGAAACTGTTAATTAAATAATTTCCCAGTTTGATATTGATATTTCCTAGTATTAATTTAAACCCATTTCTTGCTAAAAATACAATATTTACAAAAGTAAAAGATATACAAAGTATGATATTTTCTATCTTATATTTAAGAATTTAATAGCACATTATTAAACAATATGAGATTTCTCTTCAACGGGTGAGTCAACTTTGAAAGTAAAAAAAAAAAAAAAAAAAAAAAAAGCAACTGGCATTACTTTTCAACAGTTTGAACAGAAGAGCAGAAATAATAATTCAATTTAAATTAGTGATCACTGAAAAAAAAGAAAAGAATTAACATATTCTGTGTATAGAGTTAAAACTTGCTCTAGAAATAATGGCTGTAGAACTTTGAAAATTCAACAAAGGATAATAGAAGTTTATGAAGAAACAATTCTTTTATATTTAGTACATAGCACATCTATGAACATTGCATTTAAAAGAAATACCTTTACTTTACTTAAATACGAATATTATCCAGATTTTTTGAAATTTAATTTCAAAATTCTATATAAATGTCTTATATTATTTTTGCTAATTAAGGTGCTTTGATCTAGAAAAATCACTTGACGTTAAAATGAGTTTATGTTTACATGACATTTAATATCAAATTTGAATCATTTGCTATGATAATAAATCAAAATAAATTGTTATGAGATATAAAATATTGTTTATAATACTTTTTCTACTATAAATATTACATTATGATAAAAAGAAAGCTGCATTTTAAAGTGTGCTTACTCGCTCATTAATAAAAAAAATTAATCTCTATATAAGAATATCCATAGTTCTTAATCTGACAGTTCCTTAATAAAACAGCACAAACAGAAAGTTACTCATTAACTTTTTCCATAATCCAAGGATTATAATTATTGTAAACACCTTTAATATAAATATGTCTATGTGGCTGTGTATGCTCTACATCTCCTAAACGACTGGTTGATTTCAAATTTTGTCCATTTATTGTTTTGAAAAAGAAAGAACACCATCAACTTTTCAAGTGCAAGTTACTGTATATTTAATAATTAGAATTTAACTGAATTTTGCTGCAGTTTGTATTTATCAACAGTAATTTTAGACAAAATTATTTCACAAGAAATATTTTAAACCTGTCTTAAAAACAATAATTTTATCTTTTTAACTGATGCCAGATTAATTTCTATACAATTTTTTCTTCAATTTTTAAAACTTCTTTTAAAATTTAACACAAATGGTTTTGAAATACTGCGAAACTGATCTAATCTGCTACTATTTTTTTGAAATTTGTGTTTCATTTCTTAAAGAATTTTTTATTCCTATGGAATTTATTCTTATAAAATTTAAAGTACTTATTTAATGGTCTTTAAAAGAATTTGATCCTTAAACTGATACACCCATTTTCAAAAGATTAACAGGTGACCAAGACCAAAAGGATAGTCCATCAAATTGGTGGTATAATAGAAAGATTGTGCACATTATATTAAACAAGATCACTTTTAATATAATATGTATGAAAGTATTTAACTATGATATATATTACAAGATATGAAAATCGTAACTATATAGTCACATATCAGTTTTTATCTTTCCGATTCATTATTATCAGACCAAAGCAATTTTAGAAAAATTCAAAGTACTTATTTTTTTTTTTAATCTTTTGATGAAGAAATAGAATACTTTTATATTAATCATGCCACTAGTGAAGTTTTTAACTAACTGCATATATTACCAAACATAATGAAAATTTAACTACAACTAGCATGACATCTTCGGCAATTAATCATTGGCATGCAGTTAATAGACAAACATCAAAAATAATTTAGTATTATTTCAACAAAAAAATCTTGAACTAATTATTTAATACCTAAAATAGTGAAAATATAAATCATATTGCTCATGTTTTCTTTCACTATAAACATGAATACTGCTATATATATATTGTAAGCTTTTTAAAATAAACATTTTTACCACAACCAAAACCTGAACAATAATCGATTAGATGAATGCAAAATTAACAAAGCAATTTTATAAATACAATTAGAAGGCATAAATTTAATAATTAAACTATAATTTCTGCTCTTTATATATAAATAGCACATAAATACAATGGAAAAAATCAATTATATATTGAAATTTTAAAAATGGTTGACTTACATTTTTCAGTAACTAGATATGAAATTCATTTTAATTTCAACATCATTAATTAAATAATAATCATTTATTGAAATAAAATTTTCATTTGAAATATAACACATTTTTAGATGAAAAGAGACGGTCAATATACTATAATATATGAAATTTATCTTGTATTTTAGGATTTTATAAGTCATTTTATTGTCTTGTATCTGTACAGAAGTCATTCTATAAAAGTTTATGCAATATTTTCTTGAAATTTTTGTAGATTATTTACCAATATATTAAATACCACAAAATATATCTTTATAGAATGAATAAGAGTAAAAATTAAAAAGATTTTACTTCCAGTCCTTTGAAAAAATAGTTTTATTTTATATTTTCTCAATCTGCTTGTAGTTTTTCTGAATTTAGAAAGTAATAAATAATCAGACACCTTTATAATTGTTAATTTCTTCAGCAATGTTAAGTGGCTCACGATAAAAAAGTCATTTTATAATCAATTAAAAAATTTAAATATTAGGTACAGGGGGAAAAGATTAGTTTCTCATCATTGCAGAATGCAATGAAAAAAGTTATAAGATTTCTTACTCCTAAACTTAATTCCATACGAAATTAAAGCCACAACAGAAATTTCAAAGAATAACAAATTTTTAAAAAACAAACAAGAAAGAAAAAAGCAGTATAACAGCCAAAAGTTAATTTTTTATAAGTGATAAATTATAAATTATTACCTAATATGGTAAACTAAATGCATTATTTAGTTAATATTTGATGAGCTTTCTAATGTTTAACAGATTTGGTGAAAATTCTGAACCATATTTTATTGAACATTTTTGAGTATTAACAATAATGGAAGTGTAGATGAATATATAATTAATGTTAATGCTAAATTTATGTTTCAATATTTAAATGTAGTTCTAGAATTTAATCAGGACTGTGGCTGGAAAGATAAGGATAAATATAATGAATCCACGATTTTATAATTCAGGTGAGTTAATTCAAAAGAGTTGAGATATTTTACATAAAAATGTTTATTTAATTTTAAAAATGAAGAGTGATACTTTTCCTTAATAACTTCCTAAGGAATTAATCATAAATTTTATGCAATACTGATTTCAAGAAAATAATCTAAAGAGTATTAAACAAGAATACCATTTTTATGTTTAAAAATCATATTCAGAATCATACATTGAATACATATTTCCCTAAAAATTTATTAGAATAAAAGAAATGTAATGAAACTAATATTAAAATAAGAATTATCTTTACAAAAATACCAGAAGTATTTTACTTTAAAATTAGGAAATTAAATTAATAATGTGCAATAATAATTAGATTACAAATACTCACATCAGGTGTTAAATGCTCAACATTTTCCAAAGTTAATATTATTATTATTTTTTAATTCTTCATATTAGAACTAGATTTATATAAATTGAATGAATCAATTAATGTACAGTTTAATATTTTAAATTAAAAAGAAAGCAGACATTTGCTGCGTGAAGATCATACATTTGTGACTGAAAGGCAAACAACAAAAATAACAAAGAATATAAACATACAAAATTTGAAAAGAATAAGCATGTACCTAAAGTGATCAAGTGATTATCTAAAATTCAAGTTTCGGATTCGAGCTTTGTACATGAAAACGAAATGGCACCATTATCCGCCCGGCAAAATCGAATCTCTCTCGATGTGAAGAAAACTGATGATATACTATTACATCAAATTAACAGAATCTGAAAAGGGTTTTCATTAAATGCAAGTAGTTCGAATATATTTTGTTTTTATGATTATCTTTGGTTAAAATATAAAATGCTTTAGCAAATGCAACGACAAATTACCGCATAGCGTCTGCGGATATAATACTTAATGTTGCCATATTATAGGAACAAACTTTTATTTACAAATGTTATCATTAACAAGACAAAAAAAGTAACAAAAAATAATTGAATTTATGTAATATATTTTCTCCTATAAAGAGAATATATTTTTAAATATGACAATATTTTCATAAAAAGTATTTCTTGAAATTCTTTCCTGATTATATTGCACTGATAATCTCTAAAACCAAAATTGCAGTATCAGTTTCAAATATCAGAGGGTGGCAGTCTTTGCTGCTAAGAATCCCAATTTATCCATTTCAGTAACAATAATCAATAATCATTTTCAATGATTATTTGAGCCATATTTGTCAAAAATAAAATTTTAAAATTTTTTCCCAAACAGCTGAATTATTAATGAAATTCATTTACAATAAAATAGAAACTAAAAATGGTTAAGAATTCTTATTGGTACAAATATACATTAGCAATATTTTTCAAATAAGTTTTTCGGATTAAGTAATTTAGTTTGTTCAAACATGGAGATTATAGGTCTGAATTCCTTTCAACTTATCACTTCAAATTTCAATTATTTTCTCCTGTAAACGAATTTAACATGCATTTGCTTACAATTACAACTCACAAGATTAATATAGCATACATTAATATACAATGCACAAGATTAATATTAAAATTATCTTGACATCTAATGTTTCAATCTTCTGCGATGAAGGCGGACCAACCTATATGGTTTTAATTGTCATTATTTTAGGGCAATCAACAATTTCATTATTTTATACAATCAATCTCGGGAAAAGTCCAAGTGCTAATTGGCTATTTTCTTCAAGACGGTAAAGAGAGAGATCTAAAATCATGCGTTTTTATAGAAATAAAATAGAAGCATTCGAATTTTCATAATTCAATAAGTTTTAATTGCAAAACCGTGAAACTTTTGGATTTTGTATTTATATTTAGCTATGATGCCTTAAATATAACTGGATTATTGAATTAACAACATAGCTATTTTAAAACGTCACAAAAAATATTTTTCGCATTCAGTTTTTTTTTAAAGAAAATGTCATATTTCATATTTATTCCAGTTT
Source organism: Argiope aurantia (assembly GCA_026543865.1). Classification (NCBI taxonomy): domain Eukaryota; kingdom Metazoa; phylum Arthropoda; class Arachnida; order Araneae; family Araneidae; genus Argiope; species Argiope aurantia. Next base: position 138,179 of record JAPMOR010070131.1, read on the forward strand.
ATATAGATATGTGTTGAAAATTACACTATTCTAGGTATAATTTGCAAAATATTTTATCTTTTTTTAAAATTTGATTTTTTGCCAATGTGATGACAAGACATTGATAAAAGCTAATTTTTTTAAATTCACGCCTAACATGCTTCTGAAGCTTAAATTTAATTTTTATTTTGAAATAAATTAAAAAATATGGTAAAAATGTTTTTTTAAAAATTCATTAAAAATGGGAAATTAATATATAAGTTAAAACATTGGTATCAGTAAAATATTATTTTGTAAACTTTAACTTGATGTAAAAATAATAAAACAATTTTTATGTGACAATATTTTCGGAAGTTATAGTGAAAAAATACCGAAATCTTGAAAATCGCTCCGGGATGCACATTTTCGACCTCCAATGTATACATGTGCTAAATTTCGTTGGGTTAAATGATTTGATCTGTAGTGCGCCAACACACACATATTCAGCTTTATTATAAGAATATAAATATAAATATAAAGACTACTATTTATATTCCTTCCCTATCAGCAACTTGTATAAGGACATAAAAAATGTTTTTTGGGTGTGAATTTGTTACAGATTTTCTAATCTAATACAAATGCGTTGTACTTTGTCTATTTCCATTTAAAACAGTAAAATTGTGACAAGATCAAAACATACAATACTCTAAATAGAAATGAATATTAAAAGTAAAAATTCATTTCGAAATGAAAGCAGAAAAAATGATACATAAACTACTTCTCAGCTGATGTTCTTATGCAAAAATAGCAGAGTAGAAAACAGTGTATTCATTCTACAAAAAAATTAATCAACTTTCCCTGAGTGCCTATTTTTAGAATATCCGAATATGTTCTAAAGAGACGTAATTAAATATGCGAGACTTCATTCATTTGTGATTAAGATGTATAATAAAATATAATCGAGATTCAAAGAAATTCTGTAAAATCAGTTAATTGACTTCAATTGAGTACCATCATTAGCACATCGCGGGATGTAATCTCTATCTTGTTTCCATTTCGATGTAATCTCATTAAGTTATTTAGCCACTCATTGGTTACTTCTACTAATATGGGGTTTAAATCAGTATTCCAGTGTTCATTATCCTAAGTTGATATTGAACGCTTTAATCAAATTTGCATTATCCTCATCACTTTTTTGAATGGGTAAATTGTAATAGCTATAGATTGAAACCAGCGAGAGTAGTCTCCCCAAAATTTTCATTCAATTACTGTCTGATAAGAGTGTTATCCCAGAGAAGGCATTTGAATTATTTTGCATACAAGATTGTTTGTATGCTCACATTTGCATACAAGATTTACAAAATATTAACTTTTGACATGAATTCAGTATTTTTACTGTATCCTTGGCGGCTTGTTTGGTGACCAGTCCTTGGCATGGGATTAACAGTATCCAAAAATCGAATTTGTGGTTTAGATGCTTTTTTCCTAACAGATATATCCCATTATACCTGGATGATGTTTAGATTTAGTGGAATTCAATTAAGTAAGAATAATCAACAATTGCTTCATTCAAAAGTAATTTACTCAATTAAGCCACAATTCATACATTTTAATATCTTTTATCTGGTCAGCTTAAGACTATCTTAAAAGAAAATCATCATTATCCAGTGGAGTTGCTATCAAAATGATGAACAAATACATACCTGCAGTAATATTTCTTTATGACTTTTAAGTTGTCGGATTTGCTATTGAAAATATGTTGCATTGTTTATAACCAAAGCCCGGATAGAATAATGTTACGATTTTTTCCCGGGGTTCGTTTGGATAGTGGAAGATATATGGTGTGGAGTACGCTCAATCAGCAGGCGGCAGTAGAAAATAAAATAACGACGTTTATTTACACGAAGACATATAGGACAGCACAAAAATGACAACTATATACAGCATAAAAGAAGATTATCTTCAGCCGAGACGTACAGCATACACAGCAGCATACAAGAATATACTGCAGACAGTAGCGCACAGCTTAGTTCAGCACTAGCTTGACTCCGTCCCTTCTCACCGTCGTTTCCGCCTACTCTGCTCTGTCGCTTACAACTACTCCGCTCCGTCGATTCCGACTACGACTCTCGACAACTACTTCTTACTCTGGCAGCTGAGGACCCTTTTATAGGTCTCAGGAGGTGGAGCTGGAAGCCTCTCAACCAACCAGTAAAGTTCGAGACGTATCTCGGTTCCTACTGGACGGATCGGGAAAATTCTCGAAGTTTCGGGTATAATCTATTTTGGCGCCAAAGTCACCAAATTCGTCTCAAAATGGTCGCCAAATTTGTCGCCAAGCTCTGGGACCTCCGACGTGACACACGGACTCCGTCCAATACCGATGACTTTAAACCAGTCTTTCCGATGATGGAACCAACTATGCTGGGAAGCCGAATTGCAGGTTTGTAACATTTCTCCCCTCTTCAAAGACTGACGTCCCGGAAGTCCAACTTCAATCCAACAGCTGACGTAGGCATCCGAATGATGTGATGACGATGCTTTAGGCGACTTCCGGTCTTTCGAAGATGACATCGTTTACTAATTTTTCGGCGACTAACGATCCATCCGAACCTTCTCAATGGTTTTTACTCGGACCTCTTCGTCGTTTCGGATGGTACACCCAGACTTGATTTCTCTTCTTAAAATGCAGGATGTCCCATGGAACCAAGCGCTGGATCGTAGTAGAAACCACCGGAATGAATTCTTGCCAAACTTTTCGGTTGGTCACTTTGAACTTCTTCCATCGAACCAGCTGTGTATCAGGATTTTCCAACGGTGCCTTCTGAAGTCCACTCGAAAGCCAGGTATTCGCCTTCGTCGCCGAAGCTTTCACGGGAATACGTCCACCTCTTCTCAGTCTATTCTCGACACTCAAGAATTGTCCGCAACTCTCCACACTGGATCTTCTGAAGAGCGCATCCGTTTTTGCTGGAAGGGTCCTTCTGCGACGACGTAACATGTCCGGATGCACAGGAGATTCCTCGGCTCCTATTTGCATCACACTTCTATGCGGATCCACGTCAAAGATGAATTCTTGAAAGAAATTGAGACCGTGACTACAGGGATCAGCGATTCCAGCCACGTAGTCTTCTTCCGTGTCACTATGCCAGGAGATACCAAGAGGCTTGCAGAGAGGTAGTTCCTTTAATCTTTGGGACGAATCCAATCCAAACAGGGTCGCATCAACTCTTGCATCCATAGGCATCGAGCACGGATCCCCACCAACAGACCCGTCCAAAGAAAGTCCATCTTCTCCATCCCCAAGCGCCTGCACTTTCGGTTCCACTTTAGGGGGCTCATTCGGAGAAGACTGTTTCAGTTCCGCAATCATTTGACATTCTCCCTGTTCGCTCCTCTCCTCATTAAACCTCCGCTCATCCTCCAGATGGCTAAGCTCCTTTTCGGTGACACCGGTCTCCATTCGATTTTCAGTCTTTTCTTCCACTTGGCTCAAGCTGCTTCCTTCAATTTCTTCTGTGATAACTTCGATGTCTTCAGTTTTGTTAACTTTAACTTCTAAAATTTCTTTCCACGAGGAAAGGCCTTTTTTCAATTCACTCTTCATGTCTTCAAATCCGGTTTTCCTTTCTTCAGTGAAGGCTTCCATTTCTTGCAAAAGTTTCTCTTGTCCGGCTTTCATTTCATCTTGTCTTTTCTTTATCTCCTCCTCCATTCTTTCTTGTCCTTGCTTCATCTCCTGCTCCATTCTTTCTTGTCTTTTCTTCATTTCCTGCTCCATTCTTTCTTGTCCTTGCTTCATCTCCTGCTCCATTCTTTCTTCTCCTTGCTTCATTTCCTGCTCCATTCTTTCTTGTCCTTGCTTCCTCTCCTCCATAGATTTCTTCATCCCAGCCAACATAGCCAGTAACTCACCTCGTCACTCACCTCGTCAGCACCATGCACTATTAACCACTATTCCACTTCTGACACCAAATGCTGCGTAATTTTCTGCCGCGGTTCGTTTGGATAGTGGAAGTGATATGGTGTAAAGAACGCTTAATCAGCAGGCAGAAGTAGAATAAAACAACGACGTTTATTTACACGAAGACACACAGGACAGCACAAAAGCGAGAGCTATATACAGCACAGAGACGACTATTTTCAACCGAGACGTGTAGCATACAATAGCATACACAGCAGCATACAACCAGAATCTACTGCAGACATTAGCGCACAGCTCCATACAGCACGAGCTTGACTCCGTCGCTTCCGACTACGACTCTCGACTACGTCCACTCTGTCTTCGACTTCTCCGATTCTTGACTCCTACTGCCTTCTCTCTTCTCCCTTCCTCTGGCAGCTGCGACCGCTTCCTTTTATAGGTCTCAGGATTCGGAGCTAGAGCCTCTCAACCAATCAGGAACGTTCGAGGCGTATCTCGGTTCCTACTGGGCGGATCGGGAAAATTCTCGAAGTTTCGGGTATAATCTATTTTGGCGCCAAAGTCGCAAATTCGTCGCAAAATGGTCTCCAAATTTGTCGCCAAGCTCTGGGACCTCCGACGCGACACACGGACTCCGTCCAATACCGATGACTTTAAAACAGTCTTTCCGATGATGGAACAAACTATGCTGGGAAGCCGAATTGCAGGTTTGTAACAATAAGGAAAGAAAGAGGGGGGGGGATGTGAAATATTAGCTTTTTTGTTTTTAAATTAAGGCTAATGAATCTTAAGTTGAAACAATTTAATAAAAGTTATAGGCATCAAGAAGCCTATAAAATGAGGCGTCGAACATTACATACCTTAGTTAGGCCACGAAAAAATTGTAAAAAATGATAAAAATTTGAAAAATATTTTTAAGTTTCAACAAGGTTTTTGAATTTCTACTTGCGTAAATATAATGTAAGTAGGAATATCTGCCAAAAATTTTAGATCGATAACCGCATTATTTTTTGTGATATTCAGTTTTGTCGAAAAATACATGGTTGTTAAAAAAAAAAACAAGTATAAGAATTTTTTAAACTGGCAAAATTGGGGTGCGAAAAAAAAGCACCTCTAAATCTAGTACAATTTTAAAAAGTCGTTATTCAGAAAAAAGTGGTGAAATTCAAGTATGAATTTAACATTTAGTTTCATTTATTGTAGCTTTACGTCGTTCTGTTATCCGCTTAGGTATTATAATTAAAACAAAATATTGTTTTTGATTCAATTTTTAGATTAAACACTTTTTAGATTCAAGTAAGACTTGTAGAAATCATTTACTGCTTAACTTTTTTAGAATTTAATTAGATGACACCATTTATCTGAGGCTTAATTGATTTAACTAAGAATCTATAGAGCACTTGATGACACCATATATTTGGGACTTAATTGATTTAACTAAGAATCTATAGAACATTTGATGATGCCATTTATTTGGGGCTTAATTCATTCAACTAAGAATCTATAGAGCACTTGATGACACCATTTATTTGGGGCTT
>JAPMOR010070131.1:143609-175661 GCA_026543865.1 Argiope aurantia
ACACCATTTATTTGGGGCTTAACTGATTTAACTAAGAATCTATAGAGTACTTGAGGTATTTCACCATTATTCAACATTTTTTTTCAATTACAGTGTGTCTGAATAATTTAATTTTTTTATAAGTTTAGGAAGCGGTGATTCGATGAAAATATGACTCACTGCTGTGATGATTAAGGGGTTAATGCACTTTTAAGGAAAACAGTTATTAGTACATTAGATAATGAAAAATAGTGGATATCCTTCTCTTTCTAATTAGAATTAAAGTTTATTTCAAGTTCCGTTCTATTTTCCTAAATTTATTTGGCATAATTATATTTATTTAATATGAATGGAACTTCATTTCGCAATTATTATTTTAATGTGATTCATTAAAATACTTTCACTAAGTACATTCTTTAAAAGTCAATATTATCATTTTTCATTTTTTTTACTTTGTTAATTATTGATACTTCTAGCAGCTTGTTGGATGATTATTAATTGAATTCCCCCACACCACCAAAAAGCAATCATCTCAATTAACCAACACCTACTTCAAAAATATTTATACAGCAAATTAATTACTTTAATTCTATTATCTTCTCTACTATCTAATTAATGGATATTGGAAAGAGGTGTGTTATTTTAACCAAGGGACAATAGAATATTAGGATTTAAGTAATCCACATACTTCCTATATTGAATTATAATGTTTATGAACGACTTCATTCAATTGTAATCTATAACATTAAAAAAAGTGATGTTTTAATACAGCCAAGACGAGCGGTTTCGGCATTTGAATGGTTAAATATGAATTTTCAATCTAAAATACGAAGTGGTTATAATTAAAGTTCCACTTTGAAATGGTCATAAAAGAAAAACTACTGGTTACCACTTTGAAATGTTTTCAAATCTGGCAATAGTTTAAAGGAGGTAATGTGAATCTCTTCTCTCGAAAACTCACCACCAGTGGAAAATGACGCTGTATGCAGTATTGTTAAGCAAAATAGGATATGAAGACACCGGTTTCAAATGTTTTTAATCGTTTCTGAAACTTGTTACAAAGCATATACAATGTGCGTTATCTCAATAGCACTGTTTATGGTGATAAGCTAAACAATTTGACAGAATTGAAAGATGCGGTACGCCGACATGTGCGTAACATTCCTTCTGATATTCTAAGCAGTTACTGTTCAGAATGCAGTAATGCGATTTCACTTAATTTCAAAAAATGATGGACCCCGTATTGAACATGCTTTGTAACACGTTTCAGAAACGATGAAACACATTTTGTCCTATTTTGCTTAACAATATTGCATACAGCGCCATTTCCCCTCTGATGGTGAGTTTTTGAACTTTTTTTTGTTGGAAAAGAAATTCTCAAGACTTTCTTTAAACCATTACCAAGTTTCATAAAATTTAGTCCAGTAGTTTTCCTTTTATGACCATTTCAAAATTAAACTTTAATTATAACCACCCTGTATTTTCCATTCATTACTGTAAAAGTTTCGTCTGTAAATATGATATTTTAAGAGTAAATATTTATCTTTTTTATTTGATGGAACTGTATCCACACCTTCATTATTGATTTATTTGTTGTGTATTAATTAAGATATTATCATTACCACAACAGTCACTGTTAATTTTAAGCATTCACAATAATAAAAATAAATTCCGCAATAAACCCTAATTAAAGAAAATCCTTCCGATATTTAAAGTAGACCCTAGCGAACAACTCAGCACACATAAATTTCAGAGACTAATTTAAAGCACTAGTTTACTTTTATTCTTCCAGTTTAATTATTGGAAACTTAAATCTAAACAAAGGCTGAACAATTATAATTAAGGCTTTGAGAAATCACACGGTAATTGGTTTGAAATGTTTGCTTCAGAAACGTATTTAAAGGAAAATCACATGGGATGAAAGATCATCAGCCCCATTTCGTACAGAAACAGTTTTCATTCGTTTCTCATTTGATGCTAAGCTTCTTGGAAATCCCTGGGATTAAGGCCTCATTCAGAGAATTCTTTCCACGAATCTAGAGACTCAAGGATTAAATTCGACGAACTGGATCGTGAATTAGTGGAATTCAAAGTTTAAACAATGCCTTGGTAATGTTTTAAACAATATCAACTGCCTCTCCCGAAATAAATTTTAATAACTTCGAAATTTTATTTATTTCAATAGAATTATATATATTTTGAAATAATTAGAATTTATAAAAATAAATTTAATAGATTTTAATATTTCAAAATTTTATTTATTCAAATAGTATCATCTTTATAATTTAAATGTATTTATTCCATTAGAACATTTTTCATATACTTATCAATAAATGAAAAACTAGAAATTGGGAATTATTTGATCGCGTGAATTTATATAAAACAAAGAAGTCACAAAGGAATTGCAGAAGCTTATTTCACTAAGATTAATGTTCCGGTATTGCAGCTGCATGATGGCAAATTTGCAAAGCAGCTGGTTATTTCAGAGCTTTTGTGGTCATCTGACTTGAGGCAGCAACTCCAAAATACATAAGAACAGACTATTAAACAGTGAGATTGGTGGGAATTTGAATCCGAAAAAGATTTACAATACAAATGATAAAACCCGTACATCAAATTTCAATAATCTAATACGTTACAGATTTTTCAGAATGAAGATGTAAAGTAACGCCATGGTAAAGATTGCCGTTAGACAGATTTCATCCAAAGTGGTACGGAAGTTAAGTTTCTCTCCAGATACCGAGGATTAAATATCTTACGTCGAAACTCTTGATTTTGAGTTATCGTGTTTGCAATGAAACCGATAATCATAATTTCAAAATTTTTTTTGAAGTCAGAGATGTATAAACTACTGAGATTAATACACTTTCATGATGATTAGAGTTATTTTTTTAATTGTTCATACGTGTAAATTTATCTTACTAAATCCTCCTTCAAGCATCTTTCGTTTACAATGTATTTTATTAGTTATAAGGTCTGTAATTCGGCTATCAAGGTAAAAAGTGATGTATTAAGTGATATCGAAATTATGTATAGTATTCTGAATTTGCGATATTGTTTTCCAGTGCAATTAGTTCCCTACTAAGGAAAACTTTTACATGTATCTCTATTGAATGATGAATTGGACCCCTGGTCTACGCGACAAAACTTGTTGACGACACAAATTTGGCTACTGGCAATAAAAACGAATTCGATAAAAACGATTCGAGATGGATGAGTAGAAGAGAGAAGTCTCTTTCCTCCGAGTTCTTTCAGAATGCTTTGTGCCGTTACAGTTATTTATTACATATTTGCTGCTTGTGTACTGCTGTTTATTGAAAATGTTGTTCTTCTGTCCACATTAAATTTATTTCGTTGTTTATGTGCTAGTAGGATCTTATAGAATAAAGATCGTAATTTGTTATGAACCTGTTAGATCCTGTTCACAGTACACTCACATTCGTTGCATTGCACTTTACATTTTCATAAAAAATTATGATAAATTAAAATTTAGTTTAATAAATATGCACAGTAGAAATAGAAAGTCGCTTTTACGTATAGAAATTTATTTCTACATAATTCAAACATTTTCTTACATACTCTTATTTGAAAACAGAAAAAAATTAAACAATTTGTCCATCGTATGGGAACTTAATCAAGTGTGTAAACTCCCAAAATCTGATTATGTTTTAGGGAGCCATAATTAAATCTACACGATTCAATTCGATTGTAATTAAAATTAAAAAAAATATCGAGATTCGAGTAATTTTGCAAAAAGCAATTAATTGATTTGAATACGGATAATGAAATCTCTGTCTCATTACTGTTTTTAATTCGAATTCCTATTTTACTTTTGATTTAATCCATTACTGTCATTCAGTGAATAGCAATATTTTCATTTGAATCTCCTCATCGGCCATTTGCTTTATTTTTTGAAATTTAATTTAATTTATACAGTTATAAAAGAAGTTCTAGCATTTTTCTTTAATTCTGCTAGTTTTAAATATCGAGTGCTATTTTTCATTATAAATTATTGATATTTTGAAATGATTCGTTTATTTCAATTACATAGGAATTATTTATAAGTCCCTAATTAGAAACAAATTATTTTTCTTAGAACATTATTTATATGTACTCATTTCTTAAGTCTATTCTTAAAAAAAATTGCAACAGAAAATTCAATAGCTACTTCGTTATAACGTCTTGTAATTGTTAGCCATTTCCCGCGACGAAATGGGAGAAAATAAGCAAGTTCCTTTTAGGTGTGTCGATAGCAAGTTAATGAGCACTCCCCGTTACCATATCATCAATTGTCGACAAATTTAAATACTGGCACCAATGATCGGCAAGCAATGTGTTGTCGCTAAACGTTAGTGATCACATAATCACGTAAAACAATAGTAATCAAATGTTAGCATATTAATTCTTCTGCCTATCTATTATAAAATAGTATCAATAAAAGAAATGGGGAAAAAAGTGAAAACATCATTTTTCACACGGATATTTATAAATCTTTCAATAAGTTATATTTAACTATATTAGAAGCTATTAAGTTATCCATTATTTTTCTTTTGGGGATGTTTGGTCTGCAAAGGTGTAGTGAAAAACTATATGAAAATATCTGGTATCTATGAAATCAGACGATCTGGATTTCAAACCTAACTTAGCAAAAGTGGGAATGATAGATATTAAATCCATAAAAATCAATAACCATTAGCAGGCAATCGTTTCACTTTGCTGGTCTTACTTTAAGTATATCATTGTAATTAAAGTAAGACCTTATTACGACCTCATTAAGTAACATGCATTATATGGATAATTAAGTAGATATAAGTAATATGTTAAGTATGTGGACAAACCGTGTAATTTGAACATTGATCAGATGACACCTGAACAGAAAACAATTCTTGAGCGATAGGGCGTATGATCCACAACTTTAGAATTAATTTTCACATGTTCATTTAAAACATGTGTCTCATGGTCTCTGGTACTGAATAACTAACCACGAATGCATCATCCTCTCGTAGGAATAGTATGCTTCATTGTCACATCCGGGAAGATGGAATGGTCTGGTCTTTTCTCCAAAATATCATTAAATGATTGGACATCAACGACTTAGCGGATGATAATACATACACAAAACAACACTCCATGAGAATACTTACACCAGTCAGAATAAAGATACAAATTCCTACGACCTCCGGCAAATCAAATCATAGGCCATGGGATCTAGGGATGACGAACATTTTACGAGCGGTTATTACGTAACCAATATCATAAAGTCACAAATACCATGATCAATACTTTTCAAAGAGGGGTGTGATTCAAATCCTTGATACGATCTTACTGGTGTTATTTCTATTAAAGGTTTTGGATCACGATAGAAAGTAATAATTGATACGATCTGTCCAATGAAAGCTCTCGAACACAACAGAAAAAGGAGAAATCTGTGAATGAGTTGAAAAGTGAACGGACCCGTTATTCTTGGAATTATTGTATCATTGATTTGCATATCACCGAAATTTATCGGAGCGATGACTTCATTGGAAAGTAACAATCGATACGATCTGTGCAATGGAAGCTCTCGAATAAAACAGAAAAGAAGAAATCTGTGAATGGGTTGAAAAGTGAATGGACCGGTTATTCTTATAAATTATCGTATCATTGAATTGCATATCACTCAAATTTATCGGAGCGGTGACTGCACTGGAAAGTGTGAAGTCGCTGCTCCACTTCATGACAGTGATATTGTCTTTCCGATATTCGTATTTGATGATGCCCTATTCCATACAAATCATTTTTAATTGCTTGTGACATGACTTTGTATATATTCTGTTTACTGCTGGCGCCATCTATTGGTAGAATATAGAACTAAAGTAAACATTTTAAAGAAATGACATATTTATTCAATTCGGATTTTTCATAAGAAGGTTTACTCCAATAAAGAAATTAAATAAATAGTTTTAAAAAAAATCAAATTTAAGAAGTTAGCTGAAATAGATAAATTAATTCAATCACACATTACTTAAATTAGTAAATTAAGTATTAATTATAATTAATAAATTTTATATTTAATACTAAGTAATAATTTTTAATTAATAATATGATTGAAATAACAGATATTTGGAATAAATATTTAAAAATAACAATAGCAAAATTATTTGTTATTCAAAAAATCGTGGATTATGCATCTGTAATGGGATCGAGACTTTGCATTGCAAATCTCCGTTGAAATTGGATGTCGAAACCGATTATGGTGGAAGGCATTGATGGATAATTATATGATCATATTTTATTTGTAACTGAGAAAAATAGGATTATTTTATACTGATTATTATTGGAGAGAGAATGTCTGCAAAAGGAATGTCAACAATGAGATGTTTTGAAGTCAAAATGTTAACGACTGTAGAGCATGAGTTAATGATGTGTGCGTTAAGTTTCAAGTATATTTTTAATATCAAATAAATGTTATGTTTTTTTAAAGATATATGTTATGAGTAATTTAATTAAATGGCAAAATTTACAAAAAGCTAACAAATGCATTTGATTTTCAGATTCAAATATGACTAGAAATAACAGTCTTAAAGTCTTTTCATAAATCTTTTCCTCCTAAAAAGATCCTTAAATCTAAAAATAGAACTTTATGAAACAAATCCAACTCGTGGAATTTTAATTAATTTTTCTGCAGAGACTGTTTTTTCATTTGTATTTCATTGTCACTTCACTGAAAAATCCGATTACGTCCAAAAACTCTTAATTGAATCCAATCAGATTCAGTTCAATTGCAATTAAGATTTAAATGAATATATTTGAGATTCCCGAACATTTTTCAAAAACAATTATTGTCGTTAGAAAAGGTAAAATTATCGGAACATCAGATAATGACAAATTTAGATTTCTTTTGCTCTTTTCGAATTCTTATTTTTATTTCAGCATTTATTTAAGCCTCATAAAGACGTAAAGTAAAAATTTGCTTACATTTATGTAGAATTTTTTTTTCGCTTAGAATATTTCAGTAGCATGTTGTCTTTTAAAATACAGTGTCGTAGCTATGTCTTTACCGTATTATAGGACATTATTACTAAAGAATGATTGAATATAATACAATAAAATTTTTATGAAATAATCACGTTCTTAATTTTTTTTGTCTAACAGATAGCGCAGCTATTGTAGAAATAATGTTTGTATGCTTGATTATCAAAATGGCATCAATGAAGTAGTTGAAAATTTTCCAGCTACCAAGAGTGTTCATATTGAAACTTACTGACACAAATGGTTTTATTAAAAATTTTATAAATGTCTTTACAATATATGGTAGCGAAGTGCAATAGTTTTTAAGCATAATTTAAAGAAATAAAATCTTGATCATCTTTTCTAATTTACAATGTTAAATAATTTTCTTTAATATTATATCTAAAGAATAATAAAGGAGATGGTTCGTGTGTACTATACGTTTCAGTATTCTGAGACAACCACTTTTCGACGATTCTATCTCTTTAGGGGGAGAGACGCGGAAGGATGAGCGCATTTCCGAATTCTTCGTAATTCTTTGATCTTGATTTTCGCCCTTTTAGAATACTTTTTTATTCAATTTTTTTCACGTGTATGTGGATATCGTGTCATTTCTGACCGTATTATTTTAATCCAGTCTGCGAGTAATTCGAGTTTATTTTATTTTTAAATGCAAACATCCCCTCCTTTCATCTTTCTTCGCACCTCTATTTTGACGAATTAAACATATCCTAACGCATGCACAAAAGCGCGATGGGTTTCAGAATCCGTTGTCACACGATATATCTGATTGTAAGCCTTAAACGTTTGGTCTAGAACTATCGTCATTGATGTATATTGGATAATAAAAATGTGCACCTCGATGAAATTTTTAAAAACTTTTTATTAGAATTTTAATTAATAGTAATCGAAGTTTTGGACATTTTCTCGAGAAGATTCCCCGAAAACTTTCTCGCATGCTCCATGATAAAAGCTTTTATCTCTCTCCACAATCCTTCATAAAACTGTGGACTTTGAGCTAGACCGTGAATGTCATAGCACTCACGACGTTCCCAATTTTCCTCAAGGTCTTGATATTTATTTTCAGAGCACCATATATATATATAATTAAAAAATAATGCTTGTAACTGCATGCCGTTAGTGAACAAGAAATGAGAAAAACTTATTTGGAGATTAATTGCTTGGATGCGATTAATATTCAAGTACTTGAAAATCAAATATGTATATCGATGTTTTTTTACCTACTGATCGAAATTAAAATTTGAGCTTTGACTACTTTTGAGCCATAGAGCTACAAAAGTAGTAAAATATAACACAGATCTAATTTCATGCACCTGAGATCTTACATTTTTGAACTATCTAGTTTATATACATACAAATGTACAGACAGATAAATGTTCAATATTTTGACGGATTTTGTTCGAAATTTGATATGGATATATATTTTAGAAGAGATATTTGCGCATAAATTTTTTTTATCTATTTAGCTCTTTTCGTTTTGTAGTTATCTTGTTCACTTGTGTTAGGACAGACAGACTTTCTCTGAAATCCCTTCAGACTTCCTCTGAATGGATTTCGATCAAAATTGCACATAAATCTACACATTTCGTGTATATATTAAATTTCATTTATCTAGCGTAATGCGGTTTTTAGTTATCGTGCTCGCATACAGACAGACATATTCCAAATATGTTTTTTGTCTTGGGGGGGGGATGTAAAATGTGAATATTTGAAAAAAAATATCGAGCTTCAATTTCCTAAACTTTACAATATTTTCTATTCGTATTCGAAAAAGCAAAAGGGGTTTTCTTAAGAAAGCAATTTAGCTGCCAGGCAGTTTTTCTTTGAATTTTATCAATCGATTTTTTGTATACATTTCAGCGATAATTCTTTTTTAACAAACGATCCTCATCGTTCTGACAAATGTATAATTGCACGACTTTCTTTCCGAGTTAAAGGCTCAGGACGCAAGATATTGTTCGATATCTGCGCAGTTTATACATAGAATCGGGATGTGGATAAAACGGAATAGGTGATTAGAATATCGGTTAATTGTTAGAATATCGGTTAATTAATTTGTTACTAGCCTTAATGCCACGGAACTCAAGTGAAAAAGTTTTCATGTACAGAATAAACAGAACATGCATAAGATTACTACTTAAATAGCACGTTTTTAATGCCTGTCATGATTTGATATTTAAAATTATTTTGTAGAATGAATAGTGAACATCATGCTATGTATAAAAGATTTAATTGATATGAAAGATAACAAGTATTCCCGACGAACTAAAATCGCCATGTTTATTAATAATGCTCGAAATTGTATTTTGCACTCATTTTAAAATTTAAAAAAAAAGGTGTCTTTTTTTAGTAATCTCCTATTTGATTGTCGAACAATTTTTGATTTAATTTCGAAATTTTCTTTATTTTTTTTACCTTGTTTTAAGCCATACATTTTATTGTTATAATGACATTCAGACCATTTTCATCGTTTTCCTTAAATATTTAGAAAGGCAGTTACGTATTTGTGTAGGTTTGCATTGAGAATTATAAAAATGAAATCACAGAACAGCAAAAGACAGCATTCATTAAAAAGGTAAACTACCCGACATTTAAGCTCTTAATGGAACTGTAATTTTATGAAACTTGACTCCTTTAGGGAAATTACTTTACACAATAAACAAAGATGATTCAAAGGTATTAAAATAAAACAACTTTAATGTATACCACAAATTTAAGTTTTATAATGCTTTATTGCGGAAATTGCAATTATCAGAGATTATTTGAAACTAAAACACAATCAATATACCCGACAAATCTGTTGGTTACCAAAGGAGGATGGTATTAAATGAGATAATAATATTTAATGAGTACCTCTCTATTTTAGTTAGTGAAATCATATTCACCTCCATTGTAAATCATAAATGTTCTGTCTTAATTTAAAATTCATCTCCAAATCAAAAGTTGCAGTTAACTCTTGGAATTCCGATTCAAAAGTGCATTCCATATTGCACGGAAATTAAATAAAATTCTCCATTTATTTAAAGATTGCTTTCCTGAACAACTTCTATATGCATATTTTCGTGACAATTTAAGTATGGTTTACTCCTATTTGTAGATTTAAATTATTGAAAACTTCCATCGAAGCAAACGCCCAACAATTTTAATTTAAACATTGTGAAATCAGATGGTAAATGGTTTGAAGTGCTTGGCTCAGATACTTTGTATTTAAAGGGAAATCCCTTGGGATGAACGATCGTCGGACTCGTTTTGAGCGAAAGTAGTTTTCATTCGTTTCTTATTTGGCACTAAGATTATAAGGGAATCAATTAGATCAAGAAGTAAATCAAAAGGATCCCTCTAGGAAATTAAGAACGACATTATTTCAGATCAAAGGTCTGGATAATGAATTTGTGAGAATTTCAATTTCAGAAATGTTTCGTTTGGGATATGAACAATATCTACCGTTTCTTCAGAAATGAAACAATTTTGATAACTCTTAAATTTTAAATATGCTGTTGAAAATTATCTGGGTAAACTTAATGAATTATACTTTAACCTCTTTTCAGGGATAAATAAAATACTGTAACGAAATTTGTTATCGTTGTGTTTGAAGCTATGGCGCAGTCGGTAAATCACTGAGTCACTATGACTGAATCGGAAGAGATCAGTTTTCAGCTGAAATCCAGCGACGAGATTTCTACGCATTTGTTTTGTGATGACTGTTTTGTTTTAAATTCTTTTATGATGCTCATATTATTATTATTATTAGTCGTCTTAGGAGACTAGCTGTTTCGCCGTTAATATTGTTCAGATTTAATGTTATTTAAATCGTTTAGATATAACTTTATGCCCTTGATTCTGCTAAACTGTATGACAATAAAGCCGTGTTATCTTAATTGTCTCACTTAACTTCTGTTTATTGTGTACATGAATCTTTCTAATATCGACTAGTTCCGTAACATCATAATTCTAATAAAACTGTAATAACTGGTTCATCTCTTTTTTGATTTTCACTTAATGTTACTTTAGTTTTTCATTTTATTTTGAGTTTTAGTCCTGTAAATTTCACGGATATTACATAATCCTTTTTCTTTTGTTTTAAACAATGGGATATAAACACGCGATTGAGTAGATGAAAACGTTTTGAATTTTAGGTCAAAAATGTTATCTATTATTGGAAACTAAGCAAAAAAAAATATTTTTTATAAAATGCCAAGATTTGCAAGACTATTAATTGATATCATTAAAAAGATAATTTTTAAATTTTTGACATGATGCAAAATTTATTTTTGTGCTGTAATGTTTTCGAAAGTGTGGTGAACCTTATAAGTCACATAACAGCTACGAAACACGAGTAATTACTTTTGTCTTGGGGTGTTGTTACTCGTCTGCGAACCACAAGGTCCCAGGTTCTATCCTCGCTCATAACAATTCGCTACAGAAGTTATAAAAAATACATAAGAATTTCAATTAACTTTTAAATAATTAAAATCACACACACACACACACACACACACACACACAAAACTCGCGCTGAATTGCACATGGCAATTTTACAAGGTAATTCATATATGTGCTAAATTTCATAGATATAAGTTTAACTGTCTGACCTGTAGAGCCATTTTTCGCGACTCTGTTAAAGATCCATAATTTTTCGTGGAGGAAGTTGGAAAAGTCCTTTATTAGTGAATATATATAAGAAACTTTCAGGGAGGTCACTCGTGTTGATTTAAATCCATCATATTATCTACAGAAATTGCAAAGTAAACAATATAGAATCCAATTGTTGCGTGCAATCACAAGTACCACATCCAATAATTCAGATACCCAAACATAGCACTAGTTACATTCTACAATTATTATAAATATCTAGATTGTATTTATCAATTGAAAATAACATTCTCTTTACTCTTTCTGTTGTATTTACACCATCTTTCCTTCTGACGATAGATGGTGAATAATTCGAATACGATTACTACCGTTTTATCTATACGATACTACCGATTTGCAAGAGTGTAAATGTATTTAAACCACCAGTTCAAGAGATTTTTAATTATAAATTCACGAATTTTGATCATATAAATTCAAAATCTGCATTGAATGAAGAAAGGAATTCAGAAACTGACGTCGTCAAGCTCTATTTCAAACAAATGTCTTGACAACAATATCTAGACTATTGATAGTGAATAAATTATGAATGTGTATTGCTGTATTGACACTACAGGTCAAATCATTTGGCCAAAGAGTTAGCAATCTTGAAAAGAGGAAAAGTGCACCTTGGAGCGATTTTTTTTGAAATCTTAATTAGAATTTCAATAAATTAAAACTAAGCGAAGTTTTGACATTTTTTCACAATAACTATAAAAATAATGCACACACACAAAAAAGAATTTTTACAGAATCATAAAAATAAATATTTATAATATACTAAATTTTTTTACCGTACAATTGTTCTTTCAATTTTTAATAAATTTTTATAAAATTTTTTAAGCATATTTTATTGTTACCTATTTCACTGTTGAAGAGAAACTTAAATCATTTTCATTGCTACTATCAATATTTCGTGTTGGCTTTGTCCCATCAACATAAAGATTCGGTTTATTTTTTCAACGTTGAGTATCTTTCCAATATAAGTTTTCAGTCATTTTTTGAGTTTTTCTCAAATAAGGTATAATTTGAAGAATAATAATAAAGTAGCTTATTTTTTAAACAGTGTAACTCTTTTCTGTGTTATAAAAGGTTGTATAAAGATAAATTAGAGAAATGCAAAGCACAATGAACAGAATGATATAAAGCTTTTGAAATAATGTAAGTTATTTCAAGTTTAAAAATATTTTCTGGGGAAACAATTGTAGCTTTTTAGCGGTTCTAAATTCTCTTAAACCAACTGGTGGCGAAGGACGGCTAGTACCCGATAAAAATAAATAAATTTCTTGCTGTTTGTGGATTGAACAATTTTAGTAATTGTTAAACTTAATTAAAAGTATAATTGTTAACTTATTCATCTTTTTCGAAAAACGGGCATTTAAATTGTTATAAATATATATATTATATCAATATAATAAATAATTAATTATAAATATAATAATTAAAAAAGTATTATATAAATATAATAATTAAACAAGTATTATATAAATATAATGTCATTGAATAAACTCATCATAACGCAAAATGTTGCACTTTTCCCATGACAAGTATACTCGTCAAAAGCAATTAACTGGTTAAATCTTGAATGATAAAGAAAAACATATTTCAATGAAAACATTTTTATGTACTCCAAATATTAATCTTGTTGTTTCTTATGGCACTTGCCACGGACAAGCCCGAGGTTACGAAAACAGCGATTTAAGCCGATAGGGTGAGTCTCTTGTTTTTTCAGTGGCGCCTTCTAGGGCCAAGAGTATGACTTTGCCACTACGCACGTCACAACTCTTTTTACGGAGCGGACATCATTCATGCATTTCATTCACTTAACCACAGATCGTAATTTAAACCTGAACCAGAGAACCCCTGATCCAGTACCCCCAGTGGTATTACTCTCGACATGGAGGACTTTGTGACCACGACAGACTTGTGTGAGCGCCAGCCACCACACACGCGGGGAGTCTTCGGCCGACAAGGGATGCGAATCCAACGCATAACCAACCAGGTTCTCCCGGCCATCAGAGCCTGACTAAGGCAGGAGCATATGGGGCAGTTGCCTCCAGCCCCCACATCAAAGAAGGGCCTCCAAATCGAATAGAAAGTTTATTTTACGTTTCCTTCTTTAATGAAATTTTTTTAACATAGCTTTTCAAAGACAAAAAAGACAGAGGGGGTCCCAATTAGGCTAAGTCGGACCCTGCTGGCCATATTAATCTTAATACAACTCACAGCGATCTGTAACAGTTTCTATTGTTGAAGTATTCAGAAAGATATATCGTAAATTTTCACAGCATAAGAATAACAATTTTTGCTACATTAGATTCACTTAGAAGAATGTTTTTACTGGCTTATGCTATATGTAAATTAAGGCTTTGCTAGTGATCCATTGATGTATTATTTTAAATTAGTTTAAACATCTTCATACATCAGTTGCCATTTTTCCTCGAAGACTTCATTTTTTGTGTGATTAAATTTTATAACTTAAAATGATTGGCTTATAACTTGGTTAATTAATATCCGGTTTTGATCCAGTTATAGTAACATACCATTTATCAGCTACTAGTATTTAAATAGTATTGTGCATAGCAGCGGTGGGTATTAAGTCGATCGCGATCGATCAATGGACCACCAAAACATTTCGCGGTGACCGCCTTTACTAAGATCTAAGACGCGCATACTAAAAGAAATATATTTATGGAACATCGACGGCAGCTAAACTGGATATTCTGTTTTTCTCAATCGTTACGAATGATTCGATGAATGTGTAGACGACAGATGCCAAAAAGTTGCATAACATTTAACATTGTCCTTTGGCTCTACCTAGTAAATCCACATTTTCAACGATGGATATATTTAAGACAACATATCTTTTTCCTCTCACAGACGACCACTTAGAATTCAGAGCCAGATTAGAAGTTAGCAATTATATACCGAGGTATACACGATTGGCAAACAGTATGCAGACCAAGTCTTCTACTAACTATAACTACGAGAACTAACTTGAGCTGAATATGATTTATTTTTTTATGCATTTTGAATTGTTTGATATTAAATGCATCATTTGATATTATTATATTTCAGGCTATTATTATTATGTTTGTAATTATGTAGGTAAGTACACATTCCGTATGTATGATAAAGTTATAATAAACATCGTAAACCTTTTTTTTAGCTCACCACACCTACATCACTGGGTGGACAGCAATACCTTGAAAAAAATTAAAAGTAGCCAGCACCCTGGAAAAGTCTGCCCACCCTTGGTGTATAATTTCGGTCTTGAAATTGAATAACTGAAGTTTCTAGATATGATTCTACAACAATAATAATAATAATAATAAATAAATAAATGTTCCACGTATGAGTCTGTAACATAATCGTATCTCAGAACAAACATTTTATGCTATTTGGAGATGTTATCTATTAGATAAAATTTGAAAAAAAAATTCACTGCAATTATTTCGATGTTTTATTCAACCTAATGACCGAACTTTGAACATTCAAATATTAAAAAAAGAGCCCCCACCCCTTTACTTAAGTTTCATTCCAATAATTTAGACAACACCGAACTTTTTGTAAAAAATCTAAAGTAAAGGTTTACATTTATTCTTTGATTGTAATTAAGGAAAATGTTTATCCAAATAGATTCTCAGCAGTTCTAACTAAAGCATCGAAAAATCACATTGTAATTTGTCTGGAACGTTTGGGTAAGGTTTGTGAATCGGATATCACTGGGGATGAAAGACTGTTTCATTTTGCTCAAAAATTTTTTCATTCGTTTCTCATTAATTTCTAAGCTTTTGTTATATTTTTATTTAATCGTACTTTACGATTAAATAAAAATATAACAACTTTTAAAATAAATATTTTTTATTAAATTAAAAATTTTTGTTTTAACAAGTTGTTCCATCGTGTAACGCTCCCTTTTTACTAAACTTCTCAGCTATAAAATGGTTTTTTAAATAGCTTTACTGCAGCAATAGTGGCAAATTCAAATTTTGCTTTAATTTTGGGACGACCTTTATATATGTAAATAAGTTGCATGCCTATCCTAATAACACAATAATAAAACTTTACATCATTTTCACGATATTGCCCGGTATTCAGAATATCTAAAGGGGTAAGGGGGACACCGTGTAATATCTTATTAAAAAGGTGGATTTTCTGTGAATTCAGATGACTTTTGTTAATTATATATAATGCGAAAGATTAATGTATGAGATAACCAGATTCATTAATTCTATTACATCACTAATACATCTGATTTCAGACAAAATATTTTTATACGAAATCATATACTCGTATAAAATGTTTCTTAAATTCGGGAAAATGAATTTTGAACTACTTGCTTTTAATAACTCATTTAAACAAAATAACATTCACATTATTTCATGATTACTACAAAATAACATGCATGTTTTGCATACACTCAGATATGAAATATGATATGTGATTTTGTGATTACGGAGTGTATGCATTTTATATCTATGCCAGAGTTATGGACTGGCAAACGGTCAGACTCTAGATGAATTTGCTTCTAAAATCAGTAGGTGTCTACAATTTAGTTAAATCTGTGTACCAAATTTTATCCATTTAGGTCTTTGCGCTTTGTTGTTATCGTGTTAACTTATAATTGGACAACCGAACAGAACAGACTTTCTCAAAACGGATTTCACTCAAAATTTGACTGAAATCTACAAATATTGAGTACATACCAAATATTAAATTTCACTCCTCTAGCGCAATGTGTTTTCAAATTATCGTGTTCATAGGGAGGCAGACATATTTCAAACAGGTTTTTTTTGGAAGGGTGGGGAGAGATTCGGAATGGTTCTGATATGTGGAGATTATTCAGAATCTTGGAACTTTTCGGAGACTACATTCATTTTGTATAATTCTCATACGAGAAAGTAGAAAAGCAGGATAATCATAAATTTATCTTTTCTCATGGAATTTCTAAGTCTAATTAATTAAGCAATTCGTTCTAAGTGATTCATTAAGTAATTCATTCTAAGTGATTCATTAAGTAATTCATTCTAAGTGATTCATTAAGTAATTCATTCTAAGTGATTCATTAAGTAATTCATTCTAAGTGATTTATTAAGTAATTCATTCTAAGCAATGAATTCATACAAGTGATCTTAGTCTACACAGCAGTAGTCGTTCATATTCAGGTCGAAGAACTTTAGCATTCGGCAATTTTGTCATAGAAGATAACAGTTTTAATATTTAGAAAAATAACTAAATGAAATATACATCTTCTGAAGTATTGTTGTGGAGCTATTAAATTTTTTTCTCCAAATTTTAACTTTTTCAACAGTTTCTTATTGATCATTTACCAAGTAGCGCACATACATTGTACAATATTGTATGATATTAAGCAATATTCACATAATAATGTATCGCACAATTTTGGGCTACCTGGGTTATTTATCGCCAATGCATTTCAAAAAAGGAATTTGAAATACATGGATCATAACAATTATTTCCTATGTCTATTTTCAGTAAAAATAGACTATTCATAAAAAATCTTAAAACAAATAAATAACCATTAACAACTGAAATAAATAAATAGTTCTAAAATTTTGATATGACTTAAATGAATCGAAATTATTGAAACATATCATTAAATTCAAGATAGTTACATAATCATTAGGTGAAAGATAACTCTGATAGCAATTTAAATAAATGTAACCATTTAAAATAATTAACGAAAAGTTATTGATAGATTAACACTGAAAATATAAAGGATGTTAAATTAAATTAAAAAAAAATTCTAGCCATATAACAACAAGCGTTACGAGCATCTTCAAAATGTACTTCAATAAGAAACTGACGAATTGATGTAAAATTCTAATCAAAGAATTCTTTAATTAAAATTGTGTTTTCGAATAGTCTTGTCAAATTCAAGTCTAGACTGAAGTAGAAAATAAGAAATTCGATTAGAGAAGAGCAATGGGTATGAGATTTCACCACTCGATGTTCTAATAAAGGCATCCAATTGAAATCCATTAATGATTTTTCTAAAACTCTCTGGAGTGATGTACTGATTTTGTCTAAGACTTAATTACAAACAAACTGTGTCTGGTAGATTCAATTACATGTCTTTAAATATAATCGGATTTTCCAAAAAGTAATGAGATTCGAATAGGAAAATAGACACCCGAGTAAAGTTAATTAAAATCCCATGAGTTGAATAAATGGATTCATTTCTCACTGTTTTTAAGTTCAGACATTTGAGAAAAATATGCCTTAATTATTTACGGTTGGTAATTTCTTGTTTTATTTTAAAGTGGATAGAATAGATTTCTTTTCTTTTCTTTCTTTCTTTCTTTTTTTTTTTTTGCCGTCAAAAACAAGTATTTGAGTAATTTTTTTAAGTGTTATTTCCGTTTATTGGACTATTTATTTTGTTCATTTAAATTCAAGGAACAGTGGACTATAACTGAACTTGTTTGAATCGCAAATTATATGCCATATTTTAGTGTATTTGAAATTCAAAAGGGCATAATTTCTTTTCATGTGTAAATTTAATTGCTTTCAATAATTAAATAATCATAATGGCATGAAGCAATGTTAGTACTTTTTGCGTACAGCCGACCATCGTGCCACCACTGAACGAAACAGTAGACAGTCAATGTTAGTACTAGATGTATCCATCTAGATGATATATCGTCTAGTCAATCTCTACTACAGTGAATGAATGAGAGAGCTCGTGTGTGTGTGTGTTTGCTCTTTACAGGCCAGACTGTTTGGCACATGTATATCTTGGAAGGTGGAAATATGGATCGCCAAGTGGTTTAAAAAAAATATTTACTAGAATTTAAATTAATGAAAAATTAAACTGAATCTTGGCGTTTCCTCTGATAACTTTCGGAAATATTCCTGCACAAAATGAATTTTATGCTATTTTAAAATTTAAAATTTTTCAAAGAAATCAGTTTACCAACAGGAATTTGTGTCTGAATTTTGACATTTTTTTTGCCCTAATTTCTAACTGTAAATTTCAATGTTGTTTTGAAATTCAAATCATTTTCATTGTTTCGTTATATATTTATTTACGTGATTTTTTTCCATTGTTAAAATCAAGGAAGAAAGATTATGTTTAATATTTGTGTATGAGTAATTTACAAGATACATTAAAAAAAGGGGGCTGCGAAATTTAGAAAATAGATTAACCGGATATTTAATTTTTTTATACCCTGTGGTATTATGACACTGTCTCCATTAGAAAGATTTGCGTAGATAATAAATAGGGCCAAAGAAAGACAATTAAAATAACACGAATGTAACATTTTGGAATTGTGGTGAAAGCTTAAAGGCCAGTTAACAGCTACGCTACACGAGCAATTGCTTTTGTATTGTGGTCATGTTACTGTGCTGCGAACCAAAAAATCCGAGGTTCTATTCCCACTCAATTCAATCCACAAGCTTTCATCACAGAATTATGAACATGAAATTATATCAAAACGAATGAAACGAACTTATATCTAATAAAAAAAAGACCATTTTGATGCATAATAAACATCTTGAACATAAAACTTTTAGGCTTCATTTATGAAAGAAAAAAAATGAGTACTTGCTATTTATTTCCGGAAATGAAACCAATTTTATATTTAAATACAAGTTGATAATTATATTTCAAACAATCCAAAGAAAAATGAAGACTTCATATGTAAATTCAAAAAGACAAAGTAACAAACAACATCTTTCTATAAAAAGTATTTTTACATGGAAAAAGGTATTTGAAAGCTTTTCGGTGAGTGCCATAATTGACAGACAGTAGACACATTTTGACAGTTTTCAGAGACTTTCGATTTATGTTTATTTTTTATATTCAGTGCTTTTGGTTTCTATTTTCATACGTTTCTATGTAAACTTTTTTTATATTTAAACGAATGAAGTTTTTATAATCACTTCCTAGTGTTGAAATTTCGTATAGCTCTCAGTTCAAATAATGATAAAACATTTCATTACTTTCTGAACTTCATTTTGGGTTAATACAAGTGTACCTTAGTTAAATTTCAATGCTAAATGAAAGATACCATCTGACAATGAATTTGAGAAAAACTAATCACAAATTCTTATGATATTTATTGAATTTTGGAATATGGTGTTAAAGAATTGAAAATGAAATATAATAAGTTTTTTTTTTAAAAGTTACTTAATAATGCATTAAATAGAAGGCTTTAAAAATATATTTACAAAATTTATAAAAGCACGAAGTATCAAAATCACCAATAGAAAAAAAAAAAAAAACGAAGCCTCAATGAATTTTGTCAAAGAAAAATACCAAAATGTTCTTTCAAAATTAAAGATGTGTATTAGAATTCGGTTGACTAGAAGAATTTTTGTCAGCTTTTATTCCGTCTTTCGTATTTTCATGCACTAAGCCTGTATTCAGGCTTCAACATGATTTATCATGTCATTTAATGACCTACATGGAGCAAAGTAAATTTTCTTCAATCAACTTTACCACTAAATATAAATGATATGAAAAGGAACTAATATAGTGGCCCAAAGGATTTAATTCTTGATCATGTGACATGTCATGAGACTCCGCATGTCATCAAGAAACGATCAATCATCAGCAACCGTTGTCATTAAGTGCCAAACTCAGCTCGATGTTAGCTGCGAATTGATTATAATTAACATGTTTTCCAGAGGGGCCTGCCACAAAGGTGGATCTTTAACAGGCACTCTTTCGATCGAGTTGAAACCATTGAGAAAACATTGCTGAACAGCTATTGGGTTATAAGGAATTCAGGTTCCCTAATGAGAAAACAGAGGCATATATTTGATGAAATAAAATGTGGGAGCATTTTTTTCCCAAAGGAGAGGAGAGTGGAGTGGAGGGGAAGGAAGAAAAGGCTTCGAATTGGGATTGAGAGACTTCGGTGTCTGGAGAAGGTGTTCCTGATTTTTTGAGAAATTCCATGCTATTCGTGTTTCTGTGTTAGGATCCACCAGATAAAGATCTGCGGATTTCTAGAAAAGGCCCTGGAGTAGCCGTTTAGAGCTAACAGCCTGTTTACGATTTTTTATTTTTTGGAGATTTATTCTCTAGTTTGAATGAGAAACTATTTCGTAATTGAACTGTTATTTGATATTTGTAAACAATATTAACCTAGGCGAAAACAAGTTCTTTTTTGAACATACATAAGGTTGTAAATAAAAGACTTGTTTTGTTACGCTACTCTTTATTTGGTCGGTCTTGGCCAAGATATTACAATACTAATTGCATACAAATTTTAAACTGTGTAGAATAGGGTCTTGAATCTGCTGCTCAACGGCTTTTACAAGATCACTGCAATTGAGGTGAACTAGGCACAAAAAATGTTAATAGGATAGTGAAATTATAAGGTTTTATCTGCCAAGAAGAATTATGAAGTTTTAATTCTAAGGGGTGAAGTATACCAAAAAACGTGTCGTTCGGAAATTCTACCCAGTAAAATATTTTTCTAATTTGTCTGGATATCCAACTGAGGGCTGATATATGGAGCTACGACTATTCTCAGATAATTTAATGTTGAAAACAGCCAATATTTGTGTTTAATTAGGAGGTTAATTTAACCAACCAAATGAATACGAATTTCTAATACCCCCCCTCCCTTTCGAAAGAAGAACTAAAATGAGTTCTAAATTATTAGTTAATACTCAAGTCTCTCAGTTGTATTATGATGCCAAAAGAGATTCGCTAACTGGTAGGGAAATTGGGGGAAAAAAACTGATTACAAATTTTTATAACATTTATGTGGAATACATGTTAAAGATTACAAAATAGAAAATAAAAATGTTTTGAAAAACATACTTAATAATCGATCAAACAGAGGACTTTTTTGAATAAGAAAATGAAGGCAAATTTATAAAAGCTTGAGATATTAAAATCTCTAACGAAAAAGTTTCAATGAACTAAAATTTAATACAAAATAAAAATTAAATTAAATTAAATGGCATAAAAGATTACAATTAACACTAAAGTTTTTCACATAAAGTAGCGTTTTTCCCACAAAAAAATTAATTGATAATTCTATAGACATCTCTTCACCTAAGAAAAGGAATCTTCAGCATCCCTTCAAATTCAAATGTACAAATAAAATTCAAATGTATTCTCGTTTCTCATAAAAAGTCCACTGAAAAGCTAATTATTTCAATTTATTATTGGATTCACTTAAAACTTTTATCTCGGGTACTACCTATATTTCAAAATCTTGTTCAGTAAAAAATGCCACACTTCCTCCTTCTTATGGGTTTCGACTCATTGAAATGTCTAGATATGTCAAACTAATTAGGAATAGAGTCCTTACCGTCGCAATTAAAATGTGGTACAGCCTCGTCGCCCAGCTCGAGAAATACCCGCTAACAATTTCTTAGCAACCGTCTTTTTTAATAGAACTAAACATTTTTATTTTGATTGTGGAACATTTAGCTCTTTCTTGTATGGTTCAAATTAAAAATTTTTGGGTTGCCATATTAGGTGAGTTCTCACTTGATAAAAATTATAGCTTAACGATAGTACTGTAATATATATTTATTAAATACAACTGAAGGAAGACATAAGTTTTCAACTTCATTTGAAGGTTTGAAACATTTAAAAGCAATAGAAAAATCATAGAAAGGGGCTTCATTCAAAAACAACAACACTACTAAAAAAAATCAATTTGCAAAATTGTAAAATTCAATAGCAACACCAAAAAAATATTAGTGCCGATAAATGTTCAGCAACCGCAAATAGGAAGGGAATCAATGAAAGGGCAAAAAAATACAAATTCTGAGGAGAGATTTTAATTGCAAATTAGATAGATATTGGATCCTTCAAACGGAAGATGCCTTCATTTAAATTCTTTTCAATTCTTATCATTCTAAACAAATATTATATGGAATATGACAGTTTCCTCATTAAAATTCAATACCATATGGTGAAATGCACAATGTAAACAGGCAGAATCTTGAACATTTCAATCCACCTTTCTTTTATTTCTCTCACTCAGATGGACGTATTTGTAAAATGTAACAAAACACATAATTGACAGGCAATAGAAATGTTTTGACAGATACTCGAAGAAGCACAGATATTTCACTCTCCGATACAGAAGCAGACTTAGTGAATTTCTATTTTTACTATACGCTTCTATCTAACTTGACATCTTTTATGTTTATAAAGATGGAGCTTTTGCATTCGATTTTTCGCTAGCTACCTGATGTGTGTGTGTGTTGTTTTCGCATTTAGGTATTTTTGAAGATGATATACCATTGTAATATTTTCAAAACTTTTTTAACGATTTGTCGAGTAATTTGGTTAATTTTTTCTCCATATACATGACGTTAAATAGAAAGGACTTTGTAAGAAAATAATTTTAAGATTTCATTTTATTTACTATAATTAATTTTAAATTAAAAACTAAATAATAAAAATTATTAAAAGCAAAAAAAATATCTTTAGTACACTAATAAAAATATGCTTTTAAAAACGTTTCTTTTTAAAATTTAACTTGTTTCTGTTATAATTTTTTCTGATTGAATGGTTTTACTTGTGAATTTTTTACATTTAGATACTTTTAAAAGCGACATACTATTGTAATATTTTAAAAACTTTTTGCCGGTAGTAATTTAATTAAATTTTGATTCCATATATGAAAATGATGTCAACTAGAAAGGAATTTGAAAGAAAATAGTTTTAAGATTCAATTTTATTTACTAAAATTAATTATTAATAAAAACTAAATCGTAAAAATTACTGGGAACAAAATTTATTCTACACTAACAAAAATCTGTTTTTAAAAACATTTTTTTTTAATTTAACTTGTTTTTGATACATACATATATATATATATATATATATATATATATATTGATTAGATGGTTTTGCTTATTCTTAGCTCATCGTTCTCAACAGAAGATACTTTTGAGCTTCATTTAAAACACATTTAAAAGCACTCGCAAAAATCTTTTCTAGTTTCTTCTTTTTTGCCTGGCTTATTTATTGATTATCATATTATTTCAAATCTATATTTTAATATACAGATAAAAATTAATGTATTATAAAGATAAATTTTTGAGCCCCTGAATAATTGTTGTCATTCTACAACATTAATATATCAGACTAATATTAAAAATTTATTTGATGAATAAGATTTTTTTATGTTCTTACATTTTAATAATTATTTAATAAATATGACTTAATGTCATAAATTTTATTATGGGACTATCATTTTAAATTATAAATTAGAGTTTAAATCAAGTTTTGAAGCTCTTTAGAAATTCTCGCCAACACAGCTTTCACTCCATTTCCAACTTGACGCCCTAAAACTTACCAAATATTTCATTTCCGCTGTTCCCACCCAAGCAATTCTCATGTTCCAAAGGATATCAATATGCAAATGAAGTTAGCAATGAATAAGGAGTTTCAACTCGTTTTCAACCGAAAATCGATAACTTTTATTGGAGAGTGTTTAAAATCGACACGAAATGCTTGCGTTATGTTGGTAAGTATACTGAACGGAGAAATAAATGCCACTATTAAATGTTTAATGGATACCGAAGAGCTTATTAATACTTGTAAGATGATAGTCTGAAAATTAATGTTACTACATTATTATTCGCCATAAAAAGAATGAAAGCTACTTGAGACACGTCCAATATTTATTTATAAATGATAGAATGTTTATGAAAGGAATTCTCATCTAAAACAGAAATTGTTATTTTTTAATTCTTTGTTGCAGACGATATCTTCTTCTTATTATTATTTTGAGAACGCAGATTCTTGAAAGAAGATTTTTTTTAAAAAAGGAAATAATAGTAAAGTATTTTTAAAAAAGCATGCGATTATTAAAAGACTAAAGAAGATAAAAAGATTTCTTCAAAAATATGGAACTTAAAGCACTGGAACAACTTTAAGTTCTGAAAAATATATATAGCCTCAGCCATAAAACAACAACAAAATAACGAGAATTTTTCAACGAGAATCTTCTTTAAAAATTAAATTATGATACGAATGGATTGAAATACTAATTCATTTCAAGTATTTTCATTTGCACACCAAGTTTTCATAACTTTGCTTTGAATCTGTTCCTTTAATAGAAAAAATTTCTACTTTTAAAGGCAGTAATAAAATATTTCATACCATTTTGATTTTCTTTTTTTTATCTCTCTGTGTTTAAATTTAATATCAAGCAATTTTATCTTGCTTTAAGTTGGTAAATTTATCATGCAACAAATTTTAAGATTTTTGATTGCTCAAATATATGTAAATTTTTATAGTCTGTGTATTTTCTGTAGGCAGTTCAAGGTCACATTTTCTACCTCGTTACTGGTTTGTCTGACTCGCAACGCTGAGGTAAATAACAGTGTCACTTTTTTTTTTTCACACAGCTGTTAAGGTATTCTGAAGGTAAAGTATTCCCGAAACGTTCTGATGTGGGAAAAAAACAAGCTTTGTCGAAACCATGCCAACGGAGAAAGAGAAAAAGTGAAGAGTAGGGAAAACGAGTTCCTTGAAACGCCTACAGAAATTACACAGACTATAATCATATGAAAATAACATCTCACTTAGAAAGCGGGCTTTTACTTTATAATTTAAAAATGGAAAGTGATGCCTGAAAGTCATTGAAAAATCAGATATAAGATCCATTTCAGCAATATCTGTGGAATTCGAATGTTTCGAACTTTTACTGCATATATATAATTAATTTTCACTCGAAGTCTATTTTTTTCAAATATTTCAGAAGGATTCATAATTACTTCATGATAAGGCAGGTGATAGACATTGCCCTTAAATTTAAAATTAATTAGAAATACAAGAAACTATAAACTATAAAATAAAAGCAATATTTAATGAAACTAATTTATAAAGTAAATATTTCTTGAGTTAAAAACTATTAAAAGGAAGATACATTGTATATAGAGCGTGCTAATGCTGTTGCCTTTTAACTCAAATGTACTTAACTAAATATATACTTATAAATAAAGCTCAATGTGTGTGTGTGTTGGCGCTCTACAGGCCAGGTCATTTGACCTACAGCTACCAAATTTGGTACATGTATACCTTAGAGGTCGGGAATGTGCACCTGTGGTCCCTTTTTTTAAATTTTTAATTAGAATTTTAATTATTAATTAAAAACTAACTTTCCCGCCAAAAACTCTTCCATTTTCCCCACCGCAAAATAAGTAAGGCTTCAGTTTTTTTCTTATAACAGTAATGAGGCTAGGGTTAACATTTTTTGGCTGATTGTTTCAAACGATTTTGTTTATTTTCTTAATGTTTTATGCATTTAAAATTAAACATTGTTAATTAATCCATGTTTCAGATTCATTCTGAAGTACTTTTGAATTAAAATAACACATAATAAAGGAAATTAAAAATGTCTAATCTGCATAGCGTTACCCCGACTGGCGTAGAAAAATTCACGCATTTGCGTTACCGTAACTGGCGTTGAAAATTCACGCATGCGTATTGTGTTCTGATTGTTGACATGACAACGATTATCAACGTATGATTTAAATTATTTTTAGGTTAGTTGCATGCTTTTGTAATTAAATTGTATTTATGTTAGTTATATATTTTTTGTATATGCTTATAGTTTTAAGTACATCGTTTTTCAAGTAGTTTTTTAAAACTGTTTTCAATGATTTAAATTATTTTTAGGTTAGTTGCATGCTTCTGTAATTAAACTGTATTAATGTTAGTTATATATTTTTTGTATATGCTTATAGTTTTAAGTAACACGTTTTTTAAGTAGTTTTTTTAAACCTGTTTTCGACCGATTATTTTAAACGATTCATTTTATTTTCTTAGTGTTTGATGCATTTAAAATTAAACAATGTTAATTAATCGATCGGTTCATGATGAATCTGAGAAAATTTTGTTTACAAATTTTTGAGATATTACATAAATTAAGAAAGATATTCTTTAGTGCCCATAAAGTTTAAACGATGAGTGACTCTGTTATCAGTAATCATATTATTGAAAAATCCTTTGTTTCAGTAAAAAATATTATTATATTAATTGCAGATTAATCATTTACACTTTAATTTAAAGCATAAATTTTACGAGAGGTAACAGAAAATTAGAGAGATACATATGACTGAAGGCCTTTATAATATTATCAGTGAATTATATGACTCTCAAAATTTGAAGTTTTAAAATATTTTGACGAAGAATCTATTAAAATTGGAATTGCGTAAAATATTTAATGGTACGACCGGAGTTTAACCCCCTGCTTGGCACAATTTTTAAAAATCGCCAACAACGGTCTTACGAAATGTTCAAAAGCAAAGGAGCAGATGTCCAATTATAGTGCATAATAAAGATTGCCAGCTTTGACGCGTTATCGCAACTTGGCGAAGATGGGGGTTAATCTGCGGTTCAACCTATTTAATTATTAAAATTTAAACGAACATTAAGATTGAGGCCGCTAAAGGCGGCTAGCTAGAAATAAATTTGAATTACAAAAAAAAAAAAAAAAAAAAAGGAAATGATGAAACTTTTCTGACGACTTTATCAAGAGTCACCCTCCGACAGGAATTCAAACTAGACATTTTTTCTGTGAGGGATCTGATTTTCGTCCAAGTATTGGACCCTGGTGACCCGCAAATCCCGAGTAATTGAGGTGTTTTGAAAACAAGAATTAAAATCAATAAGGAAACGATATTAAAATTAACAATACTAAGCAAAAATATTATTTCAAAATTCAAATACAAGAAATACGTTTAACAAAAGTAAGTCATCAATCCATCTAAAAGCATTTATTAAATTATATTTAAATATTTTTCTAATAATAATGAAGAACAGAATTAGCTAATGCACTTTAAAAAGCTGTTTCCGTTGCTAAGAGTATAAAAATTTATCCTGTTGAATCTATATTATATAAATTTACCTACAGAAATATTATTTATCTGCCTTATTCTTCGAAATAAACTAACCATCCATACAATAAACCAGACTTGAAAGCATTTCCTTGATGAAGAAAGGGCGGAATTTAAAACTAATTAATGAATTTGAAAATGCTGGGAATCAGTTTCAATCTTTTTTTGAAAACAGTTTCTTTTTACATCGCACATACTTGAATCCAGAAGGATATTTTAAGCGTTTTGTTAAGAATTGCTTCATTAAACGTCTAGCATAAATTCAAATCATGTTCAAACCAAATATTTTTCGAATTTTCGTTAGTAGGGCAAATATTTGACAATTCATGAAAATATTTGTTTTAAGAAAAAAGTGTGAGCATATCCAGAGCTAAGGTCTTGGATGTTAATCAGAATCTGTTTAATTCAAGGGACGTAAAAATTAATTGATTTTACACTTCATTTCTCTTACTCGAGAATTAAACAAATATTTGAATTTAGTTCAGAATTTCGTATATCAAGTTTCTTTTTCATCTAAATATACTGAATATTATCATTAATTTTAAATTTTAGAATTTAGATCAGATTGGAAAATTTTTATGCCAAGATATGCGATATATTTTTAAAAAAATATGAACAGAGTTAAAATAATAAGCTAATTAATCAAATGGGGCGAAAAATCTATTTTTCAAGATATCAATTTTGTTTGCAATCAAATAAATGAAACATATCTCAAAGATTCCCAAATTGAATATCTGATTAAATACTTAATTTATACTTAAATCTTTAGGATAAGCTTACTTCTTAAATTCCTTAAGTAAAACTTCTAAAATTAATATACGTTAAGTAAAATATGTTTTTAAGATTAGATATTCCTCAAAGCCTAAAAGAAAAGAAAAATTCTCAAATAAATAAGTAAATGAAAAAATACTGATTTTTAAAAATAAAACAAAGCTTATTTTTTTCTGAAATATATAAAACTTTCAATGAACGGTGTGAAATCAACCATTGAGACATGTTTTTGATGTCATAGACAAGCCTGCTGACTAAGTAAACGAATTTAAGCCGAAATTTTTAATGCCACTTGTTTTTTAGTAGCTCCATCTAGGGCTAAATGCACGACTTTAGCTACTCACGCGTCACAGCCCTTTTAACGGGATGGACTTCATTCATGCGTTTCATTCATTCAATCACAGATAGTAGTTTAGACCTGAACTTAAGAAAGATCGCCTCTCATCCAGTGCCCCCAGCGATATTGCACACGGTATGGTGGACTTCGTGATCACGACCGATTTATACGCTCGCCAGCCATCACCACACGCATGGAGAGTCTTTGGCTGGTGGGTTTGAACTCACAACCCAAGGAAAGCGAAATCAACGCCCCTACCAACCAGGCTGTCCCGACCTCCTTTTAGCCTGGCCTAAATAGAAACATTTATACAACTTATAAAAAAATCCAAACATTAGCATGACTTATAAATAATCCAACAGGTAATAAGTGGCATTTTGTTAAATTATTTGCTGTCAGTTTTTACTTGACCTCAAGTATATGAACAATCGTAAATTGTCAAATAATTAAGTTTAAGCACATTAAAACGTTATCCTTATATCCTTTTTTTCGGTTTGAAAATTAATTTTAAACTTTTAAGAAGAAAAGCAAAAATTATATACATATTACATAAAAATTACTCATTCTAATATAAAATTTCGATTATTAAAATTGATATTTTCTAAGACATCCTATGGAATAAATCTCCTACTATTATATAAATACAATAAATTAATTATATTTTATATTTAATTTTGAATTTCAAATCATATTAGAAACAGCAAAATATTGGATGAATTTAAGATGAATAATTAAGATTTATATTAAAGATATGCAGAATTAATGAATAAACATTTAATGCTGTTTTGGGATTTACATCTCACTAACAAGCATATGATCTTTATGCATAACTTCGTCTAATGAATTCTTTTGCATCAAAAAGCATTTGTACAGAAATCTAAGTTGTCGATAAAGCATGATAGAAAACTGCGTTACATTTATCAGTGAAAAAAACTAACATTATTTTTTATGCTCTTGTGATGTATAAAAAGGCAATTTATCTGTATTTATAAGTAGTAAGCAGTGAGGATAAAAATAGTGGTATATAATGATAGCGAAATTGAAAAATGACAAGCAAAAGGAATAAAAATCAGATAAATTTTTCTCTTCTTCTATCGGATATTAATTTAACACTAAAATTGTTACTTCTGTTAAACAATAAAAATATAAACATTTTTATTCCTTTCGCTCACGCAACAAAACTTTCCATTTTGATGCTTTCAGAATAACGGCGTATTCAGCATAATTTAAACAAATTTTTCAATGCTGTTGAATATGTCTCTGAAGAAAAGAAAATAAACTTGTCCCAAAAATTTTCACAGTAAATCACAGGTTTCTAACAAAAGACCCTTTAATTTCGGTGCATAATCGGAAATAGAAAACTATTTTTAAATGTTAAGAAACACAGATTGCATATTTGATGATTGGTAAAGTTTGATAGGTCTGACTGTATAGATTTCTACTATTTCATGAAATGGGGAGATCGATTCATCGGTCCTATATTCAAAATGTGGGAATTAAAAGTTTTTTCATTAATATTAGTATTTGTTATGCTTTTATATTGAAATCTACTGAAACGGCGAATCAATTTTTTTATATAACTGTGTTTCATATATCATATAATGATTGTTTATTTATTTTACTTCTATATCAAATTTGTAACTCCATTTGATTCTTCTATGCATAAACAATCGTCTAAGCAAAGAGTAGCGCAGTCTCTATAGTTTAGTACCAGCAAGCATTAGATATATGAAATGTTGCAGTTAGAAAACTTTGCATTTGATACATTGGAGATATCTCTAAATATATGATCCACTTTCTTTTCTTTTCTGCGACCAGTTTAGCTTTATTGATGCAAATGCATGATCATAAGATTCTTGAAGTTAACATATACATTTATTTTCCCCACCTTTTATTCATTACGATTTTGTATATAATGCATTAGTATAATGTATCTTAAAATATGATTAAGATGCAATTTTTTAAATAAGGTCATCTGTATTTCTGCACAAATGAGATATCTACAGAGATAAATTAGAAGTTTCTGATATTTAATTAATTGAAATAAATTAGTTGTCCTCATTAATTCCGAAGATTGCTTTACTATAGTCAGTATCAAAATGGCCATAATAAGAATTAAATGTTTATGTCGAGGATGATGAAGGATTACAACGAAAAAAATATCTAATAGGTATAAAAACTCGTATATCAATGGTATAAATAGAAATATAATAAATTTAAATTAATTATATGTGCATACGAAATATTAAGATTCCTATATAGATGAAAGGTTCCTGTGCGGAATAATTTCTGGAAGCTAACTTTAAATGTGTATTTGGGGTTTCTACTGCAGTCAAATTCTTACCAGTTCACAGTTGCTTTTCTTCACATGAATAGTCTTTGAGGAAATTAGCAAATTGTTTATGTAATTTTGGAGAATGGAACTGTGGTGCATTAAGTATATGGATGTATGGATTACTCAATGATTTCTAAAGAACTTCTGCCTTTGAACTTTCTTAGTTTCATGAACCTACATTAAAATATTAAATATTCTCAAGAACTAAAACATTTTATTCAAAAAGAACTAAAACGCCACATTGGCCTAGTGGTAAGGGTTCGCCTTCGGGACTGTTGGGTTCCAGTTTCGAGACCTGATTCAACCGAGGAACAGTCGTGTAAGCTGGCCTGATGCCCGTTAAATCCGTTGGGACCTCCTCATGGTGTGGTATAGAAGTTGGGCGTGGGAATGCCCATTCAGGTGTCTTCCTCGTTATCTGACTGAGGTTCAAAATTACGAGGTCCGTTCCTAAATAGTACTAGTGATGCTTTAAAACGAGGTATTAAAATAACTAAACTGCGCTGAAAAAGCTCAAAAAACAT
Source organism: Argiope aurantia (assembly GCA_026543865.1). Lineage (NCBI taxonomy): Eukaryota > Metazoa > Arthropoda > Arachnida > Araneae > Araneidae > Argiope > Argiope aurantia. Next base: position 175,054 of record JAPMOR010070131.1, read on the forward strand.
AATATGAGGTCACTGAATTGTAACTGTCGGTACTTCATTTTGCTCTTTGATACAAATTGTGTTAGAATTTATTTTGTTTTTCTTTACATGTATTTTAATTTTTGCATTTTTTTTTGTTTCATGCTTTGCATTGCCTATTCTTTTCATGTATTGCTATTTATATTTTTGTTTTATTTTCATATACTATTTATATGCTTATATTTTTATTTTTCATTTCACGTCTTAAATTTTTGCTTTATATTTTGATGTACTGTTATTTCATTTCACGTGCTATATTTTGCCATTAATTTCAAATTTTGTTGATAGAAAAGGACTCCAGATGAACCAACAGTTTACTTTATCTTTGGTGGGTTGATCTCCTGTTGGAATGGTTGATCATTCAACTCTGTTATTTTATCCCCAATGGAATAATCTGAGTGGGATAAATAAACTTTTGTAAATATACAATGTTTCAACAAATTCTTAATTTGAAAGAATATTATTCAGTTTTTTTATATCATATATCAAGGTTTCGTTATTAAGATTAATAAATTGAAATGTAGAATTGTGACAGCTACTGAGATTATTAAGTTTCTCAATTGATTAAAGCAACTAATACACACACACAC
>JAPMOR010070136.1:0-19876 GCA_026543865.1 Argiope aurantia
TTCTGATTCTGTGCAACAGATTCTTGATCAAATTCGAAATTGAAACTATATTTCTATTATCACAGTTTAAGAGAACTGTCATGGCAAACAACGTTTGTTGTTTCAGTTTTACTTTTGAACGCCTATTTTATTTTATTTATTCATTCATTTTTTAAGCAATTATATTATTGGTTACAGTGGACTGAAAGTATGACAGAATTGAGTTCTGAGAAACACAAAGGAAAGCACCCTGAAATACTGAAAATGGTTTGGAGAGAAATCTATTGATTCAACCTATTTTTTTGTACGAATTATATTACCATTTTCATTTTTTTAATTCCATTATTTTATTGAATATAGAGAGAACCAATCTATTTTCAGTTTTCATCAAAATAACTACCCCCTAAAACTATATAGTTTTGCCATCTTTTATACATGGATATAAATGCGGATTGGAATCTTTTGTTTGTTCAAAAAAAACCTTTACCTCATAATTAATGATTAAATCTAAAGTAATGATTATAACTTTTCCTAAATTGGAACAAGTTTTTGACTTACTTATTATATTTATCTCATTCAATTTTTTTTCGTTCAAATAACGAACGATGAAAATTTAACAAAATATGATCCTTATATAATAGGGTAAAGATATTTTCTTATTAATTTTTTAAAAAATAATGAAAAAAATGATTTTGTAACGGAAGATCACCATAATTTCCATAAATTGCAATAATGTCACTCCTACAGTTTTCCATTTTTACTATCCTAATACCTAAATTAAAGTGTTATTGAATTTTTCATATATTATGTATAAAAACAAACACGTTACGGCTTTAATAAGTCGATTTGTGATCTTTTATTTAATCAATTTGATGTCTACCATCTTCAAAAATAATGACTTTGAAGACAATTGTGTTAACGTGTTAACTTTTGGATTTAAAACAAACTTCAAGCTTTACTACAATGTATTTATTTTCTAAATGGTCACAGCTAAACTTCAGAGGATAAAAAAAGGGAAATACATTTCCATAATTTTAAGTGCAATATTTTGTGATGTGCGTTTTTATACTAATCTATTTCATCATAATTCCCTGGAATATCTAATGTTTACAGTTAATCATAGCACAACATTCATAAATGAGGTCAAATTCTATCTTTTGTTTGTTCATTTCAAAAGTAACAACATATTGACGATTACAGTGGGCCCCCTTCTGTCTTATCGATGTTACAACTTATGGTATCTACTATCCTAATAACGATAGATCTTAAAATAATATTTTATTGTATCGTATCAAGTCATAAAACATGCGAATGCTTTTTAAGAGTTGATTTGTATTTGTATTTTTGTCGACTCAATATTCTGTGCTGTGCCTTTTTTATACAAATCTATTTCATCATAATTCTTAGAAAGATCTAATGCTTTCATAAATGAGGTCAAATTTTATCTTTGGTTTGTTAACTTCAAAAGTAACGACAGAAAAGTGGATCACTGTAATCGTCACTGTCTTATCGATGCTACAACTTATAATATCTACTGTCCTAATGCAGATAATTCCTTAAAATAATATTTTACTGCACTGTACCAAACCAGAAAACACGCGAATGCTTTTCCGTAGTCGATTTGCGGGCCTGTTATCTAATCAAATTTATTCAATGCCGCTGAGAGTCACTTGCAGTGACTTTAGATCACTATTATTTCCATTTCTGGCTCAAAAAAAGATAAGCACAGGCTAATTTGCCGGCTTGCAATTCTGCAGCTCATTTCGCAAATAGCCATAACTGGATTTGAAAGAACAAGCGACTGATTGCAAATCGGCTTTGCACTCACAGCAGCAATGATTCATTAAGAGAGTGAGGCAAAACTGCAGTAGTTTTATCAGATTTCCCGCTAAAACTCATCTCCTACCGTTTCCTGTTCATTTTTCATCAACTCAATAATCCTGTTAACATTTCCTCATTAACATCGGACTTCCGGAGATTTCATAATACTATTACATTTATTGACTTTTCTGTATTCCGTATGGATCGGTCTGGATGGATAAATATAGTAACTGATAATTACCGAGCTTTTCCCTAATTTCACGAGAAACTGGAATAAACAGCTTACTGGAACACAGGAACTTGTGTTCCAGGCATCAAATGCATTGACGTTGATTAAGTTAATTATCTGCCTATATTTTTTCTTTTTAATGCGCTTCCTGTCAGCAAGAAGCGGCTTTTTATGTATTTTGACATAAATTGACTTTGGCGAATTTGGCGCTCGGCACGTCCTAATGAAGGTAGATAAGGCTAATTTTCTTTTCTGATTTTATCAGCTAATGAATAACGGTGTGTGCACGGGTTGTTTAAATGTTGACAGCAGTTTTTTTTTTTTTTTTTTTTTTTTGTCTGCGTTTATGCCAAATAAGTTTAATTAGTTGTTTTAAATTTTTTTTTGTCACTTTTAGAATGGATAAAAAAAAAACTCTCTCATGAATTGGAATCGCTTACTAAGTGATGGATAATCATCAATTATGCAATGGTTATTTTGTGTTTATAATTTCATTTAAATGTTTTAGATATAATATGATTATTGTTAAAAAATACATGTAAATTTTATTATTCATGAATAAGAAGAAAAAAAATTATAAGTTATATTTTTTATTTACATAGAAAAAGAGATTGTTTTGTTGATGCATTTATTCATGATCTTTCAAATCTTTCAAACTGGAGGTTTGTTATCGATTTTTTCACTCAATTTCTAATTGCCAAAGTTCTGAAATATGTACTGTTCGTGTGTTCTCGATGACAAAGCAAAAATTAAATATATTTTAGAATGTTTTTTAATTAATTTATTAATAATATTAATAGCGATGATTCTATTTCTCACATGGGAAAAATTAATATAAAAATTATAAGACTTAAGGAGAAAAAAAATGAAAATAAAATTGTGGTTTATTATAAGAAGGAATCTGGATCCACAAATAAAACATATACATTTTAAAAACAAACATTTGAAAACTCTTTTCTTCAAATTTCCTATGTTCTTAATCCTTAATCTTTAACTCTTTTAATGTTTCATCATAATGAAACATTATATATAATCAATAAGATCGTAAAAGAAAGGGGAAAATATATTCATATACATGATGTGCATAGTAAGAATAGCATCATGTATATTCTTTTAATAATGATATATAAAATTCGATTTTTCAGCAAATTTGCTGACAACTCACAGTTATTAAATGTTGTCAACAGTTAATTTAGCTTTTATGTTGTCACCATTAAATCATATGAGGAATACAGATAAGGTTTTAAAATTTTGAATCATTGGTAAATGACCTTGACAGATGTCAACCACTGCCCAGTAGGTGGGCTATATATATCCCGATCGCCAGTCTAAGAGTATGCCAAAGATTATGCCAAGTTGGCGTGATTACCCCAATTTTTCAAAGTAAAATATGATACGGGGGGGGGAGGCAATACCATACCTCATTCTCTAGGTGCCATTTATTCTTGTCAACAAGGGGGGAAATCATATGTCTCGATGCCATTTACTTCTGCTGCGTATACTTATTTGTTACAATCTTCTCGAAATGACAACAAAGGAAGGCGCTGGGTCCTCGATGACGAATTTCATGGAATCTATGGCAATAAACACAGCGAACCTTGACTAGAATTGTATTTTAGATCCAATAACACAACGTTCCAAACACCACCATGAAGTTAATCAGATTGTAGAACATCACCATGAATTAATCGGTGAATCGCGACACGATGTTTTTGTAAACCCCGCTCGAAATGAATCGGATTTTATAACACTATCGGACTCTAGAACACCACCAATCGAATTTTAGAACACTATCGGATTCTAGAACGCCACTAATCGAATTTTAGAACACTATCGGATTCTAGAACGCCACTAATTAGATTTTAGAACACTATCGGATTCTAGAACAAAACCAATCAGATTTTAGAATATTATCGGATTCTAGAACACCACCAATCAGATTTTAGAATATTATCGGATTCTAGAACACCACCAATCAGATTTTAGAATACTGTCGGATTCTAGAACACCACTAATCGGATTGTATAACATTATCGGATTCTAGAACATCACCAACCGTATTTTAGAACACTATCGGATTCTAGAACGCCATTAATCGGATTGTATAACATTGTCGGATTCTAGAACATCAGCAATCAGATTACTAGAATACCACCATGCAGAAAACTCTAATTAAAGATAAACAAAAAAATTTTTAAAAAATTCATCCAATTGGAGTTATTTTTGTATAAAATAACAGCAAAGAAAATTATATTTCTGCAATCTACATAATATAAAAGTATGCTCAATAGCCAAGGGTTGTTTTTTTTTTGCATAAATTATTATAGAAAGTTTATAATGTGTTGTTCAATACGCAATTTATAGTCTTTGTTTAGCATGTATAACAACACCACACATTTTGTTGCCACTGAAATATTAAATCTCCGAATTTATTAGAAAAAACTCATGCCTGAAACACAATTTCTTCTTCTTCTTTTGTATTTTCATCCATAAGCTGTTTGGACAAAGCAGACAAGGTACTTTAGACTTTGATCCAACATGTTACAAACTTTCTTTTCTTTTCGGAACAATGTCGAGCCAAGCCTGGAATTCTGATAAAGCGGAATTTGTAGCTCGAAATCTCTCTCGAACCAAACCGACCCACGAATTCCAGCAGAAAGAAGAAGAAATATATCTATAGGACACCTGGTCACAGTTCTTCCATGCTGCCGATCAAGGGTTCGGAAAAAAATTTGAATAATGCCTCCTGAATTTTTGAATACATCTTTCAAAAATATTCATGACTTTTCTGTAAGACTCTGGCACAAATCCGACGCTCCAAAAAATGATAGAGAAATCTGTATATTTCTTTATTTGTTCCGCGCGTTTGGCCAACAGGAAAAATAGCGAACAACACCACCGACGCATGGAGAAAAACACATCTAGGAATTTGATGGAAGTGTTTTCTTGGTTTGAAAGGCATCTTGTTTATGTTCTTCGGAAAAAGGGATTTTTTTTCCAAAGAATGTTTAAATCGCGTTATTTCTTTAAAATATAAAGGATTGTCCTTTCCTTTTTATTTACCGCAAGTCAGTAGAAACATATGTAAAGTAATATTTATTTCCAAGAATATTTATACTAAAAAAGGGAAGAAAGATTTTCCGTAAAGTCATATAAATGTTAATATTTTTTCGTAAGTTTATACGTGTACATTACGTTCGCTTATTTTTCAAGAATTAGTCTAATTGTTCTATTGTTTAAATAAGAACGTTGAATTAAAAAGATACATATATTGTTGTAACATATTAATTTTCTAAAAATGTGATGTTATTAATATTTACAGAAACTGACTTTTTATAAAAAAATACATGTATAAAGATTTTCTAGAAATGTTTGAACGAACAAACGATAGATTTAAATAGAGTCAAATTATATAATTCAAATATATATACAGTGTCTCACAAAAGTGATGGGACACTTGTGCTTTACAAAAGGAAATTGTAATAAAATAATTAAAAAAACATGTACAAATTTTTTGTCGGTGTGTTTCATACTTAAATTTAGTAACAATTATTACATAGCAGAGATTTTGTCAAAATATTGAAATATTAATTTAATAAAAATACAATTGTTTAGAACGGAGCAAAAAATAGCTCACATAAGTGATGGGACACCATTAGATATGCAAAAAAAAATCGTCTGAAATAAGCAATAAAAATATTTTTGGTGGTTTTATTTTTACTCAAAAGCAATTGGCAATAATTTATAAAATCGTCTGCAGTATTTCTCTCCAGTTTGTTTTGGAATTTTTGTGGTTTTTAGCTCTGTGCAGCCATGCATGCTAAACGAAAAGAAACTTCGCCTGAAATTCGAAAATTAGTTATTAATTTGCATATTGAACGTGGAAAATCTATTATAAAAACTGCTGAAACAGTTAACCTGAGTCATTCAACAGTTTTCTATATCATTAAACGATATAAAAAAAATCATATTATTCAGGATGAAAGAAGACCTGGCCAATCATCAAAGCTATCCAATGGAATAAAGCGAATTATCGTTCGAAATATTTAAAAAAAATCCAAGAAAGAGTGCTCCTAAAGTTGCTGCTGATTTACAAGCATTATATGGAATAATTGTTAATCCTGAGACTATTAGAAGGGTAATTCGATCTGCTGGATATCACGGTAGAGTAGCCAGGAAAAAAATTCTTCGTAAGTGAAAAGAATAGAAAACTCAGATTAGCTTTCGCAAAATCCAACATAAATAAGAATTCTGATTACTGGAATAAAGTTATATTTGCTGCTGAGAGTAAATTTAATATATTTGGTTCTGACGGTAGAATCTTGGTGTGGAGAAAACCCAGGGAAGAATTTCGCAAACAGAACTTGGTGCCAACAGTAAAACATGGTGGAGGAAGAGTTATGGTATGGGGGTGTATGTCGTCCGCTGGAGTTGGTAATCTTGTTTTTATTGACAGTATAATAGATCAGTACAACTATATTGACATTTTAAAGCAAAATTTCAAATCTTCAGCACGAAAATTGAACCTTCATAACGATTTTAAATTCTACCAGGACAATGACCCCAAGCACACTGCTTTGAATGTTAGACTCTGGCTGCTGTATAACTGTCCTGAAATAATAAAAACACCAACACAATCTCCAGACTTAAATCCCATAGAGAATACTTGGCAAGAATTGGAATCAAGAATTCGCAAACACACCATTTCTTCAAAACAACAATTAAAATCGGTTCTTCAAGAAGAATGGGGTAAAATCCCTCCAGAAATCACAAAAAAATTAGTCGAATCCATCCCAAGAAGATTAAATCATGTTTTAAAAGTAAAAGGAAATCCAACAAAATATTAAAAACTTTTAAAAAGTAAAATTTTTGGATAAATATTTGATGGAAAAGTAAGTGTCCCATCACTTATGTGAGCTATTTTTTGCTCCGTTCTAAACAATTGTATTTCTATTAAATTAATATTTTAATATTTTGACAAAATGTATGTTATGTAATAATTGTTACTAACTTTAAATATGAAACACACATAAAATTTTTTTTGTACATGTTTATTTATTTATTTTATTACAGTTTGCTTTTGTAAAGCATAAGTGTCCCATCACTTTTGTGAGACAGTGTATAATTCAAATGTAACTACGCATTAAAGAAATACATTAATCTTCTGCACTCGGATGGTGCCTACAACTCACCATTCAAGATGGTGCATCATTTTAACGTTTTATTTATTTATTTTTTTCGATTTTGATTGTTAAAAACGCCTACAGAATGGTAAAAAGATGTAGATTCATTTTTCAGGGTAATTTAACTTTAAAAAATTATATATATATATATATATATATCTTTATTTATTTATTTTTCAGAATAATAAACAAATCTTGTATTGGGGTAATAATTGTAATAATTTTGCATCAAATTACTTTTCCGAGCTAAAAAGATTAAATAAAGTATAGACACAGGCATATATCATTCCCCACTAAATTAAATAGAAAAAAATGTGTTCGTTGTTTGAATATTATAAATATAAAAGAAAATAAATGGCTTCGGAAATAATTTTCAAATTTCGTTGAATAATTTTGATTTGCAGCCAGTATCACTGTATATAATATTACATTCCTTTTAGCATAAGTTATTTTTCATGACGCTGGCCGTTTTTAACTAAGACAAAAAACTTAATCTAAAAATATTTTAAATAAAATCAAAAAATATATAATACAAAATATTCTAAAATGGTGATTCTATTTGTGTTTCAATAATTTTAATATCTTTTTCGAACATTAAAAAGATTAATGTGAATAGGAACTGATATTAAATTATGTAAATCCTAAGTATTAATTAAAAATTAAACTTATTAAAATCACAAAGTAATATATTAGAGATATATTTCTAAATAAAATGAAAAAAAAAATATTAGCAACATTATTACTAACATGAAAAATAAAATGCACAATGGATTTCAAAATTAAAGTGGCTGGATGCATCTAATGGGAATTAAATGAGTTTGAATTACCCCAATGAGTTTATTTTATTCAGTGTTAAGAGAAATAAAATTATATATTTTAGTATAAACATACTATGAAGTTCATAATATACTTTTTAACCACATATTAATAATATTTTACGTTTCTATCAAATATTTACTTGTGTTATTTATGTCAAAATACGAATAAAAATCTTGTATAATCAACAAAGGTTTGTTTAGTGACATTATGACATATGTGCTTCGCAATATTGTCATAAATCCCTAAAGCCGTCAAGATAAAATCATACTTTAATATTTCTAATAAAGAATCCAATGTCATGTTTAACAAACGTGCTTTATTGTTCATTTTTTTATATTTATGTTATATTCATTCAGCTAATTTCATATTTCATAGTCTCAAACTGGAAATCATTAATTTTTGTAATATTTTTATAAAGTTGAAAAACTTTAACAGTATACATTTTATTTTCAAAAGCAAATATCTTTCCAAAAATTGTTATAGATATAAAATTATCATTTACTCCAAAGTATTCATATAATATTTTTTGGTTAATATAAAGTCAATAATACCAAAATAAAGCCTGAATTGATTAAAAAATTTGTATTCTAGGTATACTTAAAATGAGAATATCAGAAGAAAACAACAAGCTTTTAAATGAATGAGACAGTTCCAAAATTATTTCCGGTACTTAACAATTTAAAATAATAATATATCAATAAATAAGTATTTCAATAAATTTAATAAAAATGTAATATCTTCTAAAATTACGATTTTAAATAATTTTAAATAGCAATTTTATCAAATAACAGAAATTTTAATAAAGAAACGAGCCCATTCTTCCTTGAATGTAGGATTTGTTCTTACAATCATTGAATGAAGAATGCGAGATAATTAATAATAAAAGTTCCTTAAAAAATTCATTCACAATCAAGAACATGATTTATGAATGTATTTCGAGCGAATTCAGTAACAAAAGTTATTATCGCTAAATTTTTGTTTTGACATCGAAATGACGAAAACAAATTAAAAAAAGGACTTATAAAAAATGTTTGAATATTATATTAATAGAAAATGGAGGAATCCATAAAAAAAATCGAATAACGGATGACTTTATATTAAAAAGTTCGAATTAGTGACGAATCCAAAGTTGCAAGCAAATAGAATAAAAGTATAGATGTTCAGGTAATCTGCACATTGACTAGGGTAATGCGTTAAAGTACAGAAAATTGTTTCATTTCTTAATTTACCTAGATAATCTGCGAATTACCTAAATAGTTTGCACATTACCTACTAGGTACTCGTTAAAGTGGATAGGTCTTTTCTGGAACAACAGCAACCTTTCTGTACGCTTAAATTAAATGGTTTATTTTTTGATACCTAAAGAAACAAGTGAAGGCAATCGAACAATAAAAAATTCGTTGATAGAAACAATCATTAATAAATTAAAAACTGTAGCAGTTGCATTACACTTATCTTCTCTTTTGGATACTAGATGGCGATGCCTGATTAGGCCATCCCATATGTCATCCCATAAGGCATTGCGATTGTAATGAGAAGGAGATGTGACGCTGAACTGTGAAGCGCGCGCGTGAATGTCTTGTCTTTGTGTTTGTTTTAAGTGTGTGAATGCGATTATTAAAGAAATGTTTCCAACATCATTCGTCCTGTTGCTTCCTGCACAGATCATAATAATCTACATACCACCACAAATCTATAATACAAAGAATGAAACGATTTAACGCATTATTACAATTAAGGAAATAATATTTGTCAAACAAATGATAAAATTTTGATTACTTTTTAGTGTAATCTAAAGATCGGTGACAGTTTGGATTGTCACAATTGCTTTTGTGACAATCACACCTATTTGTGGAGCATTTAGAATTGCAGCCACAGTTTTGGACCCTTTCCCGATTCTAAGGGATTGTTTTATTGCTGTTTGGCGTAAAGATATTTCAACAGTAGGGACATCTTTCGTTAAAAGTCTTTCTTTGCAAACACTGAATCTGTATCTCGTATACAATTGTTTTAATACCAAGTTTCTGAAACCCATCCTTACCAACATTACCTAGTGACACAAACTTTTCAACTTCAACGACACAGAATCACGAATTACCACATATCATGCAACTTGAGTTTTAACAAGAGAATAAATTCATTATGTTTTACAGTCTTCAGCAAAAATTGATAACTTTATGCAGCTTTCATGGCGACCCTCCTCTTATGAAAATCTATAAAATGTATTTATATATTTTTTTTAAAGAAAACAACCTTTAAATTTGATTATACCCACAAAATTCAGAAAACCATTAGATGATCCTTATATCTTTTCCAAAGTTTCTGATATATTGGACAAAAATACTGAAATAAGTTTAACTCGTTTAACTAAAAAATGTATAAAACGAAATTTGACTCTGGTCCCTAATGTACTGAATTTTATTCCAGTTATCTGCTGCTGAAATTGGAGATTACTCACACGTATAGAAATGTGAAAAGTCAGTGGGAAGAAAAATACAGCAGGATTCTGGACAATTTCACAGCTGTCAAACGATCCTTTCTTTTAGAATATCACAATGCTTTTTATTCGGGAGTGGAAGACATATATGTCATTTCATACACCCCATGACTGTGGCTCCACACCGGATCAAAAATGACAGAACCCTTAGGATAAAGATATATGCAGTAAATCCATTGGAGCAAAAAAATTAACAATTAGAAATTTGGTTTTATATTAAATTTTGATTAAAGTTAATCCTATGGCTGCGTAATTTTTAAAATTTACCATTTAGATACGATATTTGCAAATAAGTTCAAATATTTATCAAGTAAAGTAAACTGATATTATATTCTACACATTAAGAATATGATATAATAAAAATCTGTAATCGTAAAAATAAACACACTAAATTGCGGAAAACGAGGAATGCAATAGACAGTGGTCTGATTGCCAACATGCAGGAAAAGCGGGATAAGCAGCTGGAGGGTTAAAAATAATGCATGCAAATATAAATAATGAGAAAACGGAATTATTCTCGATTGTTTCAGGATAAAGTAAAATTTGAGGGTTTATATCTGTTACGATATACATATAATAAACCAATGATTATGTATAATTATCGGCGATAATTCATAATCGTTTTTATCGCAACTTTCTAAAAAGGTGATTGAAATAATCATCCGTAATTATACATAATCAACACTTTATTATGCCAGGTAGCCCTTTAACATTTGAAAATTCAATAATGACATTATTCGAACATTTTTTCTCCCAACTCCGCTGATAGCTTGAAAAATCTTAATAACTGCCATTAATATTTTATGGAAAGGACTATAATTTTTTTCTTTCTTTTCTAAGAAACAACATCATCTTTCGTTCCGATTTATGCCTAAAACTATATAATATTTGTAAAACGCATTCAAATTATGATATTAACGTTAAAATATTTGAAAATAAACAAAAATTTGTTACTCATTGTTTATTAAAATTTCATTTTAGTTATATTAAGGTCCCATTTTAAAGCAACACTAGGGCTATTTTGAGACGAACCCCGTAATTTTCAACCGCGTTCAGATGACGATACCTGAGATGGCATCCCACTCACCAAACTTCCACACCACAACAGTTTGTTCCCAACGAATTTAACGTACACCAGACCGCTTACACAATGGTTCTTAGGTGAAATCGGGTCTCTAACCTGAAAGTCTCCGATTCCGAAGACGAAACCTTACCACCAGGAAACCGCAGCGTTTCATTGTTTTTTCAAAGAATTCGAAACTGAAACTATGTTTATCATATGATGATGCATATTATAAAATTATTTTAACTTAGTTATAAGTTATAGATTTATAAGTTGCATGTGCTGCATAGTTTGGTTTAACTAAATTTGTGGTCCGATATTCCTTCTTAATATCTCGAATGAACAGTATTACATTCAGGAAAATGATTTCACTCTGCATCAGTTCTATGCCCAAAGCAACATCTTTTTCTATATGGTCAACAAATTATGAGTTTAATGCCAAAGTTGTTGAAAATCATCTGAAAAGTTGTTATTCACTGTTACTCTGAAACCACTCTATTCCAGAAATGAAAACTGATGTTTATTAATCTTGGCAGTGCTTGAATGCGTCTAAAAGTTTCTCCAAAGCACTTTCATAATACACTCCGGAATACATTATCTTTATACTTCAGATGACTAGCGGCAATTTTCCCTAAAATTTATTGTCCTGTTCTGAATACACCCCTTAACTGAAGCGAAGAGAAAATTTTATACAGAGCTTATCAATAGAGAAATAGAAGGGAGGGGGAAATAAATAGCAGACGATATATTTGAGGCTTGAAAAAATTCAGTCTTTAAATGACCCAAGCCGCAACGCAAATTGGACTCCTCCAAAGTTTTCAAAGGGATAGACCCCCTCTTTCGTTATTTTCTTTGATCTTTTTCGAAGATGAATTCGGCATTTTTTTTTTCTAGGGGTCTCATTTCGAGTCGAGGGTAGGGATAACTTGAAAACCTTAACAGCTGCCATTAATATTTCATGGAAAGGAATAGAATTTTTTCCTTTCTATTCTGGGTCGCTATATTGTGATGGTAATGCTATAAAGCGATGGAATTTTCATTTTTTGTTGTGACATTTCCTTTATTTTTTTAGATTTTTTGAGAGGAAAATAAAAAGTGAAATGTGGAGGGTTTGATAGGAGTGAGGTAAAGGTATTTTCTGAAAAGAATTTCGCTTTTTGTGGATGATAGCTCTTGAGATAGAAAAAGTTTTCAAAAAAGTGTATTTTAACTTTATATTTTTTTTTTAGTTTTTTGTATAAAAATAGTTTAGCAATATACCATAAACATTTCCAGTTCTCAAATAATAGGATGATTTTCTTTATTGTATTTTAACTTTCGATTTAACTGATATATCTAATTGTAATAGTTTACGCAATAACTTGGTTTACTCTAGACTAACAATAAATTATTATAAAAAATTTAAATAAACTATTCAGAAAAACAACAAATCAAATATAAACGCGTTATCAATTTAAAAAAAAATCAAATTGTAAATACAATCATAAATAAAAAAAGATTATTCTGTAAACTATTATAATAGTACTGATTTTTGTGGTTTTTCTGGCTAAAAAATGTTTTCAGTTAATGAAATTCATAATTTTGTAAATCATTATACATGCTTTAAAAGTTCATTATATTTTCTAATGATTCTGATGAAAGTGGTTATATTATATTATATTTTATATATTATATATATATATATATATATAGGCACATTGGAAATAATTTTAAGTTGATAGATAGATGGCGTTTCAGTAATTGGAAATAAGAAATGCTAGTATCCATTACTAGAGGCATAGAGTGTTTTTTAAACTATTTAAATAAAAATACATGAATTCTATTATCAATAAGAATGTAATTTCATTTACATAAAAGAAATGAACATATTGTGGTGAAAGCTTATAAGCCAGTTAACAGCTACGCCACCCGAGCAATTGCTTTTGTATCTTGGTCATGTTACTCGGCTACGAACCACAAGGTCCCAGGTTCTGTCCTCGCACATCACAAAACACCACAATATAAAATATATTCATGTCACAGGTTTCGAACATATAAAAACAAAATTCGAACATAAAATAGCAAATATTGCCAAACATAAGTACTCAGAAGTAAAATAAATGATTAATTGGACAAAAAAAATTATAAAATAAAGGCTTTAAATTATTAAGACTATTGTAAAATTATCACATAAAGAAAAGTTAATCGATCTCAAGAATGATAAGATTTTATTCCGAAAACGTGCTTCTACGGGAATATGTCATGTTTGAAAATAATATTAAAAATACATCATATAATTATTACACTATGTAAGTATCAGTCGCAAAAAAATTATGGAAGCACAAAAAGTATTTCATTACGAAGTACTGATACTGAATTTGTTTATCATGAAATTAATACCCTGAAAAATAATTTTGAATTTACACTGAATATTTTTGAAGCTATGTCACAAATTCTTCATGCATAAAGATAAGAAATTATTAAATAATAAAGAATAGCATTCCACAATACAATGTTCATAGGAATGCACCTCGATTAAATACAAATTTTTTTATATGTTTATAAATTTACAGATGTCTGTACCAATAATTAATATTAGTGTGTATGTGTTGGCTCTCGAGAGGCCGGATCTTTACTGGTATGGAATACATAGCATACATATCTCTTGGAGGATGAGAATGTGAAACTTCCAGCAAGTTTCGTGAAATTTTAATTAATTAAAAATAAAGCGAATATTTGGCATTTTTTCACGATAACTACCGAAAATATTACAGCATAGAAAACATTTCACACCTTTTCAAAATTTCAAAAAGTACTTTTTTAATGATATCTATTTAATACTTCTAGAATATTTTCCTGGACTTAGGCATTTTTTTAAATAATATTTTTTGCCGAATTTCCAACAATAGGTTACATTGTTACCCTGAAATTCAGACTAATTTCATTGTTTCATAATTGTTTCAATGCTTGATTTTCTTCCATTGTTGAAAGCTGAAGCAAAAGAATTCTGTTTAATTTGTTTAACGTATAAGAAGAATAAAAAGGAGAAATTACAATACTGCATAATTTAGAAGATTATCGTGAATTTGCGTTTTTAAAAGCGCTATGACATCATGGGATTGGTCTCCAATGAAAATGTCCATGTACACAATGAACAGAACATAGAAAAAACAATTATAATATCACAACGTTTATATCTGACAATTTGAGAAAATCAAATGCAAGAAATTATATATACATACACAATTTAACAGAAATTAAATATAACTATTATCATCAGCTATTTGTCAAAGGCGACTAGTTTATTCATAAATGTAAAACATTTATGCATGATATTAAAAGCATATTACCTATTCAATATGCTACTTGAGCATTATAAATTGCTCAGTAATTGTTTAAATCTTTTTTCAGTAAATATTAGATTTCATTTAACTATATCATTATAATTTTTTTTCAGTGAATATTTGTAGTAAAGTTTAGTTTGAGATAAAAAATTTTCTTGCAACACTATTTAATAACTATCAACTATAAATTACCCAAAAATATTAATAATGACTCTAATACCTAATTAAAATAAGTTCTGCTACGGTAATTCCCCATAAATTCAAGTGTAAATAAATACACTATAATTTGCTTCTGGGGAGGATCATTTCGTTGCCCATCCAGCAAGCGAAGCCCCACTTTTCCATTAAGTAAAGAGACTTCATTCAGTGCATTTGGGTTTGCCTCCCTCAACTCCAAGATAAACTTTTATACCACCTAATGGCAACCCTGGGAACTCAACGTCTTTTTACTATCGCGTTTATCTTCCCTTGGTATTCCAGCATGCAAATGAAGACGATTCCCACCCCTTAAACCCACCTCCGGACAAATTTAGCCCAGAATCCTAATTATCGAGAGCAGCTGGGGGAGGATCTGACGTGAAGAGAAGGGAAGGATTATGAGCTGTTCTACTGCCAACCTCACCCTCCAAATCCTTCACTCTCAGCTTTATTTTAATGCTTTCGATGCTCCCTAGTTTCGGTGGGATATTCCGGTTGCGGAAGTTGAAGTTGGAATGCGCAAAAATATTCTAAGGAAAATTGCTGAATACAGCTCGATCAAATAGTTCGGAACTACTGAATAGTCTTCACAATAGGGATGTTGATCTTCAACTCATATTCAAACAATTTGGACGATCGTGATAGTCGCAGCAGACTGTTTGGTATTAGATGTTGCAAGACATGGCATATAACTTCGCAAGTAAAGTTTATGTCTAAAGTCCTTGGACAAACTAACAGAGAAGTAATTTCAGCGACTCGACATTATTGATAATAGACATATCTGTAAAGTTCCCTTTTAGTGCAATCCCTCTTTGGTAATGGAACTGCATTCATTTTCTACTGCATAAACATTTGACTTTTCATAGAGATATTGATATCAAAATAATATGGAATGCTGGAGGATTTTCGAGATTCTTCGATAATAGCATTGCAATAGACACTGAATAGCTTATTCTGAAAATATGCTAGTTCCTAATTAATGAAAACTCTAACATTCCCCATTATACTGTAGCAACATATATGAGTTTCAACAATAGTCGGAGCTGTAAGATGAAATTTTATATTTCAGTCTTCGAATCAAATTTACTTAATTCAATAAATTACTCAGACTTTATTTTTAAATTCTATATAACCAGAATAAATCACATACTTTCCAGAAAATGAACATATTTTTTTTTATTTTAAACTACCCGCCTTTGGCAACCAGCCGGTTCGCCAGTATTACCGCTCGCTGCAATTTTCAATTAAATATTTTAAGTAACTTGTCTCTTAATAGATTCTCAAACAAAACATTTTTAATCTTCAAATTTTGATAGACATACCAAACTTATACTGTTGTTTAGATCGTTTCGTTCAATTTACTATATATATTTTGCTAATTTGTTGTCCTTTCCGGTAAAACTTCAACTTTAATTTAAAGTGGAAATGATGAAATTGCAATTAATATAAAGATATTTTTTAATGAAACCAAGTGTTTTATTTTATTTATCATCTTTATTCTTATTTATTAATTATTATTATTATTATTGAATATGAGTATTGCAAACAGAATCGCTCGGCATTTAAGTCTTATGTGAACTACAAAATATTTTTCATAATTTATGTAATATCTCAAAGAATAATTCAACAAAAATTTCTCAGATACAGCATAAAATTCAGTTTTTAGTTTTGCTTTCAAAAGGATTGAAATGAAATCAATAATAATATTTTGTTCCGGATTATAAATATATTTCAAAAATTATGAATACCAAATTTAATGCAGTAAGTTATCATATTCTGAGACATATTCTGGACACAGCAAATTTAAAAAAAATTACTGAATGTTTCTATTTTCCACGATCAACTAAGACTTATTTATGAAGTTTTGAATGTTAAAAATTTAGAAAAACTCAACATTTTCATAATATTAGGCCAATTAATCTTGAGAAACCTGCGTCCTGATTTTCTTTGAAACGATAGATGGAAAATCTAAAATTATCCTTTTTTATTGAATAGTGATATTCAAATTTTCATAAATCAGTTAGTTTAAGTGATTGATTTAGTTAATTGAAAATTAACTCTTTTTATTTGAAATATTAGTGTTTCAAGAACATTTTGTTAATCGTTATTTCCACAGCAGAAGTTTTATGTAAAATCAAAAATTCGTTATTTATTAGAGCATTTATTGAATCAAGTTACATAAAATATAATAATTTTTCATTTAGACCATTTTAGCAGATCTGTGTCTTACTAAAGGTTTACCAATTAGCTGTGTGGCCCTGATTTGAATGGATATCCTGTTCATATTAAACAAAACTTGCCTTAGAATAAAACTGATTGATTGGATTAATAATATAGAAAGTGTGAAAGATTATAAAATAATTTTTTTTGAATTTATTTTTTAGAAAAAATAATATTTCATATTTGTTTCATTTTCCTACAGACACGTGCCGAAAATTATATTTTTGCAGATTTCATTTCCAAAAAGATTTAATTTATTTTTAATTGGAGCTTTAATCAATGTGATGGCAACACTTTGAAAAAAGCTAATTTTTTCCCATGAATGCGAAACGTGCTCGTGCATCTTAAATTTTATTTTTATTCTGTACGAAAAAAATTGTTGAAAAATATAGTTAAAATATTTATTTAAAAATTCATTAAAAATTGAAATTTAATTATAATTGTTAAAACATTGTATCATTTAAAAGATAAATTTTCGATCTTTAACTTCATGCAAAAAATCTTTTTTGTGCGGTAATACTTTCGGAAGTTATAGCAGAATCACGCCAAAATTTCGTTTAATTTTTAAATAAATAAAATTCTAATTAAAAATTCGAAAAAATAACCCCCAGGTGCACATTCCCGCCCTCCACGTTATACACGTGCCAAATTTGATAGCTGTAAGTTGAATGGTCTGGCCTATAGAGCGCCAACACACACACATTGAGCTTTATTATAAGTATAGAATACATTTTTTAATTAGATAGGTAATTCAGCGCTAGTTTAACTTAATAAATTTAAATTCACGATTAATTAGAATATCAAAACCAATGAAATTCGAATCAATTCTTTACACACATCAAATCTGTTTTAGAAAGAATACTTGAAAGACGAATCTCATTATAAAGAATTGAATTTAATTGAGTTGGAAATGTAAAGCGAAGAAAGGAAATTTTTGAAGTAAGAAATACTATTGAATATTATAGTCCTTGTATAGTCCTTGCATCAGTTTCCTAAATTTCTGGCTAAGTAGTCCTAGCATCTATAAAGCTGATACGTATTGAATTTTGAACCAAATGCGTCAAACAGTGGACAGTTTTCTAATCGGTCTTTCTCGCGCACATAAATACGCTAATTCCAAAATGCAATGGTTTAAACAAATGAAATTTGGTATGTGATTTTGTGACTACAATCATAGTTTTAAATTCATTCGGTCGAAAAGAAACGCGTCAAAAATACATGTTCAATTTCCCGTTACTTGTATCAACGATTCATCAACCATTATGGCTTCCTAAAGCCCTGCCATAGATTGATTCTTCATAATTTTTGATCATCAATAAAATGCAGTTAAGACACTTGTACTGGTTTTCTATACGATGCCAGGAAACACATAATTCTCATTTGTAAAAATACAAATATGAGCACTCATGGCTTTTATGGTATATATAATGTTACCGTTAAAGTATATATTGCAGTTATTTCATAGAATACCTAGTTATTCCATGAAATAACTGATCGTGTCCGTTAAAGTGTGTAATATGCTATTAATTTGACACTTTAACTAGTTATTTTATGAAATAACTAGGTATTCTATAAATTAACCAATGAGAGACAGTTAAAGTGTAAAATAAACAGTTTATCTAAAATGAAATTAAACTAATGATATACAATTAAAATGAAAAAGAAGCAATGTATCTAATTTATGCAGCGTATAAATGGTATTTATGGAAACGCAACATAAAATCATTTGTTACAACAAGGATTACTAAAATGACACTTAGAATTACAAAGAACATTATTTCTAAATTAAAAACATATTTTGTTGACACACTGGATTTTACACGAATATTTTTTAAATCCCTGACTAGTACCTAAACTTTGAGCTATAGCAACCGACCGGAGCGATATTTCTACATTCGGTACTTCTTTGATTTTAATTAATTTTTGTTCGCAGACACTGAAGTGGGATCGGGAATATAATTGTTTTATGCGGCCGTTTCTTGTGCCCAATTGGAAAAATCCTTCGGTTATTTTTATGATGATAGCTAAATTAGATTTGGCATCACCTTTTTCTCTGTCAACTTCAGGTACTGGAATACGGACGGTAAACCCCACAGAGGCTTCAGAATGAGATTTATCCGACATTAATTTCATCTTTTTCGCTTAAATTTCTAAACATTTTTTAGATTTTTCTCTTTTTTTTTGAATATTAAGTTCATTAAAACACAATTTGCAGATTTTCTGCTCAACTTCATCTTCTGAAACATAATCTTCCGAACATGATATATGTCCTGGAATAGTTCATAAATGCAGTAGGGGTGGAAGGTAAATGTATTTGTCGCGCGAGATATATGATATAGATTATTTTACACTTTAACGGACTTCAGATCGCTATTCTATGAAATAACTAGTTAAACCATGAAATACAAGAGAGTTTTACATTTTAACGGACACGATCAGCTATTTTATGGAATAATTAGGTATTCTATAAAATAACGGATTTTATACTTTAACGATAACACACACACACACACACACACACACACACACACACACACACACACA
>JAPMOR010070136.1:23239-82160 GCA_026543865.1 Argiope aurantia
TTCCTCCATCAACTCAAAGTGCTTTTGAATGACCTTTGTCAAAGACAAACAAATATACGACTTTTTAAAAAAATATGTTTATCGAACTCAGAGAGGTCTAAAATATGGGGATTTGTCAAAATCTTGAATTGAAAATGTTTGACGGTCACAATACTTTCTCCATAATTCCTAAATATAGAAAGTAATAAAGCCCTTATTCAATAGGTATGAATTTATTTAATTTTTAATTTGGGCTGTACTTTCCTCCTCGCATTGTCAGTCAATGATTATCAATCTACGAATGTATATATTGGATTGTTCGGAAAATCATTTCTTTTTTTCTTCTTTTTTATGTGGAAATGAAAGACAGTTTTCGTATAATAAACAAATACTTTATTAAATTATATATTGGCCGTTCTGGTCCAACACCTTTTGCCATCTTTCTGGTAGTAGCATCATTCCACGCTCATAAAATGTTTGGTCTTTGCTGCCAAAAAACGGATCGAGGTGGTTTTTGACCTCCTCATTTGAGGTGAAGGTTTTACCGTCTAAAACATTTATCGAACCAGTTCTGGCACTGGCGTACTGTCAACACACCTTCTCCATACACATCGGTCAACTTCTTTCGGCCTTGAACAGCATTTTAACCCTTTCTGTAATAAAACAGTAAGATATGTCGAAAATCTGCTTATCGCTCTCCATATTTAAAAGGGTACCAACCAAAAATTACTGCGTAGAATTAATTGGAATTTTTCACACACAAGCCTTGCTATATGAGCTCTCAAAGCATATAAAAATTATACAGCTTAAATGTGAAGTTGGGTGCAAAAAATACAATTAAATCCTCTGTCGGGAAAAAACAAAATTACTTTCCGAACAACCCAATAGTATCATCGTTCAATGGCGTGACTCGTGCTTGTAAGTTTCTTACAGAACTGAACTTATTTGCAGTTTTTATAATAAACGGCAATAATACTAGAAACTCATTTACTATAAGCTCTTTTTATAAATTTCTCTCCATACTAAAATAAAAAGGTAAGTTGCAAATGTCAATTTAACTTTGTTTTGAAATGCTGTCTTTCAAGTGTGAGTGTAATTAAAGTATATTTTTTCATTAACAAAGTATTTTTTTTTTGCTAATTAACGAACCAAATAAAACTTTTTTTTTCAAATTTATTTCTAAAAATCCTTAGATTTAAAAGAGATGAGCACCAGTGCATTCGTATGTAATTTGATTCCATTAATATTTAATTTTAGCACCACAGCCAAGAAAATGAAACCCAATTAAGTATGATTTAAAGTATGCAACAAAAAAGAAGCCTGAAACCATTTAAAAAAGACAATAAAATAAACAAAATACTGTTTAAAACTTAAGGAAAATTATCCTTAAGCTCTAAATAAAATAAATAAATGAAACAGGGCAGCATTAATTATTTCCGAAAAACATTAAATATCACAAGATTTTTAATGATAAAAACCTATTAAGAGGCCAATTATATCATTATCATTTTTTAGAGATTCTAACAAATTTATAGTCACACATTTCATATTCCGAAATGAAAATTATATCGAAAAAATAATATGATATATATTTCCATAATTGTAAAAGAGTGATGCAATATATAGAAGATAAAAAATAATGTAAACATTTCCAAACTAAGTTTACATCGGCATCAATGACAAGCGATAAAAATTTCAAAGCATAAAATAAAGAGCCTAATTTTTAAAAACATTAAAATTAACATAACCTGTCAATTAACAAATCCATCTAAAAAGTTACACGAGTTTTGATTTTAATTGCCATCAAAGTATTTTTTAATTCTTTGATGGAGGAATATATTAAGAAATATCTTCAGTTGTCTCAATATTTTCTGTCAGAAATTTTATTACAAAAAATAGGTTTTCTTCAAGAAAAATAACTGAGAATCTATAGTCACGAGTTACGAACTTATTTTTTACTGTAAAAAACAGTTTCGAATATAAAGATCAGATTTGAAATCAAAAATCTGATTTGAAAAAAAAAGTCTATTTTTAAATTTTGAGGAAGTTTTTTTTTTGAAGTTAACGAGAATAATCAAGTGTTCCGTTGGTTTGACATCTTACTCAGAAACTTAAGCAAAATTCATTATTTGAAAAACGATTTTTTGTTTCCAAAAACTCTTTATGATGAAAACTAGAATTTATTTTGCTATATATTAGATATATTCAATTAAATCAAAATGTAAATGAGTTACAATGTATAAGGATGAACTATGGAATATATTTCTACTCGAATATCAATTTCAAATTTCGCTGTTTGAAATTCTTTTCAGATTTTCATTATTATCTTGTTGAATAATGTTTGCTTGAAAAAAGATTTTCATTCTTAGAACATGAATTATTAATTAAAACACGAAATAATTAAAAACGTGATTTTCCCAGTTAAGGAAAAGCTTTTTTAAATTAACTTTTGTAAATTTGATTCTAATTTAATTTCATTGTTCGAAAATTGCTTGAACAATACACAATAAAGTCGATAAAATTTTGTTCATATTAAAAACGCACCATTTATTAAAATTTGAAGTAGGTTCGAAAAGAATTGCTTTGGTGATTTGTAAGTTTTTAAAATTTCTTCGGAATTTTGTTACTGCTGTCTAGTTTTATTTCAAATTATTCTTTTATAATCCAGCATTTAAAATCAACGCTTTGAATATATTCCTTTCTTTGAAATAATGAAGAAAAATGAATCGCCTTTTATAAAAATTCCAAACAATGGCATAGCTATCGATAGTTTTTGAAAGCTCTTTTAAAGAAGAAAGCATGAAAAGAAAGAAACTTTTCATGAAAAGAACAAAGGAAAGAAAGACCAAAAAATAAATGATAAAAAATGCAAAATGTATTTCCATTAAAATTTCTTTTTTTCCACACCTTTTCTTCTTATCGATTAAAGAAACATGCGAAGAGCTCTTATATTATCGATATTTTTGTTTCTTTATCGGTAATTTTAATCGATATTCTGGTACCGCTTAAGACTTTGAATCGCATTTTAGAAATGAAGACTTCTCCAATCGAAGTGGATTAAATTATCCGATGAAACTAACTCGAGTTATCAGTTGTACAAGAGGAAAAATTCGAGTTCGAATTGAATTCGATTTATAGGTAGCTCCACAACTATCCAAATGCATTATGGGCTTAATTTAATGTCCATTGGAAATGTTATTATACTTATGATAGAGATTATCACCCGACTTGGGATAAGATTGTTCAGCTTATAACAAAATTCCTTTTTCATCGAAGAAATATCAAATTTTGAATCATTCAGTTCTTGGTAAATTAGCATAATCCAACTTAGTTTTTTTTTGCAGTTTATTTTTTCAATCATGACATATTCCCTCATTTTTGGAATAGTCGACTTCTTCTTTTTTCTGTTCCTTTTCAGGTTTAAAATTATTGCAATTTGACTGTCGATTAGTTCCATTATAACTTTCAGCGCAGTGAAATGATAGTAAAATTATTTCTAAAGAACGTATTCTGCTTAGCTGAACAATTTTGCAATCGCTTAATTCAGGTTAATAATTTTGTGAATTACATTCAAACATCCTATAAAATAATTAACACCTGAAATTTCATACCGAAAAACATGTAGTTCCATCGGAAATTTACATGCTTAACACCTCTTAATGTTTTGGTATACTACCATAATATAGTTTTTTAAAAATGTTTATAGAACGTTTTTTTAAATTAATTAATTAAAAATTAATCGAGATTCTGGCATTTTTCACGCTTGCTCCTAAAAATATTGTTGAACAAAAATGAATTTACACCATTTAAAAATGTAATGCATTATATTTTAATGATACAAGTATGTATGTTATTCTTAGATTTTCAAAATTAAAAAAAATATTTTTTTTTCATCTTTAAATGCAGATTATATAACTATCTTGATATTCAAGCACTTTTCATTGTTTCATAAATTATTTAATTGCCTAAATTTCATTCATTTCTATCAGCTAAAAAAATAAAGATATATCAAAATTCCGCCATATCATAAATTATATCTTATTATTTAGGGTCGTACTGTCTTTTTATACTTCTATTTCATATAGTTGTTTCGTATATTTGAAAGTTAGATAACAAATGACGAGATGAATTAAATTTCTAGTATTGAGAAATAATTTTAAGGATGCTATCCTTTTTAAAATATCTAAACGCTTGATATGACTCATAATTTGGCGAAATTTTAAATACGTGTGTTAAGAACATTACTCATTCCTGCATACATTTATACTTCTCAACAGTGATAAAAGAACACATGGAAATTCTAACATTAGATTCAAACTAATAGATATTGTTATCTATAAAAATATATTTCCGTTATTCTAAATATAAAACAAGATATATCGCTATATTTATAAAGATTTCCATATTCATTCCTCAAAACTTTCCATAAAAAGAAATCTTAAGTTACGATATTCCAATGATTTTTTTTTCAATGGGAATAAAATAATAATAAAATCTATAATAATCGAAATTGGCATTTTGCATAGTTACGAAATAGAATCAATTCAATGTTTTAATCACTGCAAAGTGGTACGAATTCTAGTTTTGCAAATATATGAAACTGAAGTATTAAAATAATAGTACATCCCTAAACAATAATGTATGATATGCCGGAATTTCGACTTATATTTGCCTCTTCTAATAAAAGTAGGTAAAATTGCGTGCGCTGACATTTTATATTCCAAATCATTCAATTCAGAGTTACCAATATTGGTAAACATTTACTTTGGAGAGCGGGAATTTACACAACTTTGCACGAGTTTTGTTGAAATTTTATTAGAATTATAATTCAACAAACGAAATGTTGGCTTCCTTTTCTGGACGGTTTCCGAAAATATTAAATCACGCAAATAAATTTTACATTATTTTAAAGCTCAAAAAAAAAAAAAAACTTTTTTATACATCCAATTTTTTTGGTCGTATAAGCGTATTTTCATTTTTTAAAATAATATTTTTAACGGATTTTTCAACAATATATTTCAATGTAGAAGGGAAATTCAAATTCATTAATGTTAATAATATTCCATCTTGGTTTTTAATTTCTATTATTGATGATCAAGATAAGAAGGTTTCAACTTCTGGTTTTTACCAGTAGAATTTACCGGCAGGATTTTATTAAAATTTTGGAATATTGTTTTACTTATAATCAAGAATTTTAGTATTTAAAAACCGCAAAACAACTTTACAATGTTTCTGTTTACTGTGATCTAATTGTACGTAAAAAGATATGAGCTGAAAATTAACGAAAGGCATAGCGCTATGAATACAACGGAGTAAGGCTTTTAAAATAGTACGAATTTTAACTAACAGTACTAACAAAATTTGAGATGAGAAAATATTTTGTTGAACATGACACAAGACCAAGTTAAACAATATATTGAATTGAAATTTTAGCAGCCATTAATCTCGGAGGACCAACTGATCCTAAAAGCGACTGATAATTTAATAAATGAAAAGATCATTTTACACACAATTCAAATTTCTTATTTAATTGCACATCATTTCTCCGAATAATAAATAGACTATAATGACAAAATTACGTTCATAAGACTTCCCTGTATGTGGTGGCTGGTGCACGTATAAATCCGTCGTTGCCACAAAGTCATCCAAGTCGAGACAATACCATTGAGGGTACTGGTTCAGAGATGATCGTTCTCTGATTCAGGTCTAAATTACGGTCTGTGGATGAGTTAATGAAATGCTTGAATGAAGTCTGCCCTGTAAAAATGGTTGTGACGCATGGGTAGCTAAGACGTACTCTTGGCACTAGATGGCGCTACTGAAACAAGTAACGCTCTATCGGCTTAAAATAGCTGACTTCGTCAGAGGGCTTGTCTATGGCAATTACCATAAGAAACAACAACAACAAACAACAATTATGTTTATTATAAACCGAATAAACATCTGTTTTACCGCATTAAAAATTACATAACATCATGCATTCAATATAAATTGGAACATATCAGCGAGTTAAAAAAAACCCTGAATCCTCTATAGTACAAATAAATGTGCAACAACTGAGAAACCATTCATTTATTTCCAGCAAATTCAATAAAATTATATTTTACGTAATAAGATTCAATAAAATCTTCATTTACGTAATAAAAAAAGAGAGAGATTGCACGAATCTGCAGTACATTTGAGAAATGGATACAATTTGGATCTGGAATTATTCTAGTATGTCATAACTTTTGTCCTAACCTAATAAATGATACCGAAGTAATAGAGAAGCAGTACTTCTCGAGGCAATAAACGTAAAACATAGTTCTAGAAGAACAATGTTATTTCAAATTTTTACGGTCTCGTACTACGAAGGGTCATAAAGCTCTAGTTACTTTTTTTTTGACAAAACGTAACCTAATAAATGTAGCGCAGGTTTTAGAAAAAGACCTCGTATTGAATGAAGAACATAACTGTACTTTCTATTTTATGGATTTAGGAACATTGTCGGCCTTTATCTCTTCTTCGCACAATTCACTTGTCAAAGAAGGAGAATATTTATATAAGATATTTCAAGCGAAAGATTCCATTTTTGATCTGCAGCACGTTTTTTTATTCCTAGTCTTGACATTTCCATGCATTTCGAAATAGCCTCCAAACTAGAAATGACAATCTTCAACTAAGGACAGGAAGAAAAAAAAAGGGGGTGGAAAATACATTGTACTGGTGCGATTTTATCACATTCACGGTATTATAAAGCAAGTATAAAAACGTCAGCTTTACACACGTCCCGAAATTCTTCTCGGCCAATCATTGTCGCGTATCCGGAAAAGAATTCTGGCGCGGCTCCGAATTTTATTGACCGAAGTACGCACTGGCGCACAAAGGCCAGGCAAAAGGAATGAATGCGAGGCGGAAGAAATAAGTCCCTGGCTCGTTTCGCATTTCGCGAATCAAAAAAAAATAATCAGAAAAATACGTCGTTTTCTTTTCGTTTTATGGGCCCGGCTTAATGTAGTGAGAAATAATGCTTGTCAATAAACATTACGTTCTGTTGCGGGTTGCGTCATTCTGAGAATAAAAAGTAACTTTTTCCAGGGGAAAAAGTTTTCTGCGCTTCTCTGTTTAGTAACAACATTTCCATTCGAACGTTCTTTTTCTGCTTTCGTGTTTTATTATTTGAGGCATGTCAGGTGAAAATCGCATTAAAATGCACTTATCTATAAGAAATGTTTTCCCTCCTACGACGTGAGGGTCTGAGCGAAGAAAAAAGAAGCTATTCTAAATTAAGATACTTTTGAATTCTAATGTTACTAAGATTTATTTCGGCGCGAATATTCTTATTTTACTGCTCAAGCTTCAGAGCTTTCTAACTCGCTGATTTCTGTTTACCACTCCTGAATAAATATCGCTGTTGCGTCTTACTTCTTTATGGACAGTTGTTACTTCTTTTTAAATCGATGAAGCGTTAGCATCTACTATTCCGAATTTGAAGAAAATTTTTACAATGTTAATTTCTGTTGAAAAAGTTTACACTTATTTAACCAGCAAAGGTCTATAAAGATGTAATTCTCTAGTGCATTTTCTTTTTCACTTTTTACGAGTCAGAGATTTGAAATTTCATGCACATATGTCCTTAATAGCAATCGATCATTTTAATAATTTCCGAAATAATTAGTAATTAATTAAACAATTTAATTACATTTAGATTTTATATCTGATTTATTATATATTGTAGATATCAATTTCGGAAAAAAAAGTGGTAACAATATTTCTTAAAACTCATAACATTGAATTTTAGTGGAAGTAAATTGTTATTATTGAAATTTTGTATTGGTATTTTGTAGTAAAAATTGGTTTAGAAACTATGTTTATAAAATTTATTTATATGATCTCTTAGGTTTAAAAATAATAAATAACAACGTGAAAATTGTGTTCGAACTTCGAATTGATGATTGAAAATAGGAATTTGTAATTCGTTCCTTAAAGACTTTATCGTCTTTGAGAACCTGGTCGAATATACGACATTAATAGAAACAGAAAATGTTTTATGTTAGCGTGGCGAAAAAGTTTTTAGATTCGGATGACTTACTCAAATATCATCATAGCCATAATGGTCAAAGAATATAATTATTAGATTTGTATAATCTTCTAATCAGTATCTGTTAGTAAAATATTAAAGCAATATTTAATAAATAATTTAAAAAGCCTAATTAATTAATATGAAAAATTTATAATAATTTCCTCTCTAATTTTAAACAATAAAATAATTATTTATTATATGTGCATAACATATTTTCCGTGGTATTCAATTGTAAGGGCATATGTTATGACATGTGGATTTCTTAAAATCATATTAGTCCAGTGATGCTAAAATATTTCACCAGGGCCAGAAAGGGTTAAATAGGATAAAAATATTTTCTAATCAAATACTAAAAAGACTTACCTATCTAGACCATCTGTTAGCCTATTAAAAATATCTCAGATTTGATTGCCACATATTAATTAACAAAAATTGAAGTTGAAAATTTTACGCACATCGTCAGAGTTCTTAAGAAATAGAAAAAGTATTATTTATAGTACATTTAAATTTTAAATATATGCTAATTTTAAATATTTTGCTTACTTATTGCGAGATCTTCTCTATGCATAATGTTCAGAGACACTCGAATCGAAAACAATTAATAAAATCGGTTGGAAACTAATTGTGATCTATTAACCAAAAAAAGAAAAGAAGACAAAATACAGGCCTGAAAAAAAAATCGAACTTAAACATAATATTAAAGAAGTAAAATGTGTATTTAAAGAACATTAAAGTCATAAATTTATACAAAAAGTAGTTCAGATTTTTTTTTTTTTTTTTTGCAAACTTATTCCGAAAAAGAAAATTAATTAATGTCAAGAATTGTCAGTGTCAACTTCAATTCCGAAAATGTTGATATTCTTTTTAACTGAGAATTGCAATGTCAAATACAAAATGGAGATATTGTCGAAAGACGATAATAGCAGAATTCATCTCATTCATGTCTACTAAGATTCAACAATTAAAAAAAATATGAATGAAATAATCAGTTTACTGTCTCATAATTATTTAAAGTTCAGAAAGACTGAAATCAAAAATAATTATTAAAATGTTATTGAAATAAATAATGATCCATCAACAGGAAAAAATAAGCACTTCTAAATACAAGTTAAAAAAATGCTGCATAGAATAAAAGAAATAAGTCGATTCTATCCATATTTGTGTTCTGATCATTTTCATGTTTACTTGCTTTCATTATTTACAGACATAAAAGACATTCAGGCACAAATTCCATTACAGACATCTAAGGACAATTTTTATATGAGGAGAAGATTTCAAATATAAGCTATTTAATTTGTGTAAGTCGGTTTTTAAACGTTTATTAAATAGCATGCATAAA
The DNA here is from genome assembly GCA_026543865.1 of Argiope aurantia. Lineage (NCBI taxonomy): Eukaryota > Metazoa > Arthropoda > Arachnida > Araneae > Araneidae > Argiope > Argiope aurantia. The sequence continues at coordinate 32,620 of JAPMOR010070136.1, forward strand.
TCACAATAAAATATTCTTATTGATAAAAATAAAAAATATGCATTTCAGAGAAACGTCCTAGTGGTGTGGTGTGGAGAGGAGGGTGCCAGCTCAGGTGTCGTCCTCGTCATCTGACCGCGGTTCAAAATTACGATGTCCGTCCCAAAATAGCCCTAGTGTTGCTTCAAACGGGACGTTAATATAACTAAGCTAAACTAAACTAAACCTAATTTTTAAAAAAAATTAATCTCTTATTTCATGAAAAGGACATGAAAAAGGAAAAACTTTCATACTATGATTTCAGAAAATACAGTTATGGATAATAAAAAAAATCCAATAAATATATTAAAGTCTATATTCTAATACGTCTTTAATATATTACGATAATTTTTGCGAAATATTTCACATCAATTATTTAAAAAAGAACCAATTCTTAGAAAGGACCTTTCTTAATACAAGTTTTTAACTAACAAGTTACAAATAAAATGATACATTCAGTGACTTTGCATGATATTTTAACAACGTGGTCTTTTTTTTTTTTAACTTCCAACCAGTCTCATCAAATAGCATTACGGAAGATATAGAGAACCAATTTCCTTTCCGAAAGAAAAGAAGAAGAAGAAGAAAAAAAAAAAAAAAACTGAAAAAAGATTCCATAAATATTTTGCAGCGAACAAACAAAAAGTTCGGACGGAATGGCCTTTTAAATAGATAAATAAAACGTCAAAAATATAGAGCAGTGATTAGCTGCGAAGTTACATTTTTTTCATTCCTCGGAACTATCTTATTTTTTGCTTCTTTTTCGTTGCCAAACGGTGAAAGAGAAATATTCCTTGGCACGCCATACACTGAATAATGGCATCATTTCGAAGCGATTTAACTTCTTTTGTTTATACAAAAATGCGGTCCTCCTTTTATTTTTGGAACCGAAAATAAAAAGCTCTCTTATTTTGTAAAGAGTCTGGAACTTAATGATGATCACATTTTGGTGAAAAGTAGTTTCGAGAAAGGTGGGTGGGGGAGGGGGGAGGGGGAAGGGATATGTGCGAGGCACAGAACTAAAAAGACTTCAAAAGGATTTCTGAAGTGTAGCATTCGAACGCCATCTCAAAGGATAAGGCATTATTTTCCAAGGGTAGGATTTATACCCAGGAATGTGAGAGGCAATATTTGAATAGATGTGTGCACAAAAGCGGAGCTTTAGGATGACAGTAGTAAAAGTGATGCTTCCATTCACCACAAGAATCTTGCAGATGGGGTTTTATTTTTGCATCGAACTTTAAGAAGAATTATTATAGGAGCTGGATATTACACAAGTTTTCTTTATTCCATTTGTGACATAGAATGCTATTTTCGTGATACTGATATTTATAGAGATGGTAAAATATATTTTAGAAACCCTCAGTTGTGTATATTTCAATTGTATCATCAGAATATCAGATGATATTAAGCAAAAAATATGGACATTTTCCTTTTGCTTGATTATCGGTAAATTTCAGCGACATCTTCTGTATTTTGAATATATAAAATGATAAGCCAAAAATTGCAAACATTAAACTCTCTCCTTGCTTATTTTAATGTACTCTGGTGAATAGCATATAAGCCAGTTAACAACTCTTCTACCCGAACGATCGTTTTGGCAGAATTGTTAAGTTACTGGACTGCTAACCGAAAGGTCCCAGGTTCTATCCTACGCACATCGCTTACCGCCTCATTGGTGACCCGGACGCCGAACGATCGTTTTGGTATAATGGTTTAGTTACTGGACTGCTAACCACAATGTACCAGGTTCTATCCTCACGCATCCCATACCGCTTCATTGGTGACCTCGGACGATGAAACTTCAACCTTCGTACAGCTGTTGTGGCGCCATCTACCCGCAACCAAAGTCGCCAGACACACTTGGCGCATTAGCACCCACACACGCTTGGCGCTATTCAACTGGGTACCGGCCCATTAAGCCAACAGCTAATATTACATCACCACTCAACATCTATATCGTTCGTCTCACTGGAGGGAGAGTACTGTGGTGAATAGCATATAAGGCAGTTAACAACTCTTCTACCGGAACGATCGTTTTGGCAGAATTGTTAAGTTACTGGACTGCTAACCGAAAGGTCCCAGGTTCTATCCTACGCACATCACTTACCGCCTCAGTACAGTAGACTGTCCGGCCTAGTTTTCTTTTATCGTAATCAAATGGGGAAGGAAAGGCGTTGTATTGGCAACATTGACAAGGCATTGGAAGCGGGCGTCTGCGTCCATCCTCCTACGTATCGTCTGCAAAATACAATAGGAAAAGAGCAATGCTCTATTCTTTGATCATTGTTTCGTCATTGTTGAAGATTAAACTACCAGTACAGAAACTTCCATTTTAATTCAAAACTTTCCCGGCAAGTGCTTCTATGATTCACCGGGCCGTGGCCCAGTTCACATTCTACGTGGCTTGAGAAAAATGGAGGGCTTAGTACCCAATAAGAAGTGAGAAAATACGAAATCAAACAGTATGTTTTTTTTATAAAAACTTTATCTTCTGGTATTGGTAGGCAAAGAAAAGGGTTCATAGTATTCCGGTCTATCCGGTATTTTTGTTATCCGTTTTTTATCAGGCATTTTTGTTATTTGTTTTGTTTTATTATCCCTTCCGCCACATTATGCCGGATACCCGGGAGCATACTATAATACTTCGAAAATTCGATTCTTATCTCGCCATTTTTCTTTCTTCGGCTTCGAATAGATACTGGCCTCTTCAATGGAAGTTTGCACCAATGAGAAACAACGAACAATGATCCAATTCTTCGAAACGAAGGATGTCAAAGACTCAGAAATCCACAGACTGTTGTTGCACTCCAATAATAAACAATTATTCGCCAAAACCATCGTTCCATCTTGCTGAATGTTGTCATCTATAGCAAAGACTGATATTCTTCCTACAACCTCTCGACAATTGCACATGTTTCGGCCACATTTATACTACTCGATAAAAACTACTTCGTGCAGTATTGTAGATTTTGAGTGCACGCAAAACAATGTTTTCTCGCGCTTAAAGAATCATTTACTCAAAAAAAAAAATCGAAAATGTGTACAATATTGCTTTTGAATAACGTGAACACTAATTTCCGTGCCTATTGATCCATCTGTTTACTAATGTCTTTTGTTTAGATAAAATACATGACATCCATAAAAGAATGTCCCAGTTATAAATTCTAATAGTATCAAATGTGAGCGTTGTAGAATGTTGTTAACAATTAAGCAAGGCAACAATTAAGTAGTGACACAGAGTTTCAGATTAGCGCATGCACAAGTAATACTACTTTGTTACGCACGCGCAACAAAGCAATATTGCTTTTTTGTTTTCTTGCTTGCTGTCCCACGTATGCAAAATGGCGATTTCTGAGCGAAAAGCATTTTGTGTTTCGCAATTTACTGGAGTAATTCTGTATTTTTTTTAGTACAACATGCGTTTCTTTTAAAGTTTAATTATGATCCCACATGAGACAGAAACGTTGCTACTCCTATTACTTCCATTACTCCGGACTTGTTAATCGAAGTGTGGGAAGAACTAGACTTGAGTTTGTGGATGTATTCGTACAACAAAAGAAACACTTGTAAGAAAAACTAGGCCGGTTTATCCTCAATTTTGATGCATGATTTCTTGTAAACAGCCTAAATTAAACTGTTATAATATACATAGAAACTGAGACATTCTTTCGTGGGTACCCTGTATATGCAACTGAGTATAGCATATAAAATAATTTATATTTACTTTTGTACGTTTTGTTTATTGGCAGTAATGTAGAATATGTAATTTTTTTAAAGCATAAAAACCAAATAATGCTTCATATCTACTCAAGTGTAAAGAAACAGACATTTTGATTCTAGGCGCTTTGAGATGAAGCGGTGTTCATTTATTTGTTAACAGTTTTATCGTGTATATATGTAATATTATTTTAATTGACACAGACAGCTGTTTTGAAGACATAGACGAGACATTGTATTTTTAATTTCGTTTTATTCTCTCTTTAATATCCATCTCCGGAAAGCAATTTATTTACAAACAGACGCAGTGCGGCACAAAAGCAGAAGTAATAAAGAAGGGACGAAGGCAAAAAGGGACGAACAAATTATCACTAGTCTTATATAACATGGGATTTCCGGCGACGCGCCAATTGAATACACATGTTGACCTTTGACACCTTTTCAAGGGCACCGAAAGGATCACTTTAATTTAAGACGTAGATCGATTGCGCAGTAATTTTTACACAGCTTCATACGTGGAATGAGATCAGAAAATAAGAGAATATTTTACTATGGGCTAAATTAAAATAAAGTTTTTAAAATAAATTTGGATTAAATTAAGAGTTTAAAATATCATTATGTGTGTGTGTGTGTGTGTGTGTGCGTGCGTGCGTGCGTGCGTGCGTGTGTGTGTGTGTGTGTGAAAGAAATTAAACATAGAAATAAATAAAATGATAAATCTCTAATTAAATTTGAATTAAACTAAAAATTAATGAAATTTCAATGAAACTAAAAATTAATGAAATTTGAAAACTTTGAATGTTAAAGTCATTTATAATTTTTTTTATCTTAATTATTTTTATAGTAACATCAGTAGCTGCTTTTCAAATGTATAGATGTTTCATTTTCTTAAGATATCATTATATTAAAATTATGCAGCTTCATTGTAATTATAGAATTGAAATGATTATTTGCAATTTTAAAGCAATTATTTCATTTATTTAAAATTTTAAATCATAAATATAATTGCTTGAATTTTAATAAATTCTGCTTTAAGAAAGATTATTTTTAATCAATAACTCTTATACTATCATCAATTATTGGTGATAAATTAGGTAGATTTAGTTTTTATTTTAATAGGATTTACAATTATTTCAATTAAAAGTGGAGGGGGAAATGGCTAAATTAAAATTTATTTTTTTAGTGAAGGTAAAGCTTCAAATCAATATAAACCATAATTTCGAATTTTGGTTTAAAATGTTATTGTTAAGAAACTAATATTATTGGGAAAAGAACTCATAAACAGGTCAGAAAAAATCTGCATTTATCGAAAAATTGTAGGTCTAGAAAAAAAAAATTGTATTTATGGAAAAATGGTAGATCTGGACAAAGTCTCTATTTATCGAAAAATGGTTCAAATTTTTACTGTAAAATTTTCTCTGATTATTACACTTTGCAAAGAGGAACTTTAAAATGCAAGAAAGAAAGAGAGTTTAAGAAAAAGAGTAAGGAAAAAACACTAAATACTTTTGTGCGCTTTTGTTTTATGATAGAAAATCAGATCCAAAGGAATTCCACCCAATTGCACCCTATTCGCTTTAATGTCTGAAACAAAACTCACACCGAGGGTCAATTCTCAACACCCTGCTTTCTGCCTCCGTTATTTTTGTAGTTATTGTTGAGCTACCCTTTTCTTCTCCTTTATGCTTATCGTTTCTTAGTTCTCGTGAGGTTTCACGTTATAAAAATACAAACAAAAGAGTATTAGTGGAATCTAAAACATTGCCTTTACCTCTTAGACATTGTATAGCCAGTCTGAGAAGGATCATGTCTGGGAATAAAATAAAAATACTATTTGCTCTTATGGATGAAAACGGAATTGGTCATTCGGAGCCTCTATTTCAGATTTGTAATTCAAATTGAAAAAAATTCTATTTCGCTAAACAACTTTTTTAGAATTTTTCTGAAGAAGAATTCTGAACGAGAAGAAATAATATTATCAGACAACTAAAAATGATGTATAATATTTATACAGTTTCATTACAAATATATAAGCATATTCACCTTTATTTTCTTTTTTGTAATATTTCCCATCCTTTGCAATGTACATAATGTACATAAACACATTCTGGAGGATTATGAAAGAAACTTTTGCTTAGAAAATTAGCCACCTTCGGCATGGGTTAGAGTCCACGAGAATTAAGAATGGGTTTAGTATGCACTCAATTTCTTATGCATAAATGTTTCATGATTTTAAACTTAAAATTGTGATGGACTTCAGATATGCATTATTTTAATAGAATCACGGTCATACCATTTATTGGGAAAAAGAACTTCCTTAACAGAGATTAATCCCATGACATAATACTGGTATTAAAGAAATAACTGTCCGGATAATTCATTTTCTAATTGCACTTCGTCTTTCACAGTACTATAACTTTACTTTCTTATTTCTTTTGTATACTAGGCACATTCTAATCAGAATCCTTCTACATTAGCCTTTTAGTATTATTATGAAGAATTAACATTTCCATGCTATTTAATAAAGCTCGAAGAAACTAATGGTATAAAATATTTAATGGAGAATGAAAAGAGTTTGTAATTCATTGCCAATACGGAAAATAAAAACTGAAAAGTCTTCAAAAATATATTTAAAACATTTCCAGTATTCAGAAAAAAATTATATGAGAAATAAATTGTTATTATTTAAAAGGCTTGCTTTTTTATTTTAAAATGATGTAAATTAATCTTTTGCGCTATAATAACTTTTGAAGTTATAACGAATATTTAATTTTTAATTTATTAAAATTTGTAAAACCTTGCTTCGAGAGAATGTTTGTATTAGTGTTGGAATGTGCACCAAGATAATGAAGTCATCAAGTTTGGTTTATTCGATTTGACATCGTCTAAAACAGAAAGCATAGAAAAAAGATATTCTTCAAACATTCTTATGGGAAGATAAAATATCATGTCATCGTCTCTTTTTAGAAAGAAATTAACACGAAGTGATAAGAATTACTGACAAAATCGAGAGATATGCTACAAATGAACATCAAAAACAAGCTACTTTGGCGATCTTAGAAATGAACAGCTCTATTGAAATGAGAAGTTCAAATCTAGCATTTCACAAAGCATGGCGCTATCACGAGGTATCCCATGTTAAGTGTAGAAAGAAAATGTAATAAAGAACAGAATCTTATAAAAATTTCTATTTAATCAAGAATTAACATCAACGGAAACATTCATTTACTTGGTTTAATACATCTAATTTTTTCGCTTCAAAATAGCTTAATGTGGATATTTTGAAAAGATAGATTCCTTTTCAAATGGTTGAAAAAAAAGGAAAAAATAGTAAAGAATCTTCAATATTTTAAAATAACCTCACCAAAGCTTCCAAAAAAATGTTCTATTAAGTAGATAAATGGAACATCAAAGATGCTAAGTAGTGATTAGCTGCAGAATTGCATTTTCTTTACTTATAAGGAACTCTTTTCTTATTCCTTTAATCTTGCCAAACATTGAAAGATAAATATTCCGAAGCTCACCGTACACTGGATGCTGACATTATTTCGTAGAGATTCAACTTCTTTTGTAAAACTAAATCCCTTTTCATCTCTCGAAATGTAAATAATAATAATAATAATAATAATTTGACTTCGTAAATTGTAGTGATATTAATTCTGATCATGTTGATCCCTGATATTGTTAATCTTGATTAGTTAAAATTAATTTCAAGAAGACTTCAAAAGAATTATGGAAGGGATTTTCCAATTCTTGAAGAATGAACATTATTATTCCAGAGTAGGATTTATGAGAAGGAGGCGAGGAATAATATTTAAATATGACAAAAATGATGGTATTAAAGTCGATACTTTTACTCAAAACAAGAATTTTGTGAAAATGCTTTAATTTTGAACTAGATGACCTTTTTTATCCTTTTAACAATACATTGGATTGGATTGTCTTAGATTGAATAGCGAAAGTTGTAATAGAAAATGTCGTGCACTTTGGCAGCGTACTTAGAAAAATATAAAAAAATATATTATTTCTAATACATTATAAATTTGAATAGAGAGTAAAGAATTAAAGTGATCCATATTTATCATCATGCAATTCTCCTCCATTAATACTCAGAGTAAAACTATTCACTGAAATGGGCTTGAATATAAAATAATAAAAATCGAAGACCTCAGCTCAATAATATTTGCTATACTCCAGCTCCCCAAATAAATACTTATCATCTGACCGTGGTTCAAAATTAAGAGGTTCGTCCTAAAATAGCCCTAGTGTTGCTTTAATACTGGACGTTAATATAACTAAACCATTAAAATGCAAAGGGAATGTGGAATATACGATCCAATGATTAAGTTTTATTCACGCGTGGCTTTAGTTGCAAATCAGTCAATTAAAAAAATATTTAAAAAAATTTTAAAAAATGTTCATATTTTTTAGATTTTGTATACAATAATAACGCAGATAAAAAAAGCTGAAAATATTTTTACTTTGGCCTGCGTTTTTGACGGCGGTGGATTATTATATATAATGATGTTAATTTCCGACGTGTTTTGATTGGAGTTAATTGAATTGGTGCTATGAATTTCCATTTCGTTTGGCTTTTGTTCGTAATGTAGTTTGCTAAAATTTCGGATGTTTATAAAATGCAATATAATTTCGTCGACATTTATAAGGATGATTTAATATATTTTGAGAAACATGAATTTGAGGCATTTGAATTGTATCATTAGCATTTGAAAACCTTTCAAATAAAAAAATATTTATTTAAGGGGCTTTTCTAGTTTCTTCATGATTGGCACTACATTAATACGAGAATTTGTGTCGATCTTTTACTGATTTAGTAATAAAAAAAGAAGCATCAATAAGAAATAGATTTCTGAATGAAATTGTTTGTCGAACGCAATGCAAACTATTTGGAAATTTCCCAATTTACTAACGAATAATAAAGACAACAAACAAAATAACAACATATTACATGTGAACAAATTCAAAACAATTGTGAATATATATATAAAAAATATCTTCTTTTAAATATTTTATCATGCACTTATTTATATAAGATATGTTAATCTATAATTTAGAAAGTCTCATCTGTTTTTCAGCAGAAAAGTAACCCGAAACATGGAGCTTCCCTTAAATTTGGTGTTAGTCTTTTTTATTCATATAAATTTATTAAATATTAGTTATAAAGATCATTTATAAATTATTAGTTAGCTTTGAAATTATTTATCTGTGTTTCAATAAAAAATTCCTAATTCCTAAAAATTCCTATAAAAAATTCCTAAATAATAAATTTTATCATTCGCTCAAAGTATCAGCTTATTATTTTATTACAAGTCAATGGAATTCTGATTTATTAGCAATAAATGACAAGTAAATGTTAAGGATAATATTTTTATTGATATGAATGAACAGCTTTTTCTAAACCTTTGTATAGAAAACTTTTTTGAATATGACTTAATCAATAAAATATATTAATAGTTCAAACAAAATATATTTTAAAGGTCTTTTGTATACATTCATTAGAGCCGTAGTATATTGCGTAAAATTTTCTGATATTCTACATACCATTTAAACAAAACTTATGTAAATATAATTGGTCTTTAGAAGTGCCTTTTAAATGTTTGCTGGAGCCCATCTATCTATACTTATAATAAAGCTCAATGTGTGTGTGTGTGTGTGTGTGTTGGCGCTCTACAGGCCAGACCATTCATCCTACAGCTACCAAATTTGGCACGTGTATACCTTGGAGGCCGGGAATGTGCACCTGGGGGTTACTTTTTCGAATTTTTAATTAAAATTTTATTTATTTCAAAATTAAGCAAAATTTCGGCGTGTTTCTGCTATAACTTCCGAAAATATTACCGCACAAAAAAGATTTTTACATGAAGTTAAAGACCAAAAATTTATCTTTTAAATGATACCAATGTTTTAACCTGAAAATTATATTTCTATTTTTAACGAATTTTTTAATAAATATTTTAACTATATTTTTCAACAATTTTTTTTCGTACAAAATAAAAATAAAATTTAAGCTGCACGAGCACGTTTCGCATTCATGGGAAAAAATAAGCTTTTTTTCTAAGTGTTGCCATCACATTGATTAAAGCTCCAACTAAAAATAAATTAAATCTTTTTGGAAATGAAATCTGCAAAAATATAATTTTCGGCATGTATCTGTAGGAAATGAAACAAATATGAAATATTATATTTTCTAAAAAATAAATTTAAGAAAAATTAATTTATGATCTTTTACGCTCTCTATATTATTAATCCAATAAATCAGTTTTATTTTAAGGCAAGTTTTGTTTAATTTGAACAGTATATCAATTCAAATCAGGGCCACACAGCTAATTTGTAAACCTTTAGTAAGACACAGATATTCTAAAATGGTCTAAATGGAAAATGATTATATTTTATGTAACTCGATTCAATAAATGCTCTAATAAATAACGATTAACAAAATGTTCTTGAAACACTAATATTTTAAATAAAAAGAGTTAATTTCAAATCAACTAAAATCAATCACTTAAACTGACTGATTTATGAAAATTTGAATATCACTATTCAATAAAAAAAAGGATAATTTTAGATTTTTCATCGATCGTTTCAAAGAAAATACGCCAATTAGCGCACAGGTTTCTCAAGATTAATTGGCCTAGGGTTATGACAATGTTGAGTTTTTCTAAATTTTGAACATTCAAAACTTCGTAAATAAGTCTTAGTTGATCGTGGAAAATAGAAACATTCATTCATTTATTTAAAATTTGGTGTGTCCAGAATATTTCTCTCAATATGATACCTTACTGCATTAAATTTAGACTTCATAATTTTTGAAATATATTTATAGGCCGGAACAAAATATTATTATTGATTTCATTTCAATCCTTTTGAAAGCAAAACTAAAAACTGTATTTTATGCTGAATCGGAGAAATTTTTATTGAATTAATGTTTGGGATATTACATAAATTATGAAAAATACTTTGTAGTTCACATAAGACATAAATACCGAGCGATTCTGTTTGCAATGCTCATATTCAATAACAATAATAATAATAAAATAAATAACAATAAAGATGATAAATAAAATAAAACACTTGGTTTTATTAAAAAATATCTTTATACTAATTGCAATTTCATCATTTCCACTTTAAATTGAAGTTTTACCGGAAATGACAACAAATTAGGAAATTGAACGAAACGATCTAAACAACAGTATAAGTTTGGTATGATTATCAGAATTAGAATATTAAAAATGTTTTGTTTGAGAATCTATTAAGAGACCAGTTACTTTAAATATTTAAGAAAAGGTGCCGTGTACTCTCTCACTGCTTTACGTTAATATAGAAACAGAAATCTCTTAAAGAGAAATTTTCACAGCTGTTTATAAATCACCAATACAGAAAATAACAATCTAATCAAGAACTAAGACTTAATAACTCCTCAATCTTTTTTTCCACTATATCTGTAATTGCTACTGAATTCTGTTGCTTTTTTCTGCAAGTGCATATCGTTGCCAGTTTTCATGAGGTGCTGTTAAAAATACGGCTAGAACAATCTGCAGTTAGAATTTAAAATATTTCTTTTTAATTTCTTTTAAGTATCGTCTGGAAAAGGCTAGACGGATTTAAATTAAGAATAAAACCAAAATGATTCTAGTTCTAATAATAATGTATTGATATGGAATAGAGAATTCTAAATTTCAGAATGATGGCTCCCAATGGAAATACATATTTTGCGGAAAAAATGTTTTCTTTACAGAAGAATAAAAGAAGAAAAAAACATATACAAAATTGTGATTGATGAGAAATATTCTTTTAAATAAATAAAAGCACTGAGTAATATAATAAAGCTGATATAATACAAATTCATTTTTCACATTGATAGAGTAAAGCTAATATTTAGAGTAAAACTTTTTGCTTCAAGTTGTAAAAGCAGACAACATTATTAAAAGCAGACAACATTATCAAGGAATATTGAAGCATTTCTTTTTGATTAGAAATTGTGATGATATTAAACACGTATAAAAGTTAACTTAATGAGAAAATCCTGCTAGATTATACCACTTTAATTAAAACTATTATGACTGAATTGAGAGACAGCAATTTTGCAACGTTTTTAAATTTTATTTAACGTTCACAACGATTAATTGGAAAACTTGTTATAGTCGTTGCTTTGATTCAAATATTTTTTTAAATAATGAGAACAATAATTTCCAATATATCAAATAGAAAAAAATAATTATTTCGCTTTCGTTATACTTTCCTTTATTACTTGACAACTAATTCAAAATGATATAAAATATATATGCTAAATTTGAAGTCATTTCATTGTTGGAATCAACAAAAATTTAGAAGTATTTTAAAGAGTTTTCATTAATAAATGTCTAAAATTCAAAACTAATAATGAATCACATTTAAAATTAAGTTTGAAAAAGAAGACATCATATTTGGTTCATTTCCACTAAAAATTTGATATGAATAAATCATAAAATTTTTTATTAATAACTGGTTTTATATTCAAAAATATTAACAGCTAACTAAATCTCTATGTTAGAATACAAATTACACAGGAAAGTATTTTATAAACAAATGAAGCGTAAATCTTTTCAAATGACATCTTGAAACAAAAATTTTCAAAATGGCTTATAAAAATGAGAAATTCTGAAAATACTCATTTAGAAACCTTATTTAAGAATTACGTCGATTTTTCAGACGATATTTGATGTCAAAAGTTATATAAATAAATCAGTTCTTGAAATAAAATAAAAAATTGTAGTCAATTTAATCGGAAAAAAACTGATAAAGGAAACATATACCTCATTATTTTGATATAATACAGTTACATGATTTTTTTTACTTCAAAATAGCTTCATTAAAATGTAATATGGGAGTATTGAAAATAAGTTTGCCCTTTAAAATGAGAATTAAAAGACGAACATTGAGCGAAGACAAAAGCTTTGGACTAAAGGATCTTTTACATGCAAAAATTTATCACCAAAGAATACAGGGTAGTGATTAGCTGCGATGATATATTTTTTCCTTCTCTAGAAATATTCTGATGCCAAACTGTGAACGAGAAATATTCCATAGTATGCTATAAAATGGATAATGGTATCTTGTCGAAGGGATTTAAGTTCTTTTGTTTAATCATGAATGCAGATCCATTTTATTTTGCAAGATCCAAATAAAAAGATCCCTTATTCTGAAAAGAGTCATGACTTTAATGATGATCGCATTTTGTTGGGAAGTAGTTTGAAGGCAAGGCGAAGAAAATTATGAGAAAGGAATAGAAAGATATATGAGAGGGAGAAGGGAAAAGATTTTGAAGGAATCGTTGATGTGTTGCATTGGATGCTATTTTGAAATATAAGACATTACTTTCCAAGGGTAGAATTTATATCCAGGCACTGGCGTGGGGCGAAATTTAAATAGATGTGTGCACTAAAGCGAGGCTCTCAGATGACGCTAGTAAACCTGATGCTTCTGCTCGCCACAGGAATTTCGTTGAAGAGATTTTATTTTTGGATCGTCAATTTCATCGAACTTTAAGGAGAGTTATTATCCGAGTTGGTTGCTACGAGTTTTACCTACTTCAATCGTGACTGAAATGGCTTTTTTTGGAGCAGTGATTTATAGAGATTGAAAAATGAATTTTAGGAAGCACCAGTTCCGAATCTCTAAATTATATCATCAGCATTTCAGATGCCATGCATTAAAGGATATAGGAATATTCCGATAGCATTATTACTGATAGAACTGCAAGGTCATTTTGCCGAGCCGATCCAATCGGTATTCAGAATATTTACCCAGAATTCATAATTACTTTTGCTAGAGAAATGTTTTATTGTTTTTCTTACTTTTGATTATTATGCGGATTTGCGATCATTAAATTCGACGTGCATTAAAAGAAATAATCTTATTATAAACAGAGGGAACATTTAAACGCTTAATTTTCAGATATGTTTTAAAAATGATTAAGTATTATGCATAAATTAGAAATTGGCATTTATTGAGATAAAAGAAATGAAATGTCTGTTTATAGTTTGCTGGTTGCAAAACTGCAATATCACATGAATATGTGCTTATAATGTGCCACATTAAATATATGTTCAAGATCATTTTTGAAATTTAAGAATAATTCGAATTTTAAAAAGATATATTCTTCAGGGTTTTAAAGTTGCGTTATTTGAAGAAAAATTCGGATAAGTCAAATAAAGTGGTTTTAAAATTAACATACAAAAATAAATACTTTTTTTTAATTACATGGATCTTTATATCCAAATTTCATTTTATAATATATTTTATTTACCGCTTTTTTTTAACATGAGGCAAGTGTGATTATAAGAAATAGAAAACTAAGTAACAAACTCAAAAGGAAATGTATAATAATAATCTAATTAAACTCTAGTAACGAAAAAAAATAAACATAAGAAATAATTGTTTGAATGCAATATATCATTACTCAATAACTAACAACAAGTATCTATGTATATTAATAACAAATAATTTCCTTTAGTAATAGAAATTAGATAAATTTATGTGTGTAAAAGCAGGTGACACTATTAATAAATAATACACTAAAGATAATAAAATAATTAAAAAAAGAACTAAATCTGAACATTTTCAATTAATAAATACTAACTAAATTCATTAATTTTTTGCCCTGCTTAGTTATTTCCCATATGCAGAATAATCATTTAATATGTTGGTATATTCATTATTAAAAAATAACGAAATTTTTGATAATGATAGTATGAAATTCAAGATAATGCTATTATAATGTTCTTTTTCTATTTCAAATAATAAAATCTTTAATAGATGCATTCACTGTTCCCTTTCAGGAAAACAAATTGATACTTTCTTATCTAAAAGACATAAAAATGACGAATTAGTTCTGAATTTTAGAATTGAGAAAATAAAATGTCCTCAAACAGTAGTTATGCAGCATAAAATGATTTAATCTGGTTTAATGCTTGGAAATTAAGAAAGTACTTAATTAATAATTAATGTCGTAAGCAAGCTCTTATTCCATTTTTGATTAATTATATGCTAAATATGTATGGAAATCTTAAGAATATAGACATTGATTAATTCTAAAAATTTTTATGCTAAAATTTAATTATTTTAGTTTTTTTTATTTCAAATTGTTGAAAGGAAAACTTAAATTAACAACTTGATTTATATGATTGAGCACTGCTACCATAAAATCTTAAAATCCTGTGAATGGTATCTTTTATTCAGCGTTTTTTCAAAAAATACAAAATACAAGTTTACGATTTACTTCATTTCGATTCAGTTCCTTAACTTCATTAAAAAAATAAAAAGGAACTAATTATTTTAAAATAAGAAAAAAAGTCCCATTTCCAAGGCAGAAGCATAATTTTCGCCCCAATAACTTTCGGTTCTTTGGAAATATAATTTTAATATGTGTTTAGAAAGTACAAAATTAAAACAAAAATTAACATCAGAGTTAATAGAAAAAAAAACGAATAAAGGTTTTTGAGCAGTTCCATTTTAGTTCAGTTTCACCCAATTCTCAGTGACACAAACAACGTTTCCTCAAGAACTTAGACATAACATCAGTCTACCTTTCTTTACTTTTAGAGTAATTGCTTCCGAGTTGAATTGCTTTCATTCATACAAAACATAAAATAGTGCTTGTAAGTTTTCAAGAGATTCTCGATGTAAAAACAGAAATAAGATGTGTTACTGAAATTTAAAACATTCTCTTTCTTTTGAGACATAGTCCAGACAGAGTGAGAAGAATTTTGTTCACAAATAAAAAATGAGTGCTGTTTTCTCGAATCGCTAGAAGTGAGATTGATCATTCCAAACTTTATGGCTTCCATTTTAGATTTGTATTTCGAAAGAAAGCATCTTTGTTGAAGTAGAAGTACATTGCAAATAAACAAAATTTTAGAAATTCTGTTAGATAAAAGTCTGTGTTTTGAATCAAAGAAATGAACTGCAGAATACTTATAAAAAATATAATTCATTTATAAATGTATATTCAAAGTAAAATATATTTTCTGAGAAATTATGTTTGATAAAAAATCTGTATTGGAACAATTATGAATTAAGAATTTTAAAAAATGATTAATAAAACAGAAAGTATAATTCCTTTATAATTGTATATTCAAAATGAGATATAATTTTTAAAGAAAATTTTCAGATTGTAAACGTTTTTTAATTCAAAAACCAATTCTTGAGAAATCAGCAAAACTACTGAAAAATCTATGGAATTACACTCATTTGTAAATTTCGAAGGCGAAGAAAAGAATTTTATAGAAGATGCATAATGTGCAAATAGACCTTATATGACCTTGTCCTATACATTATATCGTGTTAATTTAGTTATTTTTCGCTAATGTAGCACAGATATCAATGAGAATATTATTTTAATTCTACACATTATACAATAAGCTGCTCAAATTTGTAAGGAATAAAGTAGATGATTCTTATTTTTTTTTCAAATTAGGTAATGCGCAATATAACCTTATCCACATAATGTATTTTTAAAATTAAAAAGACGCTAATATTTTTTTCCCTTATATATCATAACAAATAAATGTCTTTGTTTTCTGAAAATTAAAATCGAAAACGTAAAAATTCGAAATGAAATCGAATCACATACAAATAAGATAAATAGGATTCTTTGATTAAATATGGATTTATAAAAATTGAAAATACATTAAGATAAATTATTTCTGGATTTTTCTTATAATCAAAACAATTCAATGGCTAAACATCATAGAATTTTCTAATTCTATATAAATTTTGGAAAATTCATTTCACATAATAATGAATATTAGTAAGGTATCTAATAAAAATATAGTATTAGAAATTAATTTCCGAAAATACAAAGCAATTGCATTACTAATCAAAAGCTGCAGCAACAAAGTTCGTATTTTTTTTTCAGGTGTCAATTTCACCTACCGATTTTATTCCTTGCTTAAACTAAAATTTGAGTTTAGTTGGTATGAGAACCAAGGAATGCAGTAGGTAATATAGCTTATGCATTGTTTATAGCGTTCTAGAAATAATATAAAACAAAGTAGTAATAATAAGAAAAATTTGAAATTAATGAAGGCAACGAAACTATGTTTGATTTGAGCTAAATTTATTTATAATTTCAAAGACTGCATTAAACGGTTTCGAAAGTCTAAAATAATTAATGAAAGATTTCAAATTTAAGTCACTTAGTATAGTCCATTGCAATTGAAATAAATCTTATAGAAACATAAGAATTCATTCATTCATTTAAAATACTTCATCACATTAGTGATTCAACTTATTATAATTCTTACAATATACGAAACATAAAAAAAAATTATAGTTATCTTGATACGAAATAACTCACTCGATACATTAAAATACAAGAAGATATTTTTAAAGAATTATGCCTTCAAAAAACTCCCGCATCTCTGTCTTAATAAAATGAGAATTTCGGCAAATTACAAAATGTGGTTTAAATAAATATTGGATTATACTAATTAGGGAAATTTTTCTCCAGTTATTTGACCACAGTTACACAACAAAGTAACTGTTTTTAAATCACAATTTTTTTTCTTCATTTTAATTAAAATTGTAGCAATAAAAGCAGTAATTTTGTTGAAAATGCACGTGCTATTTGCTTCCAAGTAGTCTCATCATATTGTAATAAGATAAAAAACAAGAAACTATTTACCATTCACAACAGGGATTGAAAAAAAAATGTTAAAAGATTCTAAAAATATTTTGGACCAAATATGAAAAGCTCTGACGGAATGGTCTTTTCAATTGGCAAATAAAGCGTCAGCAAATACATAGTAATGATTAGCTTCAGAGTTACATTTTTTTCTTCTTTCTTGTGAAATATTCTTTTACTTCCATCTTTGTTGCCAAACGGTGAAAGCGATATATTTCTTGGAACGCCATACATCGGATAATGGCATCATTTGGAAACGATTTAACTTCTTTTGCTTAAACAAAAACTCATACGCCTTTTTATTTTCCGATTCGAAAATAAAAAGCTGCCCAATTTTGTAAGGAGCCATGAAGTTAATGATAATCACATTTTTGTGGGAAGTAGTTTAAGAAAGAGGAAGAGAATTATGGGAGAGGAAAGGATTTTGTGCGAGACACAAAAGGAAAAGCCTTCAAAGGAATTGCTGAAGTGCTATATTGGACGCCATTTTGAAAGATGCAGCATCATTCTCAAAATGATGTATTTATATCAAAGGATGTGAGTATAGTAAATATTTGAATAAATGTCTCTGCTACAGAAGAGCTTTAAGATAACGGCAGGAAAGCTCATGATTCTACTCATCACAAGAATTTGGTGGAAGGATGAATTTTACTTTTGAATCATTAATTTCAACGGAGCTAGAGGAGAGTTATTATTTGAGATGAGTGTTAAAAGTTTCCATTACTTAGATGTTTCATTTGTAATAACAAAGACAACTTATGCAGTAAATAATAGAAGTAATATAGTATGTTTTTGGAGCATATGCTTATCATATGTAAATTATATCTTGGGTATCTGTTTGTTGAAATAAAATAAAAAATATGGAATTTGGTTTGTAGATTGGTAAATTCGTAAAAGAAAAAAAATTAAAAATATTTCCATTATATCAGTATTCTAAAGGAGTTTATGGGATTTAAAAATATCTTTGCTGAATAAAGATCCCAGTACTTACAAATTTGTACAATTTAAATGGTGGTGATCATAGAATTGAACGAAATCACTTTTGGATATTCAATAACACATTTATCATGAAGATTTTGTTTTGGTTGTGAAAACAATAAATAAGTTTGATCAATCATTTCAACAATATTTTTATAAATATTTTTTCATAAACTATAAATTTGCGAAACATGACATCACTATAAAAACTGGTGTTAGTAAAGGAATGCAAAAGAATCAGAATGCTTAAAGAAGAATTTATCGACAGTTTGTAGATATATGAAACTGAAATTTTATTTTAAGTGGATAGTAAAGTTTAAAACTCAAATCGGAGATTTCCGTATAATCTAGAAAGAAATGCAAGTAATTGACACTATTTGATTAAATCAGGTAGTATACCTTGTTGTACAATATTCTACAATATCATGCGATTTAATATTATATTATCAAATATCCAAATATATTGTACAATATTGTAAATATAATTTAATAATATGCAGTATTACACAGTGTATGTCCGATGCTAGTTGAGTAAATCTCTATGTCCATGTTTTATTCTGCTAAAGAAAAAAATATTTATGGAATTCAATGTGCATTAAAAGAAACACTAAAGAAACACCAAATTTTAATGATGATATAGTTTCTTAAACGCAATTTAGTGATTAACTTAAAATTTTAGTGAATTAACTTAATACATGTGTACGAAAAATTCAAATAAAAATTAATGAAATTTCTAATTATAGTATTTTGTAAGTTTCTGTGCATTTCTCCCCAAAAAAGAAAAACAAATAAAAACCTAACCTAACCTAATAGTTTTCCTATTTTGATATTTATCATTTCTATTTTGTAAGAATTAAACCTAATTCTGATCAAGCAATGCTATACTTCTTAATATGATCAAGCAATGCTATACTATCACTATATTAATTGGCACTTAAATAGCATTGAATTTGTCGAATACATTTTCGTTTAATTTCGTGTTCAAAAACGTAAAATAAATTAATTAGTAGGAAATTGAAATCTTAAGTTGTTTAGACGTGTTTATTATTTTTTCAATTAGTAAATCTCTATTTACTATTAACTCATTTCATTATTTTGCAGAAAGAACTAAGTAAAGAAAACATCTTGTAAAAAATTTTTAGAACAGCATTATAAAATCTAAATACACAAAATAATCTCAGAACCACATTCTTTACAAAGAGAACAAACACGCGTTTTTTTTAAATATGAAATTCCACTGCAATACGCAAAGAGAAATTAGAAAAAGTAAACAAGTAAGAGAATGTAAAATGATGAGCTTGGAAAAATACCCTACTAAATATATTTCTAAAGTTACGAGCCGCCAAAGAAATCAAGTTTCTTAAAAGAACCTCCCAGCAGCTGCAACCAATTCACTTCGATATATAAAACAACATTCTCATCAAGAAATAAGACTCAACACCATCGCATCGGCCTCCATTGTTTCCGCAGCTGCTGTAGAATTGAGTTGCCTTTTTTTCTCCTCGATTTTGCTTATCGTTTGTTAGTTTTCATTAGGTTCCGGATGTAAAAACACAAACAAAGAGCGCTAGGGGAATTTAAAATACTTACTTTTCTTATTTCTTCCACACATTGTCTGGAAAATAGTGAGAAAGATTTTGTCTGGAAATAAAGCTCAAATGCGGGTTGCTCTCATGGCTGAAAGTGGAATTGGTTATACAGAACTCTACGGCTTTTATCTCTGGTTTCTTTCTCGGTAGAAAATATTTTCTTTGTTGAAGCATATAAGAATAAAACAAAATTTTTATACCGATAAGAAAGCAAGCTTAAAAATAAATAAAAAATGAATAATATTCACAATAGCACTGATACTAATACATAAGTTTTGATTTGGGATAATTAGCTTTTTAACTGTATGGGTGGACAAAGAAAAGATGAAAATCAAGAACAAAAACCATTATTCAATACAAAATAGGATTAATTCTAAATAAAAAAATTATATTTATTATATAAAAATAGAATTTATTTATACTTGTATAATTTATTTCATATGAAATATTTTTGATTCTAATAAAAGTAAAACTATTAAATAATAAATTATTAAGAGTCAAAATGAGTGATTAGAAATGAATATCTCAATTACAGTCAATTGAATTTTTTTGACTATAGATTTTGTATTCAAAATACTTTAAAACTATTATAAGTGAACATCCTAATTTGATCCCAAGGGCTATCAAAAGAAAACAAGCCTTGTTGTTCATCGAAAATTACAAACAACAGTTTACAATTTTAACTCAACATTTATTATAAGCACCTCCAAATATACGAACGATATGAAGATGATACGTTAACTCATCCCGTACTAATTCAGCATCTTTGAAAGCCAGTTGACGTGCATGTTTGTAATTTATAAGTCAGTTGGGAGCAGAGTAACAAGCACCTACAATTTGATGTAGTCCCAGACAAAAAAAAAATCAAATATAGTCATACGCGTATATCTGCATCTTTTTAAAGCTTCACACCAGGCATATAGAAAAAATTGTGAAATAAGTCATCTCACTGATTCGATATCCTTCGTATTTCTGGAAGGACTGGCATTGATTCCATAAGAAAAGACATTTTTTTTAATTACGCAAATGTTTCGCCAGCTTTTCAACGTGGCGAAATAAATATCAAAAAGACATTTTTTCCTAAGAATTAAAAAAATATCAGTTGAATCAGAAAGATATATATATATGAGTTTCTGGCATTTTCACTTAAATTGTCTGATGAAAAATCATGATCTCTTCCAGAATGGGGACAAAATATTATATACAAGAAACAAACCCTTTTGAGCGAAATGGTTCTTTAAATTAATAAATCAATCAGTAAAGAACAGACAGCAATGATTAGCTGCGAGGATTAATTTTCTCCCTTCGCGTTAAATATTTCCCCCGTCTTTTGTTGCCAAACAATGAAAGAAAAATATGCCTCTGTACGAGACAAACAGGATAAAGGCATCATCTTGGAGCGATTTAATTTCTTTTGTTTAAACACAATTTTTTTTTCATTACGTATATAAAAAGCTCTCTTATTTTGTAAAGAGCCATGAAGTTAATGATGATCCCATTTTCGTGGAAAGGAGTTTCAAGAAATGGGAGAAATTATGGCATCGAAAGTTTTAGTCAAACGAAATAAAAAAAGAGGACATCGGAGAAATCGTCAAAGTGTTGTATTGAATTTCCATTTTCAAAAATGGGAAATTATTTTACTTAAGTAGGATTTATGTGCAGGAATGCATCAATGGATTATATTTGAGAGAGTTTGCGCTAAACAGTCGATTTAAGATGAAGATAACTAAGTTGATGCCTCTACTCCCCACAAGAAATGGATTAAGAGATTTTACTTTGGTATCTTCAGTTCAGTAAAAAGAAATATTATTTGTCTTGGTTTCTACAAATTTTCATACCATTTTGGCTGTATTCATGATACAGAATGCTATATTTCTGAAAGTGTGATTTAAAAAGTTGTTGTAATGTGTTTCCATAAGCATTAGTCCGCACTTCTAAGTTATATAATCAACATTTGAGATATCATCAAGTGGAAAGCATGCAATTTTGCTGTTAGCTTAATGATTGGTAATCTAGAAAGACGACGGAAGTATATTCGATGTGACTCTTCAAAGATGCCTTGTTTATACCATCTATAACCGATGTTTATTTTGAAGCAGATATATTTAAGAACTTTGATATGTTTTCAGACTGAATGAAGGCATCGATAAAAGAATGCAATAGCCAATATATTATAGCACTTTCAAGTAATTGTGTTCTGTTTTCAATGTTGCATGAATATTGATATGATAAATTATAAATATATTTCCTCAAAATCTGCAATCAAGACATTTAAATATTTCCAAAGTGTACAATATAAACTCAAAAAGATTATCGGCAATACCTGTGACACTGTCAAATGATAAACGAAATAAATTCTATTATATAACTTGGTAATGCATATAATTTTATCATTAGCATAAAATAAAATCTTAATTTTTTAATGGAATTAATGAGAAAAACGCATTTTTGAATTTAACAACAGTAATAGATGGAAATAATGTTTAGTGCAATTACACATATTTTGCTTAAAGGAGAGTACATTTTTTAACTTCAATACATTAAAGGAAATCTTTAAATAATTTTAAAATAGTTTAACTTTTTCTAATTCTTCATGTAAATGTTACGAATATATAGGGAATATAGTCATAAAAAATTCGAAAATTTCTTGTTAAGACTAGAGAAATATATTATTTGCAAAAAGAGAAATTCAGAGAGTAACGAAAGAAATTCCCATAAAATATATCTCATGGGATTAAATAACTTTTTTATCTAAGATTAAGAAAGGTTTTCAAAAACATTTTTGAATAAAGGAATAAATAAACAACAATGTGCCTAAATGTTTGAATAGAATACAAAAAAAAGTAATAAAATTGTTTTATAGCTGTTGTTAATAGTTTAGAGAAAATGACGATAAAGAGAAACAACCAAATATGTAATACAATTTTGCAAATGCGAGGCCGAAAAAAAAGAACACTTTTGAAATGAAATTTTTTTTTTCACTGGAGGTAATAGTTTGCACACGGGATGAAGTGCTAAAACTATGTTTGTCTACAACGCAACATAATTTTTTTTCCTTAGAGATTTTTCTAAAAGATTCGCAATGGAATTTCATTGATACGTAACGGTTAAGGAAAGGAGCTCTTAGGTATCGCAATTATATATTATTAGGTATAGCAATGATCTGCAATTTTTTAGAACGCGTGTAAGAAGAAAATTTTTAAACGCGTGTTAGAAAAATTCAATAAAAAAAAATAAGATTCATCGCAACAATTTTCATTAGTCAGTGTTTCCTTTTTAATAATTTAGGTAAGCACATTCCTTTTCAGAAAAAGAAATCCAATGCATAAAAGAATTATGAATACTTAGGAATAATTTTTACTTTCTTGTAAACGAAATATACAAACAGAGAATATTTTAATCGTCAAAAAAATTCGAACTCGGTATTTTGACTATCAACACGTTCCAAAGCAGCTAGAATTCGAAAACTTTTTTTTAAAACTTTGTCTGTCTGTTTGTGAATATGATAATTCAATGATTTCCATTAGATTTTGAATGAAATTATAAGAAATTTGTCTTGCTGGCTATTCCACTGAATGCGATTATTGCAAACGTAATGAGTTCGATAGATAAAATACGGTACACAGGCTTAATTTTTATCATTAACGCCTTATTAAGTTGGAACAAAATCTGTCAAAGAATTGAGCAGCTGTCAGTCTTTATGTTCACATGGATGCAAAGGCGATAGCTTAAAAATGCCATGACTTAAATGAAGTCCGTCTTAAGTAATTGTAATTGTAATTTTTGTGCCAAATTTTCCGTTTCAAATGGTCAGAAAAAGTATGTTCAAAATACATATTCGTTTTTCTGGTACTTGTGTATTAATTCGTATCTAAATGAAAATAAAACCTAGGTCTTTTACTTAACTTCTGTTGCAAATAGCAATCGATTAAAAATACATGGATATCAATGTTTTCTTTACTGCACTTTGAAGCATGCAATTATCAACTGCAGTACTCTCAAAATAAATATCTGAGTACTCTTGCTGCCCGTAGCCTTACCGAAGGTTGAAAATTTATGCTCGATTGTGCAGAGAGATAGAAACTTTATGAGAGCAAGAAAAAAAATAATGCAAGTATATTTTTTATAATGCAAGCATATATACTTTGTAATGCAAGAATATATATATATATATATATATATATATTTTCCAGAAATGTGATGCCGAAAAATATCAGGAACATTTAAGATTTTTCTTGGGGAAAGAAACAAAACATTATACTGAGTTTGAAATAAATAATATAATAATAATCAATGATGAAGATGTAGTTTCGTTGTAAAAATTAATCTTTGTGTAAGCCTAAGATCATCAAATCAGCTACTTAAAGATTTCGGTAATGTTGAACTTAGAAATACAAAATGAATTCATTCAACAAACAATGTCTTAAATTAGCTTTTGAGAAACTTCTAATGGATTAATATTCAAGTTCATATATAGGAGATTTTATGGCATAGTTTTTATCTATTTTCAAATTATATGCATGATTATTTTTTAATTATTTGCATTTCATATGTTCAATATATATAAGAAAGGACAATTACATTCGTCCAATCAACTTGAGTACAGGATTGTTCGAACTAATTATTTATGAAAAACTAATTATTTTAATTTTTTTTTAAATCATTGCCTTTGCTAAACAAAGGACGAATACTTTGTTTAAAGTTCTCTTACTGCATGTTTACAAATTGGTTGCACAATTTTTTTTAACATTATTAATAATTTTTAATTAACTTGTAAGATTTTATATAAAGAAATTTTAATAAAATAAAAAAAGATTTCAAGATCTTTAGAAGATCTATTCTCATCACATAAAAGTGGAAAGCAAACGCTTTAACGCAAGTATAAAAGCTGCATTCTTCGAAAATGCAATTCCATTACACTTTGTAAAGACAGCCAAAAAGTAAACAAACAAAAGAATGTAAACAGGAAATTTAAGAAAAAAAGCAGTAAATGTTCCATCGCAATCTCGCCATGTGATAGAAATTGAGATGCTTAAAGGAATTCTTCAACAGCTGCACCCAATTCACTTCGACACATAAAACAACGCTCTCATCAAGAGCTAAGAATGCAGCATTCTTTCTTCTCTTGCTACATTGTTTCCGTAGATTCTGCTGAATTGAGTTGCCTTTTTTCTTCCTTTTTACTCTCCACTCTACTTACCGTTTGTTAGTCTACATGTGGTTTCCGATAATAAAACACGAACAAAAAGAACTTGTGAATGAATTTAAAATGCTTCTTCCCTGTTAGGCAACGGCGGAAAAGATTGAGAAGAATTTTGTTTGGAAATAAAATTCAAATGGTGTCATTTCTTATAAAAAGAAGCGGAAACAGCGATTCGAATTTCTAAGGCTTTTAGTTGTGATAGATATTTGAAAAAGAATATTCTCTTTTTTCGAAATTTATAAAGAAACCTCCATGATACTAGAAGTCCTCATTGAAAAGGAATTTAAATCACATCCAACAAAAGGATTGGTTAATAATAATACGATACGACGGAGTATAACATATTTTCGAAATTATTTCTGTTATAAAGGCAAACAAAATAAAAGCTAAGAGTTGTATACACATTCGCAGCACAGACCGACATTCTTAAGTAAGTGAATGTGCCAAGGGACTGAATTGGATTTGCTGGTTTTAATGGCACAAGAGCCAGAAAATACTATACTATGCCATATATATGGTCAATAAAAAAACGCATAAAAATCCAAAGTTTTTTCTATAAAATGAAAGATGCATAAAAGTCTGTGATAAAAATGTAAAACAATACGATGATGCGTCGGACGATAAATAATATGGAGTTTTAAATGACAAAAAAACAATTGCTTTAAAAAATTAAAAGTGTTTTTGTGAGAATTTTTCCCAACACCGTTCGTATATCGTGATGAGACGTAAAAAAAACGTGAAGAATCGTTATAAAATATGAAGAATCGTTAAGATCGCTTTCGAGCAGAAAGGACTCGATCGCCGAATAAAAGATATTTGTGCTTTATGAGAGTATGACCATTGCGGAGTCTAGTCAATTTGATATCAAGCTCATGCATTGAATGACAAGGCGAAGATGTAGGTTTTATGCAATGTAATTTATTATTTACATGTTGATTCCATCATTGTTGTCATAGCGAATATCAATACCTCACAAAAGAATTCTTCGCTTTGGAGTGCGGTATTTCATGCTGCTTAAGCAACGTCGCTGTTTTTGCAACGTTGTCTGCTCGTTTATTTCCAACTATTCTTATATGACTTGGAACCCAACAGTATTTCATGTAATAATATTTCCCTCAATAATATTTCATAAGCTCTGTTTTGAAGAGTCTTTAAAAGACACAAGATTTCCAAGGCAATGGGATGAATTCGAATGGGAAAAGGGGAAAGTATGTTAAAGAAATTCATGCTGTCGGTATAAATTAGAAATTTATATTAAGAGCATCAGACATTTTTTGTACGGCATAAAATGTTTCATCACTGAGACATTGTACGCTTTAACTTGGTATTCCTGTCACTCGTGCTTTTGTAAATATACGTTGTACCTATTTTCGTACGTATTACCTATTTTGTAATCTTTATATAAGCGAAAGTCAAATGTTATGTGAAAATCAACGAATACAGCACTACAGAAACTTTTCTCATAATGAGACACGTTTAAGCAGATATGTTCATGAGTCTTGCAAGGTGGTTTGGGTTGAAAGCACCAAGAGAGAAAAAGAAAAGGATTTCCAGGACATATTCCATGTGAAACTAGAAGGTATGGAACATTGCATTGAGGTGCAAGAAGTCTACAATTTTAAACGACACTGCATCTACCTAGATAAATAAAAATGTACCTGAGGTAATCCCGAAATTTTTTATAGTCTTTCTTTCGATATTCGATGTAGTGCAAATGATATAATATCATTTGTTTTATACAATGCATTCATATTACGCTAATATTTCGAAAGAAAAATAATTATTCCCTAAGTTCATAAAAATAATCTGCAAAAACACGGCAGAAATTTTTGTTGAATACATTTATTGATTATAGTAGTAGACAGACAGGCAGAGAGAGAGAGTTAAAGAAGTATTAGATATGTATACTTGCATTACCGGTGCTATGCCTCCCAACAAAATTCTCACTTGTAATATGAGGATTTGAAGTGAGCATATGAGAAGTTATTTTATCCCCAAAAGTCGGAAAAAGCATCTGCAATGAAACTAGTCATATGTTGAAGAGATATAAAATTCAATATTGAGATGGGAGGCAAGAACTACTTCAAATTTATGTGAAAGTTTCAACTTAGATCCTGTGAAAGTTTTCAAATAAATTTTATTTTCTTCAATAAAAATACTATTATGAAAGCCAATGCTCAAAGAATATCATAGAAAATATTTTTTTAAAAAACAATGAGAAAAAATTCTGAAGTATTAATAATAAAGTATTATTAATCTAAATCAAAAAATTGATTGAAAACAAATATTGATAAATGTAATCGATTGATTAATCAAATATTTTGTAGCTATATTGAAGAATTTAAATGGCACATAGCATAACATTTCCAGATTCTTTGTCTTTCATGTAATGAATTTCATACAAAAAAAGGTAACCATACCTTTCCAATTATAAAAAAAAAACTTTTTAGAAAGGATTCTCAAAGAAGAATTCTCAACCTGACTTCAAAATAATAGCTTCAAAGTTCCAAACTCCAGAATCTTCTACAAGGACAAAGTAATAGTTATTAGACAATAGCTGCTAGCGACAACCGAATTTTATTTTATTTCCCAGGTGTCACTTTCAGTTGCCTCTCTTGTCCCTTCTGTAAAAATAGTTTTCTTTGTAATTGGTGACTCATTTTTGGATAAAATACAATAAGATAGGTACACAGTTCCAAAATATATGGCGCATCCTTTTAAGTTTTCGCTATTCTTATAAACACGATTCCAATTATTTTCGAGATGATCATTGATTTGATCCAATAACTTATGAAAAAAAGCTCTAACTGAAAAGTAACTATGAAAATAATTTTTACAGAAAAAGATAGTTATTTTTGACATTAATTGAATCTTAGGAATTTTAGGAATGTCTAATCAATAGACTTCTGAAAAAATAAGAAAGTAAATATGAATCATCTGTTTTGTAGCTGAATATGTGGAACAGAACACTTCGGTATAACGATAAAAAATACAATTTAGCATAAGATTAAAAAAATACTTATTGACCTCAAATTTAAAATCTCATACCACTAATGAATCTCTTTGAATTTATTTAAATTTGGATATCCAGGCTAAGATAAAACCAAGAAGTATTGAAAATTTCTTATAAGGTTAAAAAGGTTTTTAAAATTAAATCTCCAATTCAAATAATACACGATTTTGTTATTAAATATTAGATGCTATTTAAAAACTCATGTGCTTTTAAATCTTCTCAAAATATTTTTTAAATAATCAACCATGGCACAAAGTGTGGCTAGAATATAACTGGACCGCTTATGTTACAAAATAACGAGAAGCAAGTAACGAATTAACGAAGAGATGCCGTATCGTACGTCATCTTTATTTTATACTTAAGTTTCAACTTCACATGTCGTACTGACGGATACTACTTTACTTGAAAATATTCGTTCATATACACAACGATAGATACAAACGCTAAATGTTAAAAAAGTTTAAAATTGGCAATGAACTTGTTAAAAGCAAGATAAAACTTGTTTCGCTTATGGAAGAATTGAAGGGTCATGAGTGCTAGTCGAATATGTAAGTTTTACAATGAGGTTTTACAATAAGTGTATAAAACATTTGTGACGCCTTATGACAAAGTTACCCAAGCAATGAAGTCTTAAAGAAGTTAAAAATATTGTGCAAATTTGATTGAATGTTTGACTGTCAACCAGTCAATCAGTGATATAAACAGAGGGAGTGATCGTTCTGGAACTTCCCCAGCGTATTCTCTAGTAAAAACGAATTTGTGTTTTAGATGCGTTTTTTTTCCAACGATTGAAACCATCATTTGAAGCAGAACTCGAAATGCCGTTCCAAAATCAGTTTATTTTAGTTTAGTTATATTAACGTCCCGTTTAAAGCAACACTTGCGGTATTTTGAGGTAGACCTCGTAATTTTGAACCGCGGTCAGATGGCGAGGACGACACCTGAGCTGACACCCCCTCTCCGCACCACACCACAGCAACGGGAGGACGTTTGGCCCTGGCGGATTTATCGTGCAACAGACGCCCTTACACGGCTGTTCTTCGGTAGAATGGGGTCTTGAACCTGAAAACCTACGGCTCACAAGCCGAGACCTTACCACCAGGCCATCACGGCCAACGTCCCAAAATCACAAACAAAATTTGATATATTTAAGTCATTGCGTTTCTGACTTATTGCTATTACATACTACTAAAAGTACTGACCGACAGACCTTTAACTCCTTGCTGAATTTCGTTCAAAATGTAGTATGTGGCTACAATGTCGATAAATCTGAGTACCAAATTTTATTGATCTAGCTCTCTTCGGTTTGTCTGTTACCTTATATTTGAACAGATGGATATACAGACTTCCTCTGAATAGATTTTGATCAAAATCTGATAGGAATCTGCAAATTTAGGTGTTACGACCTCAGATGAAATTTCACCCGTTTATTTTAAAACGTTTTCAAGTTATTTTTATCACAGACAAAAAATGTTTTTCTAACTCAGGGTGGTTTAAAACGTGGAGATTCTTTAAAATCTCGAATTCGAATTTTTTTACGATTACAATACTTTCTTGTAATTCAGGTACGAGAAAGCAACAAGTATCTTATTTGCTGTATTCAAGTATCCGCTGACTTGCATCTTTTTTCAAAATATCTTTTGAAAATCAAATCGTAATTTCTTCACTAGAATCTATGTATATCAAGTCATTTTTCGTCGAGTGCAGGATTCTTTTCTTAGAACACGGCCCCTTGCAACCTTATGCGATTACTTTTTTGGTAAAGTCAGAACTAAAAAGGACTAAACTTGAGACTGTCTACAAGAAAACGCATTGGCAATTATTAAATTATTTAAAACTCTGCTTCGAACTCTGAAAAATTAATTTAGAGCAGTCAAGAGTAATTAGATCAAAAAAAGAAAATACGTTAATATTAAAAAAAAATGCAAAAACCAAAAACTGAATTTTAAGCATCTTATTTTTGTTTATTTTCAGCCGCATCCTTTTTAGTGATATTTTTAGTATGCGTACAACTATATTATATTTTCTCTTTAGCAAAAATTGCAAGCCTGTCAAATAAACAAATCAAAATAATAAAATTGCAATATCAAAATCAAAATTTTCTGTTCTAAACAGATATATAAGCAATTCCCATCTTAACGAGAGCACTAACATGAGCTTCCGAAATGTAGTCTGGCTACCACAGCTGTCAGAATTCACTCTCAGTAGCTTAGTCCGCAAGCCGCAGACTTCATCCATTATATCATTTACTTCAGACAAATGAATAAACTAACTTCTTCTGACGCCCCACTAATAGAGTTACGCCAACAGACCCTGCTTAGTTAATCAATATGTTTACTTCCAGATGGAATTCTAATGACTTTTATTTAGCCGGTGTTGTCTTGGCGGGAAATGCCGATATTGGTTTCATGGAAAAAAATATTGAATTCTGTGCTTTCATTTTACATTATAGGAAATTCATGCGATATGGCGGTGAAAATTAAATTAAACTGAAAGTTTCTTATATTAGCTAACTCATTTTTCATTGATGAATAGTGTATATTTAAGATTTTTACATGGTTCTTTAATGTTCGGAAGTTTGAATTAATTATACAAGCTTTACTTTCATGATTAATGCTCCAGTCTTTTCAAGCCTTTGTGTTGTGACCCATTGCTAATTTGTTGCTGAACCGGATTTCACTTAAGAATCACAATGTGTAATTAAGTCCAACATCATAAAAATATACTATAAAGAGAGGAACAATGCTTATTCAAGTAAAGGTAAGGTAGGTCGTAGAGCAAGGCAATCTTCAAAGCAAGACTGAATTTTTGGAGAAATATTCCAGGTATAATTGTTTACCATTGTGTTGTATGATAAAATATAGTGTCCTCCACTTTCTCATACAATTACTCAGTATGAAACCTTTCATGTTTAGATTCGTCGTCTAGTGAAGAGCCGCCTTTGGTGACTAGATTGTTTGTCTAGATTATTGGCATTTTATGCTCTAAAAGATTAGTATAAAATGTAATTTTTAAACAGTATCTTCTTATATGATTCAATTAAAAACATGAATTTAACTTAATCAATCTGCTAAAAATTATCGTATGTCCACATTAAAAATTGTATATACTACGAAATAAAAGCGGACGTGGAAAGATTATTTCGGTGCTAATGTCCAATCAAAGCAATTTTTATATCACAATTTATATATTGGCAAAAACACAATATTGCATGTTTTGATTAGATAATGAAATTAATTTGAATTTCATCTTAAAGGTATAAACATTTTACAGATTGAATGTCACTTTAAATTACTAAATAAAAATATGGTAATGACATTCTTATCAGTAATTATGCAATCTTTATTTTCAATTTTAAGATATTATAAAAACGTCTTTTCTAAGACAATAGTTTTAGTGAGACATTTATATCCAACATTTTTCACAATTAAGTTGTAGGCATTACCCATCTGGCAACAGTTAAGCCTATTTTTGCTTTTGCTTAATCTTTTAATTGGACAACTTTTCTTTTAGATCTTGTTTCTTCTGACTGAATGGAGTTTTGGGCGAGCCCACTTCAGAGCATTTCTGATAATATTTTGCAGCTCCGTTAACTAGCTAAGAGTTGAATCAAGTGCAGTTGTAAATACTTTCAATGAAGCAGAATGAAAGAATCGTATAGAGATTTGCTTACATTTGATTGTTTTTATTTAGCAATAAGTAATGATATCGATATCTGTACGTACATTAGCGTTTTAAAGATATAGTTTTTGTAATTTTCCCATTGGCAGATTAGATATAAAACTTAACTCGGATCTATTGATTTATCATCACGTTTAGAAATCAAATTTAATTAATCCTTTTCGGCGCGTTATCGTGTTCACATTATATGTATAGTAATTGATAAGACAGTATACATTTGGATGGATGTAATCAAAAATATGATACAGATCTGTATAGCCTATCTATAAATATACATTCTTCTAGTTAATTGCATGTTATATTTATCACTTTTACATACAAATAAAAAGAAAAACCAACAGCTTATCACCCAGTGGAGGAACTTTGATCAAATATCATACAAATCAAGAATTATAGTACAAACGAGAAGAAGTTTTAATGCTCAAACCCATGCAGATAAACTGATAAGCAACACTTTATCGAATTCCATTCATTTTCGAAAGAATTCTGCAACTGCGACTTAAGAAAACATCGAAATTTCAATCGTGTACCCCTTTTCTTTCTTGGGGAATTGCCTTTAATCCACCAAAACACTTAAGACTGCTTCCAGCAGAAAAAAACTGATGAAAGTCCTCCAGCAGATGGTTTAGAGATCACGTGGATGGCATTTCAACGAAAGAAACCTTGCAAACCTAAGTCAAAAACTGCTTTAAATGCAGATATTGTCTTCTTAAAACTAATTTTGTCTAAGAAAATTTATGAATTTGTGTAATCCTGTATAATTTACCTATTATCTATTTCAGTATTCACTTATTGTAATAAAATTTGTTGACAAATTGTCAAGTTATGTTGGATACTAAGTAGCATAATATAACATTGCATAATAACAACAATCCCTGATAATATTGTATAAATTCAAATAATATTCCATGAGCAATATTTAATGTTATTGCTTAATATAAGCTATAGAGTAATGTAGTAAAATATCATACAATTTGTTTTGTCATTT
Organism: Argiope aurantia; assembly: GCA_026543865.1. Lineage (NCBI taxonomy): Eukaryota > Metazoa > Arthropoda > Arachnida > Araneae > Araneidae > Argiope > Argiope aurantia. The sequence continues at coordinate 65,494 of JAPMOR010070136.1, forward strand.
AAATGAAATCACTACAACTGGAAATACGCAGCCTCATTTTCATAATTGCTTTTTAAAAAAAGAATTTGGAGTTTGAAACTACATATATGGCTTTATACTTTTTAAAATTATATTATTTTACCTTAGGAAACACCCCGAAATGCTGCTAATATTAAAAATAATGACTCTTCGTGTTATAATAAGCTAAAAATAATTTCAACCTGTTGCAAATACTGTGCAATAAAGTATATTTTCGGACATTATTCGTATTATATAATAGTATTGTATGATAATAAATGATTTTTTATATCCTGCAGTATGCCGTGGTGCCTGTAAGTAAAACTATTTGGATTCACTTAAGCGCTTATTAGTAGAATATTAAGTATCGGTATTTAAAATAAATATAAGGATACACACTTTTCAAACATCCCATTATTTTACTCATGAAATATTTCGAAATGCCTATTGAAATAATCAATAATCAACTTTCGTGCGCTTATAAGCTATACAGATATATTCAGTTTCCGTCAAAGCCGTGAAACACCTTTAACGCTTATCAAGACATAAGTTACCAGAAGAAAAAGTAATAAATTTATGCATTCACAGCGAAAAGATTTGTTTAGCATTTTGGTAGCAGGGGAAAATGAGGCGAAATCTTGTCAACCCCCTGCATGTGTTGTCTCCGGAATGAAAGCAAAAAAAAAAAAAAAGAGTTTATGAATATTTTCGCGATTAAAGTCCTTTGCTTAGATGAATGAATATTCATGCCGCATCGATCGGCATTCCAATAATGCTGAAGTTAAAAGCGTGGAAGTGAGCAATTTATTCAATTTTATTCAGATGGGAGAACAGGTAAATGGGGGTGGGGTAGGGGGGAAACAGCAGCGAGATAAATCTTGTTTATTTTTTTTAAAGCTATTTTTGTCTAACGAGATTTAAAATCACCCGGACGGTGTTTAAGTCGCTGTTAAGCAGAAAATTTGATCGCTGAAATCCGTCTTATTAAAGTCTCACTCTGGCGTTTTGGATCTCATTATTTCGAATGCGCCGATGAATGTTTTATGTGTCAATTCAAAATATTCTAATTTGATTAATGGAGTAAATGATTTCTGCCTAGCATTCCGAGTCAATTTTATTTGCAGGAGGTAAAAAAGCACCGTTATTTTCGTTGGCAGATACATAACATTTTATTTTTGCAACAAAATTATACCATTATATATTTAACGACCGATTAAAGCTTCTTACTATAATTGAACTCTATTATGTTACATCAAATAATTTAATTTCAAAAAATTAAAACTTCGTACAAAAATATAACCATATGGAGAATCCAAAATTAAAAACTTTATAGACACAATTGTTGAATTATCAAAAGGTGCTTACTATTTTAGCTGCGTGCAGACAAAGAAGAGAAAACTTTTGACATAATTTCATATTGAGCAGTTAACAGCTTGATATATATTTAGTATACAATCACAGAGTAGCCATTATTTCTGCTGCTTGAAATTTCCTGACTTTTTCCTAATATTTCCAGGATTTTTTTTAAAGAAATTTTCCTAAATTTTCTCGGATGCATCTAATATTTTCAGAACGATGTTGCTTAATTTTCTTTAATTATTGTACAATATATTCTTACCTGTATTTAAAAATAATTATATTCTATTAACTAAAAAAAATGCAAAATAAAATGTGATGCTAAGACAAGAAACAAAAAATAAACAATTTCACTTATTGAAAATCCTCCCCCCCCCCACCTCCTTTTTTTGCAAATATAATAACCAACACTGCAAGATACATGCCCATCTAGACAGACTTTTAGAGAGCCAATCATTTATCAAAACTGCTTGTCAAATGCACATTGGCAGCGTGCTTAGGAATGAAAAGATTTGTTTCCTTTCAGTGGATTGTTCCCTATCCTTACTGTTTACCCACACGCGAATCAGAAACGGATAGCAATTTTACTAACAGAGAAAAATTCATTTACAAATTCAAAATGAAATTTCAGTATCAATTCAGAAAAATTCGTCAAGGATTTGAAAATTGCTTTGACTTTTAGCCCACCAACAGAACTAAAAAGAAAAATCTTCTTAATGCTGGCTGAATACTTAAGCCTTAAATAGAGAAAAAAAAGTGGAAAATTGGTCATCATTGTTTTTTCTTTATTGCATGAAAAATGTTTTAGAGATATGAAGAAAAGATCGTATGAATGAATTTTCTGAATTTTTATTGCAAACAGTTTCATATAGAACAAAACGTATAAGGAAATTGTTATTTTTCTCGTTAAAAATGTTTAAGAACTTTACAAGAGAAATGAGTATTTAAGATGTATCAAATAAATTAAATTCTTGAATTTAATACTATTTTTAAATTATACAGCATTTTTGAATGTATAGGAAATTTTAAACGAACATAAGAAGAATGTCGAAAGAAAAATTTTAGCAAAAATAGTTTATTTTATATCGTCCGTAACATCTGTCCATATGAAGAATTTATTAAATCCGTACTCATCACTTTTAAAAATAAACAGAAAAGGCTTTAAGGAATATTACAAATACTTCTTAATTCAACAAGAAGATATACGAGAAGTGAAAAAATAATCACTGCAAAATAATTAATTTTTTAGGGGTTTTATTAACGGGTCAGTATTTTATATCCAGCTTAAAAATTTTGAATTCTCTCTCTTTCGAACAGCATGAATGATCTATTTGACTTTTGAAGGAAGAAACGGTAGAAAATACTATATGTCTCATTTTAAATAAAAGAGACCTATTAAAGCTAAAATTATAACAATAAGAGGAGTTGGGCTTTAATTAGATTGCCTATACCCACAATAAGTAAAACTATTTTCGCTAAATATGTCGATAACTTGACGTTTTGAAAAAGAAAAATCTTTCGAGGAATATATATATAAATTTATTTGCAAATTTTATAGAAATCTGTAAATTTGGTGTTACGACAATATGACAAATTTCATCAGTCTGACTCTAAGCATTATTGAGTTACCACTTTCAAGGTCAGATATAGATTCCAAAACTTTATTTTTAGGTGGTCTGCGTTGTAAACGTAATTTCGAGAATGATTTTTTTATGACTATAAATCGTTTCTTTTAATACTTCGTGTAAGGAAAAAAAAAAGGAAATTATACTGGCATCAATTTTTTTTATACCTTTAGAAAGAAAAAAAAGTAACGATCTACAAGTAACTTTGGAGCACGATAAACATTGTGGTTTACTTTTATTTTTGGAAACCTTGAACTTCAGTGTACATACTTTCTCATACAGTGAGTCATTAACTTTCATTACAGTGTACATTACAGTGAATCATTACAGTGTACATAATTTCTCATACAGTGAATCATTAACTTTCATTACAGTGTACATTACAGTGAATCATTACAGTGTACATACTTTCTCATACAGTGAATCATAAGTAAAGATTTAATTAAATGTATAATAGCTCTAGATAATGCTTTTAAGTATTTTAATGCAAACATTTCTAGCAATAAAAATATTAAAAAATTACTTTGGCGATTTATTAAATGATGTTAAAATATAATTGAAATACAGACATGATTTAACATGAAAAGAAAATTCATACGAAAAACATTTGAATAAACTATTTTTTTTCCTTATTGAAACAAGCAAAAGGGGACGAAAAAATATCATTGAAAGGATATATTTTCCCCATACTTCATAGTAATTCTCAAAACTGTGGTAAAACTTTTGAACAGATTTCCGGATTCATTCAGACCTTATTAAAATGAAAGATTAAACATAACAAAGAAAATGCAGTCATATAATTGGGTAGATCAAACATGATCCTTTGGTGTGGTGAAATTTTATTTTTTTCTTCAAAAAGAAAAATAAGCATCTGAACAAAAGAACATAAACTTATAAAGCTCTTGTATAATAACAATTAAAAATAAACAGCTTTTTGACATCTTTTAATGACGTTAAGCACTTAGTTTAACATTCAATAATAAATTTCAATAATTAAAATCGAAAAGAAAAATTTGCGCTAGATGACAAACGCACGCATTATATTATAAAATATCTAACTACATGTTTGGACATCATGTTCCTATGGCAATATACAATGCTTTACTACCTATTTAGAGGATTGAATAACTATGTTAAAATGCCGAGCAGAAGGAGAATATATAACCTATCACTGAAGATTATCGGTAAGGAAATTTTCAAAGCGAAATAAATGGATAGAATAGAATAATTTTGATTCAATTAATTCAAAATCCGCATGGCTTATTGAAAACCATTTTCCCGTCAGAAATTATTTTCCAGACATAGACCAGACTCGAATCTAAGCCTGTTGTTATCTTTAAAATCTCAAGAAAATCTTTCCTTTTACGTACAGACTGATACCTGTAATCTTTCAAAACACATTCAATATTTGTAGTAATGGATAATCCTATAAAACTATTCTCCAACGTCGCTGGCACAAAAACTTTCGATAATTTGTAATACGAAGAGCAGCCTCAGCAATACCTGAACACTAATAAAAGAAGATTCCTTTGCTGAAAATGCTCTTAACCGTTAAATCCATTTTCTAAATAAGAAAGGATTTTTCCTTCGAATCCGTTCTTTTCGCAAACTTTGGAACCTTTTTAAAATAAACACTAATGCCTTATACCTCTCAAATCCTTCTATTAAAGTATCAATCCCTCGAAAAATAAGGGAAAAAATATACATTCCATTATATTTTTGTGCAAAAAAATACTTCCGATGGCAAAAGAAAAATGGATATTCTTTCGGCGGGAACTACCTCACTGGTGCGAAAGGGGGACAAAAGGTAGGAAATAAGGGAAGGGCTTTAGGGATTTTTTTTTTCTTTCTTTTTGGTGAGGGATGTTTTTTATTTATTTATATTTTTTTTCCGTCAAGTCGTCAATCTGGAATAAAATAGGGAGGATTTATCGAAAAGAAGTATCTGATCTACAGATTGTAAAATTCAGCATTTTCTCATAGCTTCTAGCAAAGAATATGATTGATAGAGGATAATAAAGGTGATGTTTCTATTCAATCATGTATTTTTTTTAAACTGGCAAATATTTATAGAGATCTTTTTTATTAATCTTCAGTTCGGGTTAAAAAAATGTTTTTGAGAAAGAATTACTATAATGTTTTAAGAGTGATTTTATTTTTGTTGTTGTTGGTTCATCTTTTAATGTATTGCAATTTAATATGAAAATTAAATATTCTTTCTTGAAGAAGAGCACAAATAACAGCTTGAATGAATAAAATATCCTTCAGTTAATATTTAAAGCATGAATTTAACTGGATGTGCAATGTGTTAATGAATCATATAGGCAGTCATTGTTATAAATACGTTAACTATTTCTAAACAATTTTTAATCCTTTCTAGAGTCACCACCAAATTTATCAATCTTTGTATGAATTTATGTAAGTTGGCATAAGTTCTGAGAAAATTTTTTAGTAAGTCAAAAACTTAGATGATTCAGTTCTTTATTTCATACCAAATGATGTGTTTTGATTTGTTAATTATTAATTAACCAAATTAATTAATTAATCAAATTAAATTTATCTAAAAGTTAAATGAATTCCTTTCCTTATTCTAATTCCAAGCCTAAAAATATTTTAACTTAATATGACTAGAAAAAATGGACCTTTAAAGGTTATTATAGTCATTTATAACTATAAATGACTATAATTTAAGGTAAGTGATTACGTTAAAAAGTAGAATTTTTTTTTTGCGAAAATATGAATTTATTTGATATTCTTAATGTTTAAACAATTTATTTATAAATCAGTCAGATTCGTATTTCTTTTGGAGAAAAGTTACACTGATTTTTGTTCGCATTTATATAAATTTTATTGCTATTTAAAAAAATAGAAAAAAAAATTCTCAAATTCTTATATTTGGTAGAATTTTCTTCCAAAACCGTATAAATTAAAATCTAACGCTTTTTATTTAATTCAAATTTGGTTTAGCAATTTCTCAATATGTTATGCAATTCCTGAACTAGAAAATAAGTCCCCTATTTTTTAGAAATATTATTTAATTGTTCAAAACACGAAAAAAAAAGCTTTATTTATCGGTCGAACTCCAATACCTAAAGAGTGGATTAGAATACAGTTCAGTTTTTACTTCAGCAACTAAATATATCTTTGAGTTGTCAACAAAATTAAAAAATATATATTTTAAAACTCTCTGAACTAAACAATTTCTGCTACATATCCCTCTTTAGCCCAAAAAAATCAACCTTTTCACAATTTTTGAAAACATTCTTTTCATTTAAATGGCATATTTTTGTTCCGTACATGTTTTAAAATTTTTTCCAGCAAAAATTAAAAAATATATATATATTACAGCATTTTTCAAAGCATTTAATCCCGAAGATAGTCGTACGCCTTGAATAAAATTTGTACACTATTATAATTTTACTACATTTTTCATAAGTAAATAAAGACCGACGATCCTTAAAACACTGAAAATAATTTTCCCTCTAAATGCATCTAGCTTTCATTTAACTCCGCTCTTTATTGGGCCTTATAAATTTGTTTAATTTCAATGCTTCTTTTTATTTGTCAAATACATAATCCATTTTAATTTATTTAATCTATCTTCCAATGTCTTAATTTACAAAAAATTAACTTTTTTATTATGAAATCCTCAAAAAGGCGTTCTCGGTTAAAATTCTTTAAAATTTTTATGGCTTAGCATTGAAAACCAAACGAATAAAAATGAATAAATGTTAAACCCGAAATGCTCGCCTTTAAAACAGTAGTAAAAGTGCATACGATAATATTTTATTGTAAATTACGACAGTAGAAATCAGTTTAACACTTTCACGGACAATACATTTATAACCGTCATTTGCATATATGTGACTTAACTACACCATAAATACAAATGTCGGCGTCCTGTTCTAGGGCTAGCGCATCTTCTCCGTGTTTTGGGCGTCCCGAGTTCGAGTCCTAGTTAGGGCATTGTTGTTCTTTACCCTGTGTTCTATCCCCCCCTCTAAAAAGAGGTTGCGCAAGAGAGTGTGTGAATGTCATCTTCATATGAGCGAAAGTCAGACTTCTGTTCTCTGGTGCTCAGGGGTCTTTAACCACACAGGGTACTGTACCCCTTTCCCCCCGCTCTCTTGGACCTGGTTAGAATTGGAGTTCAATCTACGGCTATATCCATCAATAAAATGATTTCGAATGGAAAGTCACTTTAAAAAAGAAAATAAAAATATAACTTTTAATTCAACCCAAATTTTAAAATTGTTCTTGAGTGCGATGATAATTTTATGCTATTTCTGCGATACAAAGTTTGAATAAAAGAGGCAGAATGAAATGTGCTGAGGATTTTCACATACGTCTATATAAATCTCTTCATTTCAAAATTAATAGAAACTTTCTCATTAAAACATTTAAAATTAAATACAAATATATTCAAACATGACATTCATTTATTCAAAATTATCTTAAAGTTTTCATCGCAATCAAAATAAGAACAAAAACTGAAAATATTGCTCAAAACAGCATTATAATTATTTCTTGAAATTAATTCTGAGTCAATTGTTCTGTTCCAAAGAAACAAAAACATTTTCGGAGTACTTCATTACTTATTCAAGAAAGTCTCCTCATTGGTATAATTAATTTGGACTTAAAATTATTTAATTGCGTCAACAGTAATTAATTAAGCTTTTTCGAGTGATAGCAAAATTCATTGAGTTTCATGACTTGCTTATTTTTTTTTGATTAAGTAAAGTAACAATCAATAAAATGTCCATTTAAACTGAAAGAACGAGGTTCTTTTAAAGAAAATAAAATATAAAAACTCACCTTTTAAACTCTCTTAAGCTTAATAAGTAGTTTTTATATACAAAAAGTAATTTAAGTATGTAAATCAATTTAATCTTCCGAGCCATAATTTTAATACTAGTTTTTTTCTTCTTATTATTACTAATTAATTGTCTGTTTTTTGCATTTTAATTAATAAACATGGTTTTCAGGGTGTGAGATTCAAGTGAGATTTTAGTAGAATTAGTGATTATAATGCATTTCAAGTAAGAAATTTGAAATTTAATTTCTAATCATTTTTCCCATGTTTTGTTTTACTGATGTTTGCTTTTAATCAGTTTGTTTAATCTTTAATACAAATTCTATCTTTCGTTCTTTAAGTTCTATTTTATGTATGTACATGTCGAATTTAAGAAAAATAATTTAAGAAATTCATCTGTCAATATTTTTTCTCATGGAATTAATAAATATAAAATGTATACGAAATTTCTAGACAGATGAGCTCTTGACACATTCATTAAAGTCGCGTATTTGTTAATTCAATATTAATGCACGAACAACTTAAATCTGAATTTATTATTCACTGAAGTTGCACAAGTGAATAAAACTAAAGAAATTTTTCAATTTTTAAATTAAGAGTTGCATTAAATCCTATTGAATTAATCATTATTTTACTTTTTTGATATTAAATTACTGCGTTTATTTAAGTATTAAATTTTAATTAAAACTTTCGTTTTTCGCTATAACAATTATATTTGTTAAAAGAGACTGAACTGGTAAAACCAGGAAAGAAACATTGTCTTACTTTCTTATAGTACTTTCACTTTTTGAAAGTGGCAACATGTAAAAATCAGAGTCAAAATAAAAGGATAGAACGAAGTTGCTCTCAATTGAGATGTCTGATCATTTTTACTTTTAAAAGCTTTATTAGAAGAAAAGGGAAACAGTTTGTTTCTGCAAATCTCAACATTTGGTGACCTCGGTACGTGATTTATGAAAATAAGCAAGAAAGATACAGGTCAGACAGTTTATTTATCTTTTAGTAACGGATGCTTTGAGCGTTCAAGGTCAGACGATCTATTACTTTTGCTTTCGTGTTTTGTCTTGCTTATGGAAATGGAAGCACTAATTCAGAGACGAAAACCTATTAGAGCATCTTTTACGAGAATATGTAATGGAATTAAATTTGAAATAGATAAAGAAAACCCGGACGAAGAATTTAAAAGATCAAAATTGTCAACTTTAGAACGTTTATCGGACGAACTTCGCTCGTATGATATTCAAATTTTAGATTCCGAATATTCTTCTGAAGAACAGTTTAACAGTGAATGGGAAAGCGTCGAAGAATACAAAGAAAAATTAGATTTGATTAAAGTTAAAGTTGAAATGTTCTTTTCCCGCCAAATTGCACAATACGTCGTCAGTGTGTCTCCAAACTTAAACAAAGGAAAACTCAAGCTGTCTGAAATAATATTAAGACAACTCGGTGGGGACAATAAAAATTGGTTGCTATTTTGGGGGCAATTCCAACGAATTCATGATGATAAAGAAATTCAAAATGAAGACAAATTTCACTACTTGAGCCAAGCTACTATACCTGGTACTAGACTACGTGACATTGTAAATAGCTTCCCGGCAACCGCGGAAAATTATCACAAAGTCATAGAAAGCTTGAAAAACAGATTAGGACGGGAAGAACTTTTAGCGGAATTTTATATGTGATAATTGTTAAGTCTAATTATTAAAAATGTAACTGAACAAAGGAAAAGGTGCAGTGTGTCCGAGCTGTACGACAAATTAGAATCCTATTTGCGTTCGTTGGAATCCATTAGAATGACAAGCGACAAATACTCTGTCATGTTATTTCCGCTCGTTGAATCGTGTATTCCCGAGGAGTTATTAAGAGTTTGGCTGAGAAATCATGCATCAATAATTACAGAAGAAAATACTTATTCTGAAAAATTAAAACAGTTATTGTTATTTTTGAGAAATGATGTTGAGGGAGAGCAGATAATTTCTCTGGCAAAAGCTGGGTTTAAATTTGATTTTGGTGCACGAAACGAAGTTAGAAAGGATAAAAGGTTCCAAAATGAAGATTCCGTGCCTACTGCGAATGAATTATTCTCAGGCCATAAAAAAACATTTAACCTTGAGGAAAAGAACTCTTGCATTTTTTGTGAGAAACAACATGAAAACCAAAATTGTTTTGTGGCTCAAAAAATGACTAACTCAAAGGAATGACGGAATTAAGAAGAGGAATGGATGTTTCATCTGCCTAAAAATTGGACATGGGGCCAAGCAATGTAGGTCAACTGTTCGATGCTTGATATGCTTAAGAAGACATTGAGCTGTAATGTGTCCAGACTTACAAACATGTAAAAAGAAACATGATGATAAAATTAAGGAGGAGGATGCACAAAAGGTATCTTTTGCAAGTACCAGTTTTAGTTATCCAGATGAAGTGTATCTTCAAACTTTATTAGTGAATATAGAATCTAATAAAAGGCAGAAAACTGTAAGGACACTCATTGACACTGGATCACAGTGTCAATGATATATATTAAAAGGAACGGCTGAAGAAATTGGGTGCCATTCAAATGGAACAGAAACTTTGATTCATGCTCTTTTTGGAGGAGCCACAACAAAGAGAGAAATCCACAAATGTTATGAAGTGTCTCTTAGTAGCCTATATGGTAATTATTCTAGAAGATTAAACATTTTGGAACAATTGAAGATTTGTGGACCAGTGACCAGTTTGCAACCTGGACCATGGATAGATGAAATTAAACAAAAAGGTATCACTGTCTCTGATGTAGGAAAAAAAGATTTGAAAATAGAAATCCTTATTGGAGCAGACGTCGCAGGTGCATTGTTGACGGGAAAAGTTCACAAATTTGAAAACGGATTGGTTGCTGTGGAATCTTTGCTCGGATGGACAGTTATGGGTAGAATAAATTATTACACTTCAGAAAGTAAGATGTCGATGTCCTCCCTGATAACGTCCATGTTGGTTCTCAGTAGCGACATAGAAAACTTGTGGAAACTAGAGGCATTGGGAATTACAGATTCCAAATAAAATAGAAGTGATGTCGAATTACAAAAAGCAGTATGGGATCATTTTCACAAGACCCGAAAAAGATCAGAGGATAGATATGAAGTATCTTTACCTTGGATCAATGAGAAAGACAAATTACCCAGTAACAGAGAAGTAGCGAAAAAAAGATTAATTTCCACGACAAAGAAACTCATGTTGAAAGATGAAACAGAAACTTAAAATGTAGTGTTCGAAGAATGGGTTAAATCCGGAATAATCGAAGAAGTACCAGAAGAGGAGAAAAATGTGCACAGCCATTATATTCCACACAGGCCGATATTCAGTGAGAACTCTACAACATCCATAAGACCAGTTTTTGACGCTTCGTGTAAGTAGAAGGAGTTTCTTTCCCTTAACGACTGTCTCGCAAAAGGTGAAAATTTAATTGAATTAATACCAAGCTTGCTTCTTGATTTCAGACGAGGAAAAATAGGAATTATTTCAGATATCAAAAAAGCTTTTCTTCAGATATCTTTTATTTAAAAGGATCGTGATTTTCTGAGATTCCTGTGGCGGAAAGACTCTGATCAAGAGGAAATAAGAGAATTTCGACACTGCAGAGTAGTTTTTGGATTAAAATGCAGTCCATTTTTATTAGGTGCAGTGATTAATTCGCATTTGGATCAGTGTGATATTTCTCTAAAAGAAACAACTTCAAAATTGAAATCTTCATTTTATGTTGATAACTGTGTCACCTCAGTCAATTCGAATGAAGCAGCAGAAGATTTTATTACAAAGTCAACTCGATTGATGGCAAGAGGTAACTTCAACTTGAGAGGGTGGAAGCAGACAGAGAAGAGCAATGCGAATTCGACAATAAGTAAACCACTAAAGGTTCTTGGTCTTATGTGGGATAAATTTGAAGATTCACTGTTTTGTGTCATACCTAATATCGACATAGATAACACCATAGTGGCAAGACGAAAGGTGTTATCAATTGCACAGAGAATCTTCGACCCAATTGGTTTTAGCTGCCCTTTCACGCTTCGACCAAATATATACTTGCAAAATAGTTGGAAAACTAAATTAAGCTGGGATGCAGAACTGCCTGAGGAAATCAAAAGAAAATTCTTGAAATGGGTTAAGGAATCGCCCTTGTTAGCATCAGTAAAGATTCCTAGGCAAGTTACTCAGACCGATGGGCAGTCATTAAGCCTCCATATATTTTCCGATGTTTCACAGGGATCTTATGCGAGTGTAGAATTTTTAAGAAGCCAAAAATCCGATGAAGTCAAAGTGACATCATTGCAAGGTAAAGCCAGAGTAGCTCCGTTGAAGAAAACAACTACACCAAGACTTGAATTGCTTGCTTGTCTTATTGGAGAGAGATTGCCTTCATTCATTAAGAAGAACCTCAAGGTCACAATTTCAAAAGAGTATTGCTAGACCGACTCTTCGTCAGCACTCTTCTGGATAAAGAATGTAGAAGCTTGGGGAACTTTTGTGATTAACAGAATTTCAGAAATTAGGAACCTGACAGACTTTAGAAACTAGCACCATATACCTGGTACAGAAAATACTGCCGACATGCCATCAAGAGGATGCTCAGTGAAGAAGCTTATTGCATCCAGATGGTGGGAGGGGCCTCATTGGCTAGCATTGTCGGAAGAAGGATGGCCTCTATCTGTGCCAATCGATGACAAAGTGGAGGCTAACAAAGTAAAACATAGAGAAGTAATGACGTCATTAAGCCATGCTGAGGATTTTTCTTCACGAGTCTTCAACTACTTTTCAAAATAAACGAAAATAATAAGAATGATGGGTTGGATATACAGATTTATAGGAAATTGCCATAAGACAAAAGTAGAAAGAGAAGACGGCGAGTTAAAGGTCAATGAGCCAAAAATGGCAGAGCAAACTATCGTACAGATTATTCAACATGATTCATTTTCTTCAGAAGATATAAAGAAGCTGAAGTCAGTGTGTTCAAAGATGAGGAAGACATTTTACGTGTTAAGACCAGATTAACTGAAAGAAAGGACCATCACAATTTTATTTTCTCCATGTTGCTTCCGAAGAAGCATGCAGTTGTGGAGAAGTTGATACTTCATAAACATCTATCTTTGTCACATGCCGGGATACATATATTAATCTCGAAACTTCGGGAAACCTTTTAGATTATCAAAAGCAGATCGATTATCCGAGGAGATTTATCTCGATGTGTTAGATGCAGAAGGCATGAAGCTAAAGGACTGCAGACAGTGCCAAATACTCTGACTGAAAATAGAGTTAGAGATGCTAAGATTTTCGAAATTGTGGGAGTAGATTTAGCCGGCTCACTAGTTTTGAAGAACAAGAGTAAAACCTGGATCATACTTTTCACCTATGCTGATTTCAGAGCGGTTCATTTGGAACTGATTTGGACCCTCTCTACTCAGGGATTTTTACTTGGATTTAGAAGATTTAGTGCGCGTAGAGGGCGGCCATCGATAATTTATTGCGACAATGGTAGTAATTTTGTAACAATCTCTTTGAGTCAATTGATTGGAATATTGTTAGAAGGGAAGCTGCCATACTTAAGATAGACTGGAAGTTTAGTCCACCAGCAACACCATGGTGGGGCGTTTTTTGGGAACGACTTGTGCAAATGATTAAGAAACTTTTACGTCGTATCTTGGGCCAGGCGTCTTTAAACTACGAAGAGTTAATGAGTTTATTGTGCGACTGCGAATCAACTGTGAATTCCAGACCCCTTACATATGTGGCAGAGGACTCTGACGATCTCATTCCTTTGACACCGTCCTTGTTTTTAGGTGAAATTCCAGATTTTGGTGAACCCGACTTGGATCACCTAGATCGAATTGATTTCAACAAGAGACTTAGACATCTTCAAAGTGTGCGAGAACTTTTGAGAAGATTTAGATTGGAATATCACAGCTTATTGGTTCAATGTCCATCAGCAATGTTAATTTCTAGAAAGATTAAAATTGGGGATATAGTTCTCGTCGAGTGTGGCAACAAGCGCCAAGTGCTATGGCCTCTAGCCAAAGTGACTGAGATATATCCAGGAAAAGACGGCAATATTCGTGTTGTTCATGTCAAAACCGCTTCCGGAGAATTAGTTCGACCAATAAAGAAAATATTCCCCCTCAAAATACCTTCATCTATGGAGTCAGATGAGAAAAATGAAACTGAAATACTTGAAAAGGAAAATATAATTTCTGAATTACCGATGAACAATTCTGTTCCAGAGTTGTCCCAGAAGTTTAGAACTATCGTGACTATAAATCGAAGACAAATTAAACTCGCATCCAGACTTATTACTTGAACTCTAATTAAGTAACTTTTAAGTTTTAATACTAATAATTGAATTTTTAACTATTTAACTTTATTTAGCGTCATAATTGTTTCATTAGTGTTTTGATTAATTTATGTGTCATTAATCAAAAGGTGGGAGGATTGTTAAAAGAGACTGGACTGGTAAAACCAGGAACGAAACATTGTCTTATTTTCTTGTAGTACTTTCACTTTTTGAAAGCGGCAACATGTAAAAATCAGAGTCAAAATAAAAGGATAGAACGAAGTTGCTCTTAATTGAGATGTCTGATCATTTTTTACTTTTAAAAGCTTTATTAGGAGAAAGAGAAACAGTTTGTTTCTACAAATCTCAACAATAGTCAAATAAAAGGTTTCGATCTTTTTATTGCTAAATTTCTAATGGAAAATTTTATATTTTAACTATTTATCAATACAATGAATACATCGACAACTATTATTTTAATAGCTTTGAAAACATAAGATTTATTAGGAAATTTATTTTAATGTTTCTGAATATAATTCTGGTGAGTTTTAATTAACCGTTAACTGTGAATGAAAAAGTTCCGCGCCATTTAAAATGATGCTATAAATAGTTCTTTAATGACTTGAAGAAGAAAATTTAATTTAATGGATGATGCGGTTCTTTTCTTTTATGCGTGAAAAGGTATTAACTATGCCATTTTTCATGTTAATAATAACTTTTAGTTTCTTTTTGAGAGTTAAAAACAAAAGCTCAAACACAGATTATATGAATTGTTACCTGTTGAAATGCACTGGTTTAAAAAAATTGGGCATTAATATGCAAAAACCTGAGTTCCAAACAAATTAATAAAAGCTCAGAAATATTTTCGAATATTAAGAAACACATTTTTTGTAAATAGTGTAGTGGGATTTTCCAACAATAAATATGAATCTTTATAAATGAATGAAGATGACTGTAGAAGACATACTAAAAGATATTTGAAGGGTCCTGAATAAATTTTCTTCTATGCCCTCTGTCAATGGGTACATTTGCGGCGGCATCTATGAGGCTTTTAGAACTTATTAACTTATAACTTGAAGTTGAAATAGCATGAAACTGAACTTAAATTTACAATTAATTCACACTTCACTTTTATGACTATGCTAAAGCAACATTTTCGAAAGATTCTTCCTTCATTTCTTGTAATTATATAAGATTAATGATTTATCTGTTACCAACAGGATAGTTTAATTATCATTACTTATAATATAAATATTGTAAATATTTTTGAAAGAAGTGTGAATACTTAAATTGTAATTTATTGAAATTTTGAAAAATAATATCCAGGCAAAGGTAAAATGTCTACCGAGGAAGTATTATTTTTATTATAAATCTTTATACTTTTTAAGCCCAAATATGCTATAAGATGAAATAAATTTCTAAAGAATTGGTTTAATATAATAACAGAAGCAATAAATAATGAAAAATGAAATGGACTTATAGTTTTAAATGATGAAATGTTCACCATGTTTTGAGTTCTGCGTGGTGAACATTTCATACAGCATAATTATCTTCCAACAGAATTTAAAACAGTGGTAGCAATTATCTTCCCATAATTCACACATACTTACATAACATGCTGCAATTTGCGTTCATTCTGAAAATATAATAAAGTAAACTGAATATACATTTAAAACCCCTTTCATCGCCCGAGTCAAAAAGCTATTCGAACAAATAATGTTCATTTCAAGACCGTACTCTGAATTCTAGTTATCAAAATTAATTTATTTACATGCCCACCACTTTTTACATGACAAATAGAAAATTTTGGCCACAAACACCGTAAGATTATTCTTTGGCGTTTTGTTCCAAATTTGAAACTGCGTATTCCTCATTCTATCCAACCAGGTAAAAGAGCCCTTAAAGTATTGTTTTCCTTAGCACAGTCGGTAGACGGTATATTTGTCCAAAATTTACCACAGATACAGTTTTGACGAAAGCGTTACACACTGTATTTCATTTTTTAAACTTATCCTGGGTCGGCATTATCTTTTTTGAAGATATAGATCATTTTTTTTTCTTTTTTGACAGGGTGAGGCTAAAACCTCCACCCCCACCTCCATGCTCCGCGCTTTTTTTAATGGGAATAAAAATTTGTATGAAAGGGAAAAAAATTTTCCTTCTGAAATTTAATATATTTCTTGTAAAAGAAAATTAAAAATGCAGCATTGAACAATCTTAAACAAAAACATATTTAGTTAAATCAGATAACATAGGAGAAATCTAATAATCACAAGTGATAAAAATTAAGTATTTGTTCCAAACGTTTATAATGCTTCGAGTTTGTCATTATAGCGTTTAGTTAACTTGTTTACATTTATGTAGATGCCTTCGAATCCATGAAACAGTAGCATTATATCAAATGGCTTATGCACAGCGATCTCTCGGTTTTAGAACGTTTGGTACAACTTGGTTATGAATACCAGGATTTAGTTCATTTGTCTTTGGAATAACATGATTTAGTGCCTTTGTCTTTGGAATAACATGATTTAGTGCCTTTGTTTTTGAAATAGCATGATTCAGTTCCTTTGTTTTTGAAATA
>JAPMOR010070136.1:82170-129712 GCA_026543865.1 Argiope aurantia
CATGATTCAGTTCCTTTGTTTTTGAAGTAGCATGATTCAGTTCCTTTCTTTTTAAAGTAGCATGATTCAGTTCCTTTGTTTTTGAAATAGCATGATTTAGTTCCTTTGTTTTTGGAATAGCATGATTTAGTTCCTTTGTTTTTGGAATAGCATGATTTAGTGCCTTTGTTTTTGGAATAACATGATTTAGTACCTTTGTTTTTTAAATAGCATGATTTCGTTCCTTTGTTTTTTAAATAGCATGATTTAGTTCCTTTGTTTTTGAAATAGTATAATTTAGTTCCTTTGCTTTCGGAATAATATGGTTTAGTTCCTTTGCTTTCGGAATAATATGGTTTAGTTCCTTCGACTTTGGGGGAAATACATTTCGATTATGTGGTGTAAATATCTGCAGCGGTTCAAGTTTTCTCATACCAAGTCTCATGCAAAATGAGCAGCATACTAGTATAGTACGTTGTGTCGGTACCAACTTTAGATCACTGACTGGTGAGCGATGTCTCACTATGAATCATAGCGCTTGCATAGCGTGATTATATTTAATTAGATTATGCCATTTGCTGGAGGTGATTTCGATTAATGCCAACATACATTATAAGCTAAACATGTTGCCTATATTTAATATCATGTTTACATAAAATTAAGCATTAAATAAATTATGAATTTCTAGGGATTATTAACACTGTCAAATTTCAAACCCAAATACCAAGAGATGTATTTTTCTTTGGGGAAAATAAATCTAAATTAGAAATGCAGATATTTTCCTGATTATGGTCTCCAGTATTGAAACATTTGACAGAATATGACTGCATCCATGCAAATCAATGACTTAAGATGCTCTAAGATGTATATTTCTTTGGGGGAAATAGATATAAATTACAAATGAAGACGTATTTCTGATCAATTTTGAAACTGAAAAATCTGACAGATTATCACGGCGTCCATGCAAATCAATGACTTAAGTTGCCCTGTCTCTGAAGAACTTAATCCGCTGTTTCTACCAATACTTTCAGTGGCTGAAATGTGCTGTGTGCCAATCCATCCTGAAACATTCGATGCACTCGACGACACTCCAACTTCTTAACCTCAATCAATACCATTGTACTCAATGGATTCGAATCAAAGTTCCGAACAACAATAGAAGTGCATTCCTTTTAGGACGAAACAATGTCGCCTCCTGTCTTAGTGATGCCATTCCGCTAAAAGGAAAAACTGCGATGCTTATTGGAAGCCATTTAGGATCGAATGTCTCCTACTCATCGGAAATCTCGCAGAAGCAGAAGAATCGGTCCCAATCACTTCCATGCATTCTCTCTGAAATAAGACCTGCCGATAAGAAAATGACTTCTGGGTTATTATCGGCGATGTTGGAAAAGATGCACTTAGAGGAAAAACTTCTAGAGAACCATCTCAGAGAACCTGCTCGATGAGTATCACATTAATCATTAATTAGAGCAATACAGTTCTCTGCCATTTTACTTATTGATTTCAGTCTTAATGCATGCGCTAAAGCTCAATTCTTATTAATTTTGTGCTAAATCTACATCAGTCAGGTGGATTTGACCTTTTCAATCATCCTACCGAGTAAGAATACATTTTATTTGGGGTTATAGTAATAAGTTGGCTTTTTAGCTAGTCACTTTAGTCCAAATACACTTTTATATTTTTAAATGTTTTTAAGCAATTTATTTGAAAAAGTAATTCTGTTTGCAAAAACAGAAATTTGTAATCGAGTTTTCACCAACTGCCTGATGTCCTTTAGAATTGAAATTTTTCACATTCGGGAATTTTTCGATGTTTTAATATTTCTTGTAAATCAAATTCTGCTTGTATATCAGCATTGTCTTATAGTAGTTTGTTTAAGTTAGTATAATTAGTTTAAGATAATAAATATACCATAAAAATGACATAAATGACACTATTAAAATTTTATCTTTCGGAATTATCCATCTACTTATTTACACGATTATGTAAGCTTCCTTTTTTTATTCGCCTAGTAAAGAACACTGATATTAAATGCAATTCTAAGTATTTAGGGTTCAACAATCGAAGAAAATCATGTAATTAAATATTTAATGAAACGATAAAAAAGGGACAAATATGTAATCCATTATTGAGATTTTTTTTAATTACAAAATTCAGAAAAAAAAATACTTAACTAATAAATTGCTACCATTGACAAGATAATTTTTTTTAAAATTTTGAAACAGCATAAAAATTATTTTTGTGAGAGTATTTACGGATGCAATCGCGGAAAAAAAATGTCAGCTTAATTTTAAATTAATTAGAATTCTAAATAAATTTCAAAAAAATTCATTTCCAGGTGTACATTTCCACCTTCCAAAATTTCTCTGTGTCATATAGGCTTGTTCGTATTGTAATAGATTCTGGCTTATAGAGTGCCAAGACACACACACAGATATACATTTATATTTATTATTTCTAGGGATATATCTTATATCTTTTAAAGAGCAATTCTTGTATATATTCACTCAAAAAAATATGGGTTCTATTGATGTGCTATATGTTTGTTGAATTTCTTATTTCAAGAGTATACATTCACTCAAAAAATATGGGTAGACTTAGCATAAATAACTACAAAGCTATTTATAAAACTATTTATCACATTAAAATAAAAATAAAATGAATCAAGAAATATTTTAACATTTGCTGCACAATTTGTAAGGAAAATTTTTTTGATTATTTTAAAATTATAATTTGATCTAGCTTTTCAAATATAATTCAAAGGCAATAAGAAAAAAGTATTGGGACACTCTTGAAATAAGAAATTCAACAAACATATAGCACATCAATAGAACTGTATTTACTGCCACTTTTTTAGACTATAATTTTAAACATAAAAATTTCATCAAACAAGACTTTTTATATAAAAAAAATGGCGAGAAACAAAGATATATCGGTTGATGTGCGAAATATTGTAATAAGTCATTGGAAAAATGGAAAATCAGTTCGCCGTATAGAACATGTTTTGAAAATGAATAAGTCTACTGTTTCTAACATTACTCACATGTCCAAAAAAAGTATTGAAAATAAGAGACGATTAGGGCGTCCAAGGACATTTATTGAAAATAATGAGAGATAGATTGTGAAACAAGTTTACTTTAATTAAAAAACTAGTGCAGTAAAATTGACTCTGCAATGTAAATCCTGAAACTGTTAGAAATGTTTTAAGAAAACATAAATATCATGGAATAATATCTCAAAGAAAGCCCTACATCAGCAAAGCAGATCGCGAAGTTAGGCTGGCATTTGCTAAAGTGTATGTAAAGCAGCCAAAAGAATTTCAGAAAAATGTAATTTTTATTGATGAAAGCATATGTAATATTTTCGGATTGGATGGCAAGTAAAACGTTTGGCGGAAACCAAATACAGAAATGCATGTCAAAAATGCATCGCGTGCTATCAAACAAGGAGGTAACAATCAAATAGTCTGGGATTGTATGGTAAGCTCTGGTGTCGGGAACTTGAATTTTATTAATGATACAATGAATAAATGTGTCTATCTTGACATTTTCAAGCGAAATTTAAAGCAAGGTGTGAGCAAGCTGGGAATCTCAAGCCATAAACTGTACATTAATTTCAAGATTTAAACTGTAACAAGGTAATGACCCGAAACCTGCTGCTGATATTTGCAAGTTATGGGTCCCTAGTGTTATTAAGATACCTGTTCCAAGTTCAGACTTTAATACCATTATCATATTATTTATTTGCAGCAAAAATTGTATGAATATCAAATTTCCAATAAACAGGATTTAAGAAAATATTTGGTAAATTGTGGACCAAAATTGATGGATCCTTTTTGCAAAAACTTATTGGTCCAATCCATGCCATATAGACTATGAGAGGTCATAATAAGCAAGGACGACCCAACAAGATATCTTTTAAGTTTGCATTATTTTTCTTATTTTATGGGGAAATGTCCCAATACTTTTTTGAGCATGTTTTTTTACTTGATTTCTTCTATTTTCCATTATAATCATAATTACATAAATATGATAGTTTTGTTTGAATTATTATGATTTGCATATATCAAAATAATATTCATTTCTTTGTTTTGGTTTCATTTGAACATTTAAGTAAAATATTATGACAAAATTCTGAACTTCTAGTGTGTTCCAATACTTTTATGACAGACTGTATATTTATTTCGTGTATCTCGGAAACGGCTCAAACGATTTGGTTCAAATTTTTATATTTATCTAAGGTTTTCTTTTGTTAAGTTTATCTATATATGTGTGTCCTTTATGATATATTCGATTTTACACACAGACACACACAATCACAATTATAACTAATTATTAGAATAAGTTTATTTAACTTCATATTATGTGCGAGCAATGTAGTATAAGGGTCAGAACAGCATGGCTGAGGCGTGTGTTGGCGGTCCTCGGGTTCGAATAGCGCTTTTTGCTTTATTTTTTACTTTTATGTTCATATTTATTATTTTTGCTTTTTAAACTTATTTATATAGTTGTCTTACTTGAAAAATCGCGATTTTACACACATAAAAAAACTTTTTTTTATAATTAACTATCGGAGCCTTTTTTTCTATTTGCTCTCATGCTGACAAAATCATATAACGCCATCTCGGACCCGATTTCACCATGGTAAAACTGAGTGCGAGTTCAAAAATATCAGTAATGATGGCAAAACTAAAATGAATGCTGTAACATTGCAGGTTGTTTCGTAAAACATGTTAAACTAAGTGCCGTCATAATTTTTTTTTATTTCAATGACCAGTTCATATGTAAGTAAGACTGAAAAATATTCATAAGTAATTAGTATGCGATTCCTATCCAAATATATGTTCCAAAAAAACACCCCGATTTTAGAAACAAAAAAAATGCCTGGTAGTAGTATAATATAGCGTTATATGTGGGAATATTTCATCTAAACAATAAAGCTAAATGAAAAGAAGAGAAAGAACATTTTCCAAAAAGTATACCACCTTTAACTGATTTTGAATTTCAAGTTTCCATCTTATATCGCTTAAGTTTTACAATCCATTAGGATGAGAAGAAAAAAAGTCTCTCTTAAATATTTCTTCCGAGCTTTACTTCATTATTCTAATAGAGGATATAAGGAATAGCACTTTTATTTAAGATTTTTTGTG
Organism: Argiope aurantia; assembly: GCA_026543865.1. Classification (NCBI taxonomy): domain Eukaryota; kingdom Metazoa; phylum Arthropoda; class Arachnida; order Araneae; family Araneidae; genus Argiope; species Argiope aurantia. The sequence continues at coordinate 87,302 of JAPMOR010070136.1, forward strand.
GTGGTATTTAAAGCAAGCTTCGGGGTAATTCACTGTTTTTTTTATCCCATCGTGAATATAAATCATGACTTCATTTGGAAGAATTGCCTCTAAAGAGAGCCTTTTATGTTAAAAGACATAAAAACAGCGAACTTAAACATTACACAAAATAACCGGCATGTTTTGAATAATTTACATCATGTTTCCTAACAGTTTCGAATTTCTTCATCAATTTTTTTTTCCTACAAGAGCTTAACTTTTATTTTGTATGGAGTTGAATTTAAAAGTAATTCAGTTTTTTTAGGCTTTCTATTCAATCGAACTCAATTTTTTTTAATGTGGATCTCGAGCGTTGATAGGAATTTGTTCACAAAAAACTCTTTTATGCCTTTTTTATATGGTAATAAAATAAACCAGAAGTAACTGCAATATATTTTTTTTTCTTTCTATTTTATATCTTTTTCTGACTGAAATTCAGAAAGTTCTTTTAAAAGAAAATAATTAGCGCAACGAGAACTTAACACTCAAGATAACACCAAGACAGTGAACGCAATCTTAAATTAATAATTTCTTTAATTTATTTTCTTACTGCGAAGTCGACTTTGATATGTTCCGATAATAAAAGATCATCTCAAAGTTTTATAACGTATAATGGCAACGGCTGATTTTGTTTTTAATTAGACATCAGTTATTCTTCGTATTTAGAATGAAGAATAAAATAAATAATAAGTTATCAACCATTTCGCTTCTAGAGGGAGAAATATTGAAGAGAGAAATATTTGAATTCAGGATAATTTTTTTAATAAATTTCTATTTTCTTTTCTGCTTAAAGAGAAAATTTTTAGTTATAATGTAGGGTGGTCAAAAAATCTTATTATGGAATTTTAAAAAAATTACAAAAAAGCATTAAATATAATAAATGAAATCTATATCATCAAATAATCGTGTTATTAATTTTTTTTAGTCCAAAGATGGCGAGTCTAATACAGAAATAGTGATTAGCAACTAATACAGCGAATTACTGTGAAATAGCGACTAATACAGAATTAGAGACAGGGACATCAAACTTTTATTAAATATCTTCAGTAACTTTACATCAAGTAACTTTCTACATCATATCTGGGAACATCAAGTCAAAATATGTAAAATTCCTGACAAATGATTAAGTCTAAAATTGAACTCACCTTGAACTTAAAAACTGAAATACTGTATTCTATGAATTAAATGATCATAGAGAAGATGAATATTGATTGTTCAGATTGTTACTTTAGAATTCAGCTGAAAAGACTTGATAAACATAATAGAAAATCTAATATTTTCATCCAGATTAAATTCTCTTTTTGTATTCTTTACTGCTATTTGATGGAGGTATAGTTTAGTTATATTAACGTCCCGTTTTTTAAAGCAACACTACGGCTATTTTAGGACGGACCTCGTAATTTTTGCGGTCAGATGACACCTGAGCTGGCACTCCCCTCTCCACATCACGTCACACCAGAGGGAGGACGTTTTCCCAGGACGTTTAACGTGCACCAGACCCGCTTACACGATAGTTCTTCGGTGGAATCGGGTCTCGAACCTGAAATCCTCCAGTTCCGAAACCGAGATCTTACCACCAGGCCACCGTGGCCCATTTGACGGTGGAAGATGCATTCTGAGATGTCATTTTCCAACTAGCATCCAATCAATACCTAAATGTGGAGAATAGTCACTTTTTTTGACGATTAAAATATTTTCGCTATATTTCATTTACGAGAAAGTATAAATTTGTAATCAATGTAATAGAAACATACTGTTAGAATAGCATATTTTCATATGTAGTCTGTTTATTAACTTTAAAGTCTATAGACATAGTGAAGAGCTTCTAAAATTCGACAAACTACTAAATGATATTTAGAATTAGATCTATGCAAAACTAGAACTTTAATAATGTCATTCTAAATCGGTTCAAAAATTAATAAAAAGAGTGTTCATTGATTTTTAAAAAAATGTAGCAAAATTATGCTTAATCACTACACAAATATATCCATGCGAGTTAATTCATGAAAAGCAAAAAGGAACATATTATTAAATAAATATTTGATTTGTTAAACTGAATTTTTGTAACATGAAAGCACTTTCTAATTTTTCATTTTTGTAACACAAAGCATTTTATGAAAAACGACAAAAACTCCCGGCGCTTGTTAATAATTCGCATCATTGAATTTCTTTAAATTATATTATTTTACAATTTTTTCCGTCATGATGACCATATAAATAAAGAATAAAGCAGCAGAATTTCAATTTTATTGAAATAATAACTAATAATCATTTGTCTTAATATTTTATAATATGTGACTTAACCGAGTTTAATCCATTTCTTATAACCATTATACATACGATTTGTGAAACTGAACAGCAGTATTACTTTGCCCTTTTCCACCTCACTGTATTTCTAAAATTTCTAGTAGCAAACTCAGCAGATATTCTTTATTTAATTTTAAGCCGTGGAATACTTACAAATTTCAAAATTTTCCCAAAAAAAGTTAAATTAAGCATAAGAAAAATTAAGAACGTACTGATTTTTTTTAAAAAATGCTGATATTTCATTTTTAATATTCAGCTAATCGTGTGGTATATTTTTATTAATTTTGAGGAATCCATGAACAGATGGCTATACGGACATTTTCCGACTCGAAAGCTGTTTTAAATGATTTGAAGAAGCAACTTGGGAGCATTAGCCACCGTTTAAGGGGAGGATAGGCTTCGAATCAAGAAAAAAAAATCACGAAAACATGTTCTTTTTCTTATTTTATCACCAAATATAAGCTTATATTCAACTATAATAGCATTATAAAAGGGACTGTTCAATAAAATGAATGTCTGAAGAGACTAGAAGGATAAATAAATTTATTATTATTTTTTATCAAAGCAAGCAATTCGATTGAAATATATATATATTAATTTTTGCAGTTGTCTTATTTTTGAGGAAATTTTACTAAAATTAACAATGAAGATGTCGGTTAAGCATTAAAATAAAATCAAGTATGTATTTTACTATCGGAGCTCTTTCAGATAGTTACAAATCAGTTTTAGCTCAGAAAAACACAAAATTCTCATGCGAATTCAGTGCATGTGTATAAAAGTATTTCGAAAAAATTAATTTTCAATTGGAATTACAAAATCATATCCATTTTTCTTTAAATATGTGTATATAGAGTAATAAGGAAAAAATAATAGAATAAATTAAGGAGAATAATAAAATAAATTAAGCAACTTGGAATAATTTAAAATTTTTATAAATTAAACATTTTTTTAATTTTTAAAAATTAATATATTGTGTTTTAAAGAATTCTTTTAAAAATATTAACATATTTATATTTAAATATATATAAATAAAAAGTCCATTGCACCAAGTGAATAATTCAGAAAAAAGCTATTTTCCTGAACTTATAAAACAGGTAAATTAAGATTCGAATCAAAGTACATATTCTAAACCGATTCAAGCATTCGTCTCAGAAAATGCAATGCTTATTATTGAGACTTTCAGCTATTTTAAATCGGAATAAGGAGAAAAAGAACCAAATTCGATATACAAATCCTATTATCTTAACCTTTTGCAATTCGTAAAGTAATAAGATGCATAACTATATGTATAGAGAGAGAAGAATGTAAGAATTCCTTTGATGCTTAGAAAACTAGAAAATAGTTACAGGTTCTCTATATATATTAAAAATTAATATGAAAGTTTTGTTATTCTATATTTGTATCCCTTTCTCCCAAAACTTTTGCAATTCTTATCTAAAAAAGAATGTAAAAATAATGCATATTTCTGAATGTTTAATCAGACATGACTTTGGACCACAAAAAATTAAATCATTTTATTTAAGGAAAATATCTTATTTTTTATTTCTTTTGTGTTTCCATAATAGCTTTTTGTGTATTTGAATCCTTTTTTTCCTCCCATTAATCTAAAATTTGATACAGATTTAGAAATTGTATTTCAAGTTCCCTCACTAGAATAATTCATAAAAATCTCGAAATCGAATTTTTTTAATGATTACAATATTTTTTTGCTCACATATTTCAAATACGAAAAAACAGAAATTACAATTTAGAAGAATGACCTTTCTTTTCCCCCCATCCATGAATTATAGCATTCTGAATATACTGAAAGAATTTTCATTCATTACTGTATAGTATATATTCATTGTAACTAAAGACAACAATCGGAAAGCACGAGTTCCACTTAAAGAAGAAACATTTTAAAAGGCGATACCTTCTTTCATCGGACAATGTAGTTACTCTGTAACTACTCCTCTTGTTTCTTTCACTTCTCTACAAGGAATTGTTGCCAAGAAAAAAGAACTTTCGTTGTTTCAGGTGCGAGCTGTATTTATTACCGCCGAGAAAAAAAGCAACAGAAATTTCATGACTATTGTTTTCTTCCTGGTTTGAGATACGAGAATCAGACGAAGGAAAAACAAATGCAATCATTCTTCGTCGAGGAAGATCATTCATTTCAAGTTGACATCGGTCCTATCCGAATAGGCCATTAAACACGTGACGTATATTCCTTTTCCCGATTGGCCAACAGCTATTAATGAAGACGAATGAACGCGTGTTGGCTTCCTCGAGTGTAATCCACAAAGATTAGACTCGGATCACCGGATTGCTCGTTTAAAAGAGGCGAAGGCTTAAAGGCCATTGCAAAGCCAGAATTACACTTCTTTGAGGAGATCTTAGAGTGGGGTAATGGGCTTTCCAGTTAAACCCTTGAAATGGATATTTTTTTAAGGCTCTTACTGACGCTTACTTTTTATCGGTATGTTTTAAAGGTTTTTGCATAATAGAGTACTCAAGGGAATTTAAGGTTGTTTTTTTAAAGTACGTCTTGCTAAAATAAAGCTAGAGTACTGGATTTTTTTACCCATTTTTTATTAAGTTATTGACTTAAGACATTTTGTTTGGAAAGTTTTAGTGAAGAATTTCAAAAGAGTAAACAAGTTAACATTTTAGTTTTCATCCTGATAATCTTGTTCTTAAAGGGATTTCAAAGAAAAAAAACGCGATTTTTTTATTTTGAAATTAATACGTTTAAAGTACAAATACTTAGGAAATACAACACAAAGAATGGATAATGTTTAAAAGCTACGTACCTTGGAGATATGATATTTACGTATTTAAGTTGTAAAAAGAAATTCTTGACTAAACGTGGGAGTTATTTAACGCTAAAAATAAATGTAAGCCAGTTGCAGTATAATAAAAGAGATTAAAGTATTAAAATAAAGACATTTTTTTGAAATAATAAAACTATAGTCATTTTTGATAGAAACAAAAAAAAGCAGCTGTTATTTTTTAAATATATATTGTGTAACAGTAATATTTCTACACTTTTCATGGTTCGAGGATATTGAGAATTTCTCTTTTGAAGACTTACTATCTTTAACCATATATACGATTCTTTTAGTTCGCTTTGACAAACGATGACTTAAGGTACAAAAAATTTTAATCATGGTAATTAGTAATGGAATTGTAGGTTAAATTAATTATTCATTTCTTAAGATATGAAATAATTATCAAGTGAATTGTGAATTGTTTGTGAATTGTGTACGATTTAAAAATGCTTTAAATCACGATTTTAGCACACTATTTTAAAACTTTTCAGATAATTAGTAAATAAGGTATCTTGAAAAGATTTTAAAAAAGAAATCATAATATTTATTTTTATTGAAGATCCTTACCTACATTTTAAAATAAAATAAATGCCACTAGTAACTATATTTACCATAAATTTTCAGTATTCTTGGATGATGTTCAATCAGCCACGGGAATATAAGTGAATGACACATTACGTTTTTGGAAGCCCCAGAAAGATAAAAAAGATTTCCAGAAAATTATTAACTTTCAATCTAAAAGCAGAAATATATTGCAAAAAAGAATAATAAGTGATATTTAAATAAATTTCAACTGAAATATTTTTCATAGATATGTTTTTGTAAAGTTTTAATTCCATTTGAGATTTTAAGCATTTCATCACTATAAATTGGGAACCTGGAAAACAAAATACCAACCCGTTTCAAATATTATACAGTTTTTTAAAATTTCATCTTTCCAATATAAAAAAGAGGATTCTTCTCTCCCCCCCACTCCCTATTTTTTTTCTTTCTTAGAGATGGCCACTTTTTCAGAAAAACGAGATAAAACTTTTAATGAATCATATTTTGAATTATTTCACTTAATGTAATGATATATCTATTAAACTTTAGTTTTGGTATGAAAAATCGTAAAATTAAAGTCCTTTTCCTTATATAATTACGCATATGTAAAAGAGATGTCTAAGATGGCGCATATAAAAATTTAAAATCAAAATTTTCTAATTTAGAACAAGTTTTCGTAGCTATGAATTCATTTTTGCTTTATTTTTTGGGCTATAAAATGAAGGAAACGAAAGTAGATGTAAAGAAGCATTATGTTGCATATTCAAAAAAATACCCGCCAATTATCTTTGATTAGAAATATCTTTAAAAGGCTCAAAGTACTGAAAAGGCCAAACTCAAACAGTCTGAATTATGAGATAAATATGGTAACAAAGTAGGCGACTCTGAAGTCCAACATTTACATTGCACAGCTATGTAAATGTTTACAAAATTTATTGTATCATGAAAAAGTAACAGAAAATACTTTAAAGAAACAGTTATTCATGTTGATGGTGACATCATCTGAATAAAATAAACTGAGAAGAATGTCTGAACTTACTTCCCTAATTACAGGAAAGAAAGAATGATTTAAAATGAAGTTTTTATAAATGTATCTCGGAATTACGATATTTCTTCATTAACTGGATTCCATTCGAACTCCATTAAGCAAATTCAAAAAGTCTTTACTTTTAGAATTGCTAAACTGGAATACTGTAAATATCTGATGAATTACATTTTACACAATTCTGAAACCGAAATTATTCGAAGTGCCAACTATCGGAACAGTTATTAAAATACCTCATTATTTAAAGTTTGCAAATAAAAGATCCACAAGTGGACTGTATTAAATTTTCCTTCCGATTTCGATTATCGGGCGTAAGCAATGTGGAAATGCAGAACCATCAAAACAAGAGTTAACAGAGCCACAAGAAAGATAAACCGCTGAGACCAAATTAATGCTAACGCCACCTTAATTGTCCATCATCTATTACAGTTAATCCCCGAGTTAAAATTACACTTGCTGCCATGTCCCATCACGTAACACAGCCATTAAAGTATCAACCAACTCAAGAAACATGAACCTTAATCACTGCTAGCAACCACCTTTAAAAATTCCTCTTCCCGAGGCCATTTTAAGGCCCATCGCTTTCAATCGCCGTTGCCATTCTTCGCTCCTAATACTCCTCTCTCGGAAGAATCTCTTTCCCGTGGAACTAAACTGGACGTCGGAGATGCACCGTGATGGAAAAGTCTTTAATAAGATGAGGCCAGTTCTAGAGCTCTCTCAATTTATTCGGGACACGGGATCGAATGTCCGTGCTTAGGCGCTAAGTGCAGAGGCATTAGGAGGGCACTGTTGCTAATTCCGCTGCGCTTCAATGGCTCCAATGGAATGGGCACAATTAGGGACTGGGGTGTTAAACGTTGCTGTGGATAATGGAGGATTGAGGCGGGTACAAATCCTATGGACTGGTGTAGTACTATCGCCTAGAATAAACCAGGTCATCGCATCTGTCCCATTCCGACAGATTGGGTGCAATTTGTGCCAGAACCTCACGGCTGATTATGGTCGTTATAAACTCCAGCCGCATGAGACAGGATTTGCTTTCATTGGATACTTTGAATTGCAGAGTAGCGAGTATTTCCACAGTCTTATCGGGAATTAGTTTATGTTTATCTCACTTTAAAAGAGGAAATAAGTTATATGTTCATAAATTGTTATCATGGACTTACCTTCTCACAAAAATAACATTAAAATTTGACAAGGAATCTCCGAAATGAACAAAGAAAACGAGTGTGATGAAGGAAATTTTCGGATAATATTTGATGATATTTTTCAAAGAACGAAAGTGCTTTATCTTTATTATCATTACTTTACAAAATAAAAATGAACACGAAACTGAGATTTTATACAGATCAATTAGGAAAAAAAATAAGTGATAAAGGATTAATTATATTATATCCAACGAATTATATTATATCCAATTTTGTAGTAACGCAAATGCCACCCTGGGCATACTCCATGATTTTGAACAGGAGTAAAGAAATAAAGCTGACCCTGAGAAAACGCCCTAGTCCTGATGCTTTCTCGATAAACCAGAGTTCAGGTGTATAACCCCTTGCGGAATACATAATATGCAACAAACTGTCGTATGTTTGATGGGACTAAGATACGAGGATGGAAGTCTTCAAATCTAAAACTGAGACTTGGCAATCTGGGTTGCCCCATGAAATGACAGACAATAATAAAATTTAATGTCTTCAAAGTGATAATCTATTTAAGGAGAAGATAAATTTTTATTAAATCGATGAGAAATAAATAAATTGCAAAATATAAAGTAGCTTTTCTTTTTTTATCCTCAAATTTCAACCTTTCCTTTCATCAGTTTTCTTATTTTATCAGAGCTTGACATGCTCCAAATGCCGTTATATATGTGGTATAACGATATCAGAAGCACATCAATTGGGATCCGTATAAAGGATGTTGTTGCGCTTTGAGAGAAACTTTAAATGTATGCCCAACATTAATTTTTATTTACCCTAGATCACAATTCAATAACATCCGTTTATTAACCCTAGATCACAATTATAGAAATGGAAAGTGTACGAAGTGCTAAATTGCATATTTTACAGGACAGAATAAATCATTTTCGGCAATTACTGCGTTTTCCAGCACAATAACCCTTAACTAGGGAGGTGCGGTAAGTCAGATTGCTAAGGATGGACTTCTGATTACCCCTATTCTATTTTTAGCTAAATAGAATGGATTGACCCTGTAGCTTTCTATTTCATGACCTCCACTACACGTGCACTTTTCCAACCTATTTCAGAGGATACTTTTAAAAATATTTCAGCTATTTCTTTATGCGACATCTGTGTGACCGCACCTTTCTTTTAGTGTTTCAGTATTATACAAGGCTTAACAGATGGCTCTAAAACTTGGTTCTCGAAATATCATCCAATCTAGAGATCCTCGTTATGAATCAGACCTCCAAAGACTTATAAATGAAACACAAAGTGATGAGGATAATTGTAGAGAAGATTTATCGATGGAAGTTCGCATTCGACTGATTCTGATAAGTATGTTTAAATATAATTAATTTTCCGAGTGATAATGTCTTTTGAAAAATCTCTAAAATATATTAATATACCGTGAGAAATATTTACAGAATTTACAGGTGATTTTTATACAAGGACTTAATCTTATGTTTAAAATGCCATCGGACGAATCTCGTAGAAATGATGCCCAAAGAAAAAAAGGATGAATTTTACCCATTGTCATTTTATTTTTATTTTTCATATAATTTGTGAATTTTTAATTATATATTTTCTATATACCTTTGTATACTGGAAAAATAAATATGATTTAAAAAGTAAAAAGTAGTATGTTTTTTAAAGAATACTATTTGTTGTATTATGTAATTTGAGAAGAAAATGTAAGTTCAAACGCAATTACTTTTTTTCAATAATAATATAATTTGAAAAATTTCTGAAACATATTTATATATCAAGAAAAATATCTGCAGAATATATTGGCAGATTTTCATACTAATACTTGCATTACAAAATTTAATTTGAATGCGAGGAAAATACGGTCTCGTAGACTACGCCTCCCCAATTAAGTCCTCAATTGTCCCATAATATTGTTATGAATCAATAACATTGCTTTCCACGTAGCAAGTATCCTAGTAAAGAAGACAGTTTTACAGATGATCTGATGGATGTAATTACCTTCGTCCATATTGACGAAAATGAAGAATCCCAATTATTTGAGTAAATCCCCGATATTAGGACTCGAGTTCCATAGCTTTTTCTAAAGCATTCGATGTTATGTTAAGGAAACTATAAAAGCGAAAGTACAGACATAAGTGGAGTAGTGGAATCGAAAGAAGAAGCAGTCTAGTGAATTTTCTTTTTGGGATATTGATCTCCAACAAGTTCTCTATGAGCGCGTTGTGCTGCAAATGTTGTTCAATCTACTTCTCATTATTATTTCTGCAAGTGTTGATTTGTGCAAACTTCATCTGAGTTTTTACTGTTATTTCATGATTCCATATAGCATATATTATCGTTTATTGAATTCAATGGACTTTTCTGTATTTTCGGATGGATTTTTTCATTACAATACTTACTTCTTTCCTCATTTTCTTCCTCCGTATGAGAATTGGTACCATTTTCTATATATTCCAGGTCACAATAACATAAGCCACAGTTGAAATATACCGACATGTTTTTCAACTGCATACAGAATGTTGGACACTGCATCATTTTAAAGGTTGAAAACTTTGCATTTTACTTTCTTTTTTTTTAAACATGAGAAAATGCTTTTTTTCCCCTTTCTTATTTTGACATTTACTGTGCTTCTTATTTCCAATCTTCAATTCATCTAGCTAACAATAATCAATTAATAACCATATAACAATTAATCTTAACAAACATTTATGATTTTATTTCATGAAATTGAATTCCTTCTCTATATATTAAAGGCTTTTTCAAATAAAAAAGTTTGGTGATTATGTATACAAAAAATAAATAAAGAAATAAAATCCAAACAAATATTTACAAAATAAATAAATAAAAAATTTCGCTTTGAGTCAATATTTTTACAATGGAGCATTAGTGAATCTACTTTATCGCAAGTTGTTTTCACCCATCAAATTGATACTTATGATAAGGACTTTAAAAAAAAAAATGCATCTTTTCCGAACCGATGAAAATATTTATTTATCATTTCAAATTTATAAAAATCATCGTCAAAATTAATACAACACGACTTGACACTTATTGCTAAGAACTTAAAATTTATTCAAACATCTTGAAAAGGAAAACACCAAACTCATTTTTCGCGATTACAAATTAATATTTGATGAGTTTTCGTGTTACTACGAAAAATAAAATAAACAAAATGTATCGAGCATGCCGCGTGGGTTGCAGTTAGCGTCGTTAGCATCGTAATTTAATCCACAGTGATTAGCTGACTTTGATGTATTAGCGAACCACATTCTTCGCTTATCATTAGGGAAATATTTTTACGACAAGCAACAGTCATTAACCTACAAGAACACGCGGTATTATTTATAATCAGAAACACGCAGAAAGTAAAGCTTTTGTAGAAAGAAATGAATGGGAATAGAAATAGCTTATCATTAATCTGCGTCAGCCCCTCGCACCGAGACGAATACTTACGAACATAAGTCTTCTTCCCGAGAGTTACTTATTGAAGAAGCTTTTATGTATAGCGTGCTAATTAGATCCTTGCATATGTTGACTGAATCGAACGGATGCTTGGCAATCGTGCCCAGTTCTTTAATTGGAGTTTGATACATTTGAAATGATTTTTTTTTTCAGTTTTGAATGTTAATTGCCTGAAAGGATCTTTTATCAAGAATGTCGTAAGAACACTTTTTTATGCATAAGGTTGAGGTAAAATGAGTCGATCAAAGTGGGAATTATTTTGCTTCAGATATCAGATGATCTTTTTAAAATGCATTTTAAGACAAGTATATTTATGCAGAGGATTTTTTTCTACTTTTGCTCTAAACTTTTTTTCATTTCTGAGAGAAATTAAATTTAAAGGTAGAAATAATTTATAACCATTTCTATTTTCATCGATTCATATGTAGTCTAGTTGAATAGTCATGAAAAACAGCGAAATGTAGAGGAAAAAAACATAAAAAAGGAAATTATGCATGTGCATTCAAAATTAAGGATAGAGTTAGCATTTTGTTGTAATTACCAAATAGGAATTTATTTTTCAATAATTTTTAAGAATCGGCCAGTAAAACTTAAGTTTTTTTTTTCTTTCTCAAATTTAAATTTCATTCAAACTTTTTCTTGTATGTTGACAATTATGTCACCATTTGTAGAGCTACTCTTTGAGAGTAGAATACATTTTCCCTTTCCTCGGATCCCTGTTTATAAAATAGAACATACTGACAATTTTTTAGGATCCTATTTTTTACAACAAAGCAGAATTTTTCAGAAAGTGTTTCAGGTATAGATTTGAAGTTTTGGTCAATTATTCCCTTGTAAGTAGCAGGTATTTAAATGAAATTTTTAAAAACTCGTTAAATTATTTTAAAAAAGAAAATATATTTCTCAATTTGCATTTTTTTTTCGAAATTCATTCCCTTTCTAATTAAGTTATTAAAAATCTTTCATATAAAGCTCAAATTATAGATTTTTATAATATCTACATATTTTAAATCTGCATTCTTTCTTTAAAATTAATGGCTTTTTACTTAAACATAGATAGTAGTTTTCGATAATATTATCGGTGACAAACCTAGAACAAAATTAAGGATACTTAGCTCAAAACTTTGAGGCACTGAAATTATTGTTACCTATTATTCTTCCCAGGAAAAAATACGATTAGATTAAACTAATAACTAAGATAGATTATATCAAAACTAGTAGTTTACAGAAAGTTTTTCAACATAGCTTGCAGATTGTTAGAGAACAAAACAACTGATCAATAATTTAAAAAAAATTGTTATGGCATACGAATTTAAACAATAGCGACATATGTCCATGCATAAAATCAACGAACGATAATCGACATAGATTTGATGGAAAACAGGTAAGAGAGTAGGGATACAATCTGATTAACAGGTTAACTTTCTTTCGTGCAACACATTAGTACGAATTTTACATTTTGTGGCTCTAGGTCATGTTTAATATTCAACTTCTTTTAATAAGATTGCCTATTTAGTTTCAAATTTTAGTACTTTTTTAACCTGTTAATGAATTATTTTAGGTTAACACACACACACACACATATATATATTACTTCATTAACTTTGTGAATATTTTTTTTTATTTTATTTTTTTTATTTATCCGTTATCACTCCAGAATGACCAGCATTCTTGTGTGTACAGAATACTATTGAAACAGATGGGCAGTTTTATAAACATTCTATTAACTAACTGAACTTAATGAAATGTACAGGAACCCGACAAATTATATTTGATAAAATGTTAATATTAACCCAACATTTTATCATTCATAAATTTTTATCATTTTTTACACACTTTATTTTCGCAGTCATCAAATAAATAAGATCTTTAATTAATCTGCTTGCGGTCTTCTTTAAGTCTAGTGGTCCTAGGCAGCTACCTAATTATAATTCCGCCATTAATAAGCCATTAAAATGAATAAGTAATTTTTTGTTAAAAAAATGCTTGTTCAACTGACATTGCTGTCCACAGACTTCGATGAAGAGACCACCAATGACACCGCATCCTGCAACTTCTGGTATATCCTTATTTTTAATTCTTTGTCAAAATAACAAAAACGTTGAAATAACATGTTTCTACGTAAAACCTGCTTATGCAAGCCTGTCTTCCATGAAAATCACTGAATGGTTGATTTTAATCATCCTCAGTGCAAAATGTTCAAAAATATCATCGAATCTACTCAACTAACAAATAACGCATGAAATTAGAGAAACGCATTTGTTAGCAATTAAGTAAGCATATTAATACGATTCATAACTGTAAATTCTATGCTGATTTAGAAAATGTGTAAAGGTTACAGTTGGTGTCTTTGTACATTTGGTGGATTTTGTATTTTGATGAATATGCATGCGCAGTGCTGATGAAATATCAAAAAGTCCCAAACGAATTTGACATATCGAATTGGCCTGAGAGCTTTAGAATTACCTGAAATGAATTCTTTTGTATCGCCTATCATTTCAGATGCCCACAGAGATAGTAAACATATCAGGTAAAATCTATTATCACATGAGATGACACGTTCTGTTTCGGGAATTTACTGGTTCATCCACAGAATAGAACAGATCTTTCTGAATTAACTGGTATCGAATTATAGTGTATTTGAATGATTTAATTTCAATTAATATGTTTAAAAAGCTTTCATTCTATGTAGCCAGTTAACGTTAAGCAGTCTGGTTACACACATTAGTAACCCCACGAATATTTATTCGTTTATTTTATGAAGTTTTTATTCATTTTATTTTATTATTTATTATTAATTATTCATTATATGAAAACGAAAATTTATAATCCCCCCGAAAATCTCGAAAAACAGCCTGCGACAAAAGTTTTGCCAGCACCAACAAAAGAATCCGGCTCAGATGTGCGAACAGCACTATGTTAAGTTCAAAATTTAGATGATCCACTAAAAATAATTATTTGTAATTCAGAAACGTGAGAAAATATTAAGTTAATGAATAAAAATTAATTTTTATGTAAAACTTACGAATATTTGAGTTTTTTAAAAAATCTGTTATCATTTTAGAAAAAGTTTATACCGATAAGCAAGGTTTCTTATTCCACAATTGCTGGAAGTTTTATCATTTTTTATTAATTAGCTTTCAAAAGTATGAAAATCTAAGAAATTATTAATAATTCAAATCTCTACTTGAGTCAAACAAAATTACTTCAGATTATCAGAAAACAGACAGAAAGTCTTGCATTAACCTACGGAAATCCGAAATAAGTATATTTTTCAGAAAGTAAATTTGCAATTTATAATGTCTCAGCACTCTAAAACCTTTTACTTTCTTCTATAAATTTCAAACTCCTGGAAAAGAAAAAGAATTATTTTAATTTCCATTTCGGATTCAATTCACGTTTTCTTAATATTCTCTTACTTCACTTTCAAATTCAAATTTTGTATTCTAAAACTTTTATTTATGGACATTTGTTTTGGAGGTATTCAGCGATTTTCATAAAATCCATTATCGGAGGCAGATATTTTTGGTTCAAAGTTTAGCGGTTTAAAACCTTTTTTTATAGGTTCTGAAAATAAAAATATAATGTTTTTCTGAATTCCAGTATTATATATACACTGGTGTGCAAAACTTAAGCAACTGGTATGTTTTTTGCCATAACTTCACGAGAAATCCTCTGAGAGACATGAAATTCAGAAATGAGATACAGCATTTTGTTCTGAAAGAATGACGAAAGCATAGTTGCGCAGAAATGAATACAATGCATACAGTATGGAATCAAACAAAAAAAGGCTTTATTGAACTCATAGTATCGTTACACATGATTGTCTGTCCAAGAGGAAGAACCGCAAGCAGATGTTCCTTAGTATGGGATATGCCCTCCCCTTACTGCAATGGTTGCTTCGCACCGTCTTCCCATACTCAGCACCAGATTGTCCAACAATTCTTGAGGTAAGAGTGCCCATTCCTCAAATCAGCATCTGTTTAAGTTGTCGGGTGTTCCCAGGAGGATGTAATCGTGCCGCAAGGCGTCTCTCTTCGATAAAGCCTTTTTTCGTTTGATTCCATACTGTATGCATTGTATTCATTTCTGCGCAACTATGCTTTCGTCATTCTTTCAGAACAAAATGCTGTATTTCATTTCTGAATTTCATGTCTCTCAGATGATTTCTCGTGAAGTTATGGCAAAAAACATATCTGTTGCTTAAGTTTTGCACACCAGTGTATATAACATTATTTTGGTTGAAGCAGAGTGCAGGTTTGAAGACATAGACGAGACGTTCTATTTTTAATTTCGTTTTATTCTCTCTTTAATATCCATCTGGGGAAAGCAACTTATTTACAAGCAGACGCAGCGCGGCACAAAAGCAGAAATAAGAAAGAAGAGCCCAAAACAAATGATCACTGGTCTTATATAACATACGATTTCCGGCCACGTGCCGATGGAATACATATGTTGACATTTGATAAGGGCAACGGAATTATCACTTTCATTTGATACGTAGTACTGATGGCGCATTAGTTTTACAGATTAATTAATTAAACCGAAAGTGGAATTGGATCACGAAATAAGAGAATATTTTTAGAATGAAGTTACTATGGGCTAAATTAAGATAAAATCTTGGAAATTAATTAAATTGAAATTAGAATTAAAATATCATTACACACACACACACACATATATATATATATCCAGATGCATAAATTTCAAGTTTGCCTTTTCCAGTAAAATATATAGCAATGAATTTCATCATGTAACGATATATTTTGCACATTTTAACATAAATCGCAACATTTAAATAAATAAAATATAGCTATTGAGGTTCGACGTTAAAAGTTTAATTTAACTTGGCTTATATAAGGTTAACTTAGATTCATTTTAACTAAGAAATATTTCAAAATGAATTACTTTCTTTTTCGCTGATTTAGCATTTATGAATAACCTACTTAAAAGATTAACGAGATCAATTTGTCTAAACTATTACGTGAATTGATGTCGCCACTGCATAATTGGATTTATTTAAAAATAAATCAATAAACATCTTTCTGTGGTGAAGGAAAATATTGAAAAAGATTTATAAGCTTCTTAGCGATATGTATAAGGAATCGCTAGATTGCGTCAAAGAAATGAGTTTATTAATCGTACATACATGATTATTAAATTATAAATTGGTCCCCAAGGGAAACAGTACTAAGATCATAACAAAAACTATCTTTATCCATATAATGTAATATTTTGTATTTTCTTACCAACATTACTAAGAGCTTATTTAATGTATATCGAAGACAGAGCGACAAACAGTCAGTTCACCAAATACCAAGTGGCATTAATGGCATGGATGAGATATATTAATTTAAGAAAAATATTATGATTGTCTGGTTATTATAGTTGTCTTAAAGCACATAATGTGGAAGTTGTATTTTTATACAAAAGGTGAGATTATTTTACTTTCTGAAAAACTGGTCCACATTTGTGTTTCTCTATGATGAAATGCTGATGAATAAAGTGTATTCCCAATTATAATTTTTTTGCTAACACTCTTACTAGTGTTTAGAATAATGCTAAACACGAGCGCGGATAGAAGAAACATACATTTTTGAAAACCCTGTGAAAATATATTTGTTTTTTATTTATCTATTATTAATCCAGATTTCCCTACATCCAAATTTGTACACAATAATATTAAGACTTTCGGTGTTTATAAAAATTCTAATATCTAAATAAATTTAATGAAACTCATAAAATTCGCGCCAATTATGCATAATAAAGAGTTAATGTTACGTCAATATTTTGTAATTCATATTATTTATACTTTTTATAATTGTATTTATTTGGTAACTAAGAAGTTTAGTTTTTTTTATTAATCGATCTAATTACAGCATCTTCTTATTCTATTTGCCTTACCCTTTACCTAGTCCGAAACCTGTCTCCGTTTGTTGTGAAATATTTTCTATAGGATGACAATCAATCTATATAAGATGACTCGGATTGAAGAGGATAAAAATAAAATTCCAGTTAAACAAACTGGTCTCCAAATGCAGCTAGGAATTAACAAAATTAATGACTTGATAAATAATTGTTTAAATGCATTAAAAGTTCCTACTCAAACGCATTGGCTACAAATATATCGTTCTTCTACAAGTAGCTTCTATAATCCTCCTGTTTCGTTTATGTATTAAAAAAAACATATAACTAACACATTCAGATCTCATTTTCGATTCAGCGAAAGGAAAAAAAAAGCGTGTATCTGATCGGGAAACAAAACGCATCATCTTATTCCTTTGCCCTTTAGGTTTTCTTATCATCAAGAGAAGGGGAAAAAAGAAGGGGGAAGAGCAATCGCAGACTCATAAATCACGAGAAAACATACTCAACTCGAGAAAAAACGAGATATCAAGAATTGCAGCGAGAGTGAGAAGGACGCACAAACGATAAAATACTAAGTTATTAGTTCTTTTTTTTTTTAGATGAAGAATTCACAATTTGCTTTTCGTAGAAACGTATGGATTTGATTGATTAGAAAGGTTGGCTTAACGTGACAGCTTTCATTTTCCATATGAAGAGTTTTAAAAAATTTTACGTTATAATAAAAACTTATCTAAAAAGACGTTACTTTTATTGATTACAAATGTTTTGCAATGCTTTTCCCCTTTTGCAATAAGTTTACACATTCAGTGATAGGAATATATGTACAAAAATTTTATGTAGAAAACATTACACACTTTTTTTTACATCTTTTAATTATTTTATTTTAAGGATATCGTGTTTTTACATTGTTTATCAGAATTAAAACTCAATGCACTACTGTGATAAAAAAAGTACTCGGAATGGTGGGTGACATAAGATAAATATTATTACTTTTTTGGCCAAATTTTATTGCAGCGCCTTCAAAATAATCTCTTTCGATTGCAGTTTACTTCTGTCAACGTATCTTTCAAACATCAAAATATATTTTCAATTTAATTTTTGTGAATCCCCTTTAGATTTCGTGGGAAATTTAAAGGAATTAATAGACTCAATACGGTGACCATAAACAGAAAATTTCAGTGTTAAAATTAAAAAAAGGCAAGATGCCAACGAGGTGAACACGAAACTTGCGAAGCGGTTAATTTATTTATCTTATTTTGTCAGAAATGCATGGATAATAATTACATTGTGAAAAGGCACATTACCGTTTTGCACAGTCCTCAAGTTATTCTTTCACGAATTCTAGGTACAAATAAAGTCCGCCGGGATAAAATGTCCTCCCGCTGGTGTTGTGCGGAAATTCAGAGATAGATGTGTCTGATCAAGTGTCGTCCTCGTTCTTTGACCGTGGTTCATAATTATGAAGTTCGTCCCAAATTAGTCCTATCGTTGCTTTAAACCTGGATGTTAATGTAACTAAACTATGTTACACGATTTATGTTCTTTTTGACGTTTTCCATAAAAGAGCTAGTTAAATAGTTCATTGTTAAACGGCAATAACTAAGTAACATTTCTGTGATCTGATTGAAATATTTTTGACAAGATAAAGTGGATAGTCTTTCAGAGAGTGATTAATTAACGACGCTTATTCTCTATCTTCTTTAAACATTTTATTCTAAACAAATACATTTGTTTTTGATTAGAAGTGGTCTTGAAAGATTTTTAACGACATTTCAAATATTTTTGGTGCAAAAATTGGTCTGGGAAAATAAATTCAATGCATATTTTTTACTCAATTACATTCACCTTTTGGAAAATAGACAAAGTTAAATTCAGTATCTTATATCAAAAATTATTTTCAACAAAGAAAATGAAATTAATTCCTGATTGTTGCGAGATGTTTACGAAAGTCGAAAATTTTTTTTTGATAAATGTTTGACAACAATGTCTATTTTAAATGAAACATTCCGGATTTTAATTGATCACAACAGTTTATAAGATGCTCACTATTGCCCTGATCGCATACCCTTAATTTAAGAGTGACCATAGGTATTTTCATAAAATTAGTGTCGAGATAAATGTGAAACGGAAATATTCTAATAGATGAAACCGCTTACAACAAACCCTAGTAGGAAAATAGAAATTGGTGCTTTTACCTCGACAATGGCGCGAAATACAGGAAAAAAAACTAATTGCAAAGTTATAAAGCATTTTCGATTATTTATGCAGAAATAATAAGCGCACATCAATACTAAGAATAGAACGCTTAGACCTCATATCTGTTTATCCGGATCCCAAAGCTGTAACATCATAAATATTTTAAAAAGCCGCGTTTGTAAAATAATGAAATTTAGTTTAGTTTTAGACATATTAACTTCCCAATTTAAAGCAACACTAGGGCTATTTTGGGACGGACCTCGTAATTTTGAACGAGGCTTGACGAGGTTGACACCTGAGATCGCACCCCCTCGCCATACTTTCACGCCACACCGATGGGAGGACGTTTGGCCCTGAAGAATTTAATGTGCATCAGATTACCTCACGCGAAGATTCTGCAGTGAAATCGGATATAGAGCTTGAAACGCTCCGGTTCCGAAGTCGAGATTTTATAGCTAGACCACCGCGGCCCTTGTAACATAATGAAAGCCAACAACAACAATGTATATCCAAAATATTTTGTAAGTACTATTGACAAGAATCTTATTATCTCTTGCGGGTCCAAGCAATATTCTCTTAAGATATGATACAGACTGTTGAATCATACTTCTCGTGCTCGGTTGTATACAATTTTTTAACATTCATAGCAGAGTGATAGAGGATTCTAGTACTACAATACCCATTACTTTGTAAATATATAGTAAATGCTTGGTATTGAATTTTCAGTAATAGACTAATGAATTGTATATTTTAATTACTAATTATAATTTATGCATACTTAATAACAGCAAGAATGTGCCTAATAATAGATTATTGCTCCAAACTTCCGCATTTCATGACGTCACCATTTTGGAAATTTGCAATCAAACGCAAACACTACTTTTCCTTTCTTATTTTGCTCCTTACATTAAATATACTACTTGTCTCTGCTTTTAAACAGATCACGCTATACAAAACTGTTACTATTTTTCTTTTTTTTTAGTATCTGGTATCATTACTGGAATGAAAAATTAACATCGAGATTTAACTTCTGTGCGCCGTTGTAAGTACCTAATATTGCAGTATATATTCATTTTATTTCACCTTGACACCACTTTTATAATCATTGCTTTTGTCGTTCTAAAGTTATGTAGCATCAGGACCAGAGTAACCAGCGGGAGTGGCCTCTCAAAAGGTTTTCGCATACTTCAGAGTACATGTATTATCTCAGAGATCGCCTTTCATGACAATATTTTTATATATCAACCTTTGGCATGAATTTAACAATTTTAGTACAACTATCGTGTGATACTTGGCGAGTGTTATGCTTATTTACAATGTTAAGATTAAGATTTATGTTTATTTACTCTGTTAAGATTAATCTCTGACATTAAAAGTATCAGGAAATCGGATTTGGTTGTTAGACGCGTTTGTCCGAATCGATTAAAAAAATTGACACAGAGAATACTTGTAATCCCAATATTTCATGCCGAAATTGATAAATTTCATAATGGCGTTTTTAAGTTTATTGTAAACACCTCTCAAATTCTGAGTATAGATGTTAAATCTGTGTCAAAAATCTCATACTAAATTTTAAATATTTAAGTCACTACGTTTTTAAATTTGCTCAAAATTTGACAGGTATTTACAATATTGATGTTAAATCTGTGTTCCAAATTTTAAATACCTAGCTCTTTTCATTTTTTATTTATCGAACAACCGGACGATCCATCGTATGAACACAATTTGCTAAAAATTTCGTAGAAATCTACAAATTTGGTGTGAAGACCGCATACAAAATTTCATCTGTCTATCCCAAAACATTTTTATTTATATTTGTCACAGATGGGCAGACATTTTTTTTAGTAAAATAGTGTGGTGAAAGCCTATAAGCCAGTTAACAGCTACGTTACCCGAGCAATTGCTTTTGTATCGTGGTCATGTTACTGGGTGTGAACCACACAAGGTCCCAGGTTCTATCCTCGCTCATCGCAAATCCACCACATTGGTGGCCCGGACGTGATACGCCACAATAATATGTCATGTAAAGAGATAAAAACTATGAATTATGACATATTATGCGTAAATATAAAACAATATAATAAATATAAATATATATTAAGCACTTAGAAACACATTTGATATATTTTTGCACAAAGAAATCAGCGTATTTTCATTATAAATACAATCTGTTGCTCTAATTCCATTTTTTACACATAGTATCAGGACATTATAACCATATAATATTTTAACATAGCTTTATAACTATATAATATTAATTTCTTCATTTTTATAACATTTTCTCAAATGCAAAAAAAAATTTCAATTTAATAATAGCTTATAAAAATACATACTATTTTTATCCTAATAGCCTTGAAGACTCTTTGACCTGACAAATGCCAATATTAAGCAAATAACATAAGCTTTACACTTCATTATTAAGAATTTTTTTAACTATGAAATTTAAATGTCATAATTCCTTTGAAACGTTTTAATTATTCATCCACTGCGACCATTTCGTCAGGTTTAAAATGTCATTTCAGACTGCAATACAAGCGAAAAATGCCCCTCTTTAAAAGCCGTTAAGGCACATATTTAACAACCATTAAGTCCATTTAGCTATAATTACAAAACTGCAAAATGGCAACACTTTGTCACTGAAGATTCGAAAGTAACAATTAGTAAATCCTGAACGGCCAGAAAATGTGCGCTTCGAAACGAGGTTTTAAAAGAGAGATCTCCACCAATTGCGACGAAGCAATTCCGTTTGGAGTCAATTCTACAGTTATACCGAGTTAACTTTTTCTCTCATTACCCGAAAGCGTCTTTTCCTGTGTTAAGAATTCGACGCATTCCGTCCCATGGAATCGGAGTTTCCGTTAATTGTCCTAATGAGATCTTTATACTGTACTTTTGTACCAAATTCGAAATGAGACTTGCGAAATTTAATTGAGAGAAATTCAACTTTAATTGTGAAACCGAGTCACACTGTGCAGAATTAGTGCGCCACATTTAATTTCCGAACAATTCTTTCCAATGGAGTTTCCAATTAGAATAGCTATTATGCAATTATACAGTGCGAGTTAAATTCTGATTAAATTTGTCCTGGATTTCAGGATCTAAAAGTTATGCACCTATTATTAGTGTCGAAATCAGGTTAAAAAGGAACGTTTCACTTTTTAGGAAATATAAAATTACTTAGAATTGCATAATTGATTCAGCTGAGCGCGACAGAGTATCTTATAATGTAAAAGGAATTTCCGATTGAATAGGTCAAAAGATATCAGGTACATTTTATCTTCAAAATATTTTTTAAAAAAACATTCTACTTTATCAACTAGGTAAAAGGTTGGAAAAAAACCCAGTGACAGAATCTATACTTTGGGAAACGAGGTTTCAAAAACTAGATTACATTTAAGATGTGTTGTCAGTATGCAGCGATTCCAAATTCATGGTATAGGGTAGGTAAGGAACAGAGATACGAATAATATTCACGTAGGAAACCCAGATCGCAATGTATTTCTTCAGTCATAAATGCAGGGTATCCTTGCCTATGAACATTCACTGTGATTTACCTACTGAAAATAGATGACTTCGAAAACTATTAATTTCCTAAAACGGTTTTTGCATTATCTTAAAACTTTAAAAATATCTCTTTGGTGATATCTATTTCATTTCTATACAAGTTTTTTCTTTCCTTTTAACAAATTCTTCAAGTTTAATTCATAATATTATGATGCTTTTAATATTAGGTTTGGTTTGATTCAGATTAGTTTGGTTTAAAAAATCTTTTTAAGAGTAATGCTAATTACAGTTGCTTTTTGAATGTTATGAGATTCAAACTCAACCATCAAAATATTCAATCGCGTTATTTTGCTTATATTAAAATTAAAATACACAATTAATTTTGTAACATTAATTCCAAAATAGTATTTTTACTTCCACTTATATTTCAAAATATAAACACTTTTAAATTGTGCTCACAATTTGTTGAAGAATGATTCGGTTCAAGTCCTATTTTAAAGTCGTACCAAAGAAACTGAAAGTTTAAATAATGCATTTTATATTAATCGTTTAATAATATAAAAAATCAGCAATCTTGGCGAGCAAGCTGGTCGCCAAATGTGACTTGTATTAAGTATTACGCCATGATTCATGATACCAATGAAATGTTTTTAGAACTTTGAAGAAATACGACTACTTTAGCCTAATAAATGGCTGAATAGCAAAGGATACCAAAGTACACAAGAACTATTTCACTACATTAGCAGTTATTGCAATAATATTTGCAAGGGAATATGCTGACATTTTGAAGCATGCTTTTGTTTTTTATTTCTGTAGATAATTTTGTATACAATGTCAATAACCATTAATTTCTTTTTTAAGATTAACATGTTTTATCCTGCCTTCTCTTAAAATTTTTATTTTAAAAATGTATAATTTTTATATGCTTAGTCATTTCTATTTGCACAAAATGCCGAAGATACGATATTTTATCGATAATGGCCGGCATTCAGAACATCGAAACAAATCATGAGAATATCGTACAGTACCTTGTGCTAATAGGAATGGCTTTGTTCGTAATGATTCACTTATTGAATTATTCAGTGATTGTTAATTTAATTTAGTAGTTCCTTAAATGTAAATAAATTCAGTAGAATAGAATATTGTCATCATTTACAAAACACATTAAATGTGGAGAAATAATCGAAGCTATGAATTTCTGGAAACAAATTCAGTAATAGTACTCGTACACAATTCAAGCTGGGTAGATGTCGGATTTTTAATTTGAGAAAAATTGTCCGATTGGAAAACAGCAGCGTATTTATAAAGTTTCGTAATCTAAGAAGTGAAAAGGGGATGAGGGGATTGTTCCACAGAATAAATTTTTATGACAACTGTAATTACCAACCATTAGTTAAATCATGTCTTTAAGTGATTATGTGGTTAAAAGTGGAAGAACTTTGCACGAAGAATGCAAAAGGTGCAAATTCCTTGTTAATTATAGCACTGCTTATGTTAAATAAATGTTTCAAACTGAACAAAGATAAAGTCTTGCTGAAAATTTGCAAAATTCCCTCTTCTAAATTAGAAATCTCAAATTTTTCTAAGCCTCGAAAGGCTTCGAGAAGAAATCACGAACTTTACTAACGAGAGAAAATTCTCATTTGTAGATGATAGCGAATTAGTTTAATCTCAGCAACTTATCTTAACACCGAAGCAAGAGTTTACTTCAGCAACTACTCAAATTCCTCTTTAAAAGGAGGTTTAAATTCTTCATCTTTAAAAGCCTCTTACATTCTTTCGAAAGATTTTCGTAAACAATCCCTTCTTCAACAAGATTATACATTCTCTCAAAATCTTAAGAAACTGAAAATGCTTGCTATGTTTGTTTTTTTATTTGCTATAGAATACAAATCAATATTTATGCTAGAAATGCATATTTCTTCTTACGAAACATTACTGCAATAAGTTTTATACCATAACAGCTATCAGCATACTTATTATTGACATTTGAGGAAGAGGAACTTTAACATTGAATAATATTCACAGTTATATTAAAATTTATATCTGAAGAATTCCTCTTGAACTGGGTGTTCCGGGTTCGAGTCCCGGTTCGGGCATGGTTGTTCTTTTTCTATGTTCTATCTGTGAGGTGTGTGAATTCCCCCCCTATAAAAAGGGGTTGTGCAAGCCAATGTGACGCATGAAGTAGTTAAGTCGTACTCTTGACCCTAGTTGGCGCTACTGAAAAAACAAGAGACTCTCACTCTGCTTAAATTCCTGGAAGATCTTGTAAAGCGCCATAAATAACAACAACGACAGAATTCCGCTTATACAATTGAATAGGCAATTTTAAACTGAAAATATTTATTGAAATATTTAAATTTATCATGTAGTTCAATATTTCCTATGGAAGGTGACGCATTTCGGCATCGAACAAAAATAGGAAAACTGAAATCAAAAACAGATGGAATGTAAATTAAATAAAGAAGAAATTGAAAAGCTAAAGGGGTATATTGAATTTTATAGTGAGAGCGAACAAAAATTAAAGAAGATTATATAGAAGATTGGTAACTGAATCAGATTATGAACAGGTACGTCATGTACATCAAGCATCATAAATATAGATGGGAGAATAATTATTTCATAGTCATGTCAATTATGGAATTGTAATTTAATTCAAGTTGCATCTGGATTTTAAAAGCCACCTTCGAGTTTGTTTCTTTCTAAATTTAGGGAATCAATTTACTGAGCTATCATTCACAATAAAGTTTTCATTCATTAATGTGTTTAGGAAAACAGCTTCTCATAATTAAAAAAAGATATAAAATTTATAAATGGTCCACCAAAAATGTGATATTGTCTAATATTATATATAGAAAAAAAATTTTAAGTTAAAAACATTTAAGATTACAAGCAGAAGTTCGAATACAAAATGATATTATCAGACCGTACTTTTTATAATCCCATTTAATATTTATAAATACTTCTTAAAATATATAAATAGAATTTTGAATAAATTTATAATTTAATTATCATACTATCTTTTTTTTAATGACACACGGAAACCATACTGAAGCAGATTTCGAAATTTCAGACAAAGCTCAGATAAGAAGGATGATATTTGGTTCTCAAATATCTATCCAATCATTACACTGCGTAGATAGAACGTTCTTGAGCAAATTTTGTTTTCATTGAAACCATGTAAAGTACGTTTGAATCCAAGATCTTACAATATATGAGATTTTACATCTCAAAATTTACAAAAATAATGCCTAAAAGAATTATCTTAATAACACAGCTAAATTCTGCTTTGAAATAAATATTTAAAAAAAGCATTTTTTTTTCTTCAAAAATCAAGCAGCTGAAAGATTTTATAAAAATTGATATTGGTTTGAAATTCATTCTAACAATAGAAAGCTTTGTTTTCAAAATTGTGGTTTAAAAACGTTATTAAAATCAAATGGGAAAATCTGGCAAGGACATTAAAAAATCTAGTATCACTAAAAAAAACTATTAAAATTTTGAAATTTTTACAATGAGTGAAAATTATTTTTATAGGATAATATGCTTTTAATACATTGAGAGAAATTGTGCATATTTCAGTGCATTGAATTTGTTTTAATACTTTGGAAAAACCGTGAGATTCCAATAAATTTTAAAGAAATAAAAATTTAATATTTTGAAAAACGCTATAATAGTCAGCCCTTATTATCAGAAAAATAAATGCAAAATTTTAATAATAATAAAGTTTTAATATTTCTCGGAAAAGCAATCTGCTCTCCAGAGCGTTGTATTTTGCATAGGAAATTTTTGCATTGCTAAATTTACAGATAATATGCCTGCTTAAAGTTCTGAATGTCTATTTTTTTGTTTAATTGTTTGAATTTTATATAGTTCCATACCCCTTGACAAAATCAGATTTAGCTCCCTTACTCTTTAGCATTTAAAAGAATTAACAGCGTTATTAAAAATTGTCTTTGCCCCAAACAGGGGGTGAAATGGAAATAGAATGACTTTAAATTTCTTCCAGTCAAATCTTTCGAGCATATTATTGTAAAATTTTTTTACATCATTTTAAAATATATATATATATATATAAAATTATCTTTTCAGAGACATAAATCTCATTTTTTAAGTCGATTTTTTTTTCTCATTCGTATCAATATTTCAGATTTTTTATACAATGATATTGCTTAAATAAGGGTTTTTGTTCCAAAATATCTAAAGGAATTGAATACAAAATCTGTACGACACAGAATTCTGTATGTATTTTGCTTTTTCTTTACAGAACAAAAACACAGGCGAAGCCGTGGCTGGTAATAAGTTTAACATTAACGCATCGATACATTAAGACAGGTATCCCATTTCCCTTTCCTGGCGCAGACAGGAAAACTAGGCGAGAAACCTCAGAGGAAAGAAATCATTTCATTAAGTGCTAGTGTCATGGACCCGCAACTCGTCATCAATTAAATCAATTCCCCGAGAAAAAGTAAACAAACACCAGCAGACGGTCTCTAATTCACTTAAGACAGCAGACAGTCTTTTTCTAACGAATGAATCGATAAATAAAAGTCCAGAAAGGATTAACTCATTACTACTTTTGCTTGGGCTCACCTCTTTCAACAATGAAAGAAAGAAACATTAAATAGTTCTCCGACAATCAGAATATCCCAAGTTTTTAAGAACATTTTTAAATGTTAAGTTGAATAAGAAATCAAAAGGAAAGATTGAAGTTCCATTTTCTGCAGCAAATAAGAAAAATAGTAGCGTTTTCTTCTGTAAATAAGATGTTTAATCTAGCACTTTTTCTATAAAAAGTGGGACGTAATTTATATTATATTAACTTAAGAATTACAATTATCTTTTTTATACATCTTGCTTATATATTTTTTTATTTTATAACAAATTATTAATCAGCAAAATAAATGAAAGCAGATTTTTAATTAAAAGAATCAAAATTGGTTTATCATGTGATCCGATCTTAATCGTTTGGTTTAAAAAATCAATTAGCATATTTTATAATGAAATAAGTTTTAAATAATAATTCAGAAACAAAAGTTTGCAAAAAAAAATATTCCACTTTTATGAATAACAATTTTAGCTTGCAATTTAATAAACGATTTCAAAATTTCAATTATAAGATGCACGACAAGCATTGAAACACTATTCATTTTAGTTTTTACTTGTAAATTGAAAACTAGGCCAACCATATTGCAAGTTATTTACAACTTCAAAACTACATTTCCTGCTTCAGTTATCATAGACTTCTAAACATTTTCATTTATATATTAAATTCTGAACATATTTGCCATATTTCATTTATACATAAGAAATATATTTAAGAAGTTTTGTAAAATTTCAAAAATCATTTAGTTTCGCATACAAAATCTAATCTTAAAATATCATAAAAATATATAAGATTGTAAATTCGATTTTTTTTATTTATTTATAGACAAAGTTTGTGTTATTTATCGTAAACAAATTGTTTTATTATTACTGCATTTTCTGCTATTTTAGGCAAGAAATCTTTAAAATCTGAGCAGTATCAAGTTAAGTGATAATTCACACACTTTAGAAATATCGCAAAATATTCTTTTTATAAGACAGAAGTATATTTATGCTTTATAAGAAACGTAATACTTTTTTTTAAGTGTAAACAATAATTATGATAATTATGCTTTCAACAAAATATTTATCTTTATATGGTAACGCAATATTACATATTTGAGGAGATTTAATATCTTTCAGTTTTAGTATTATCAATTTTAGTTTTAATACATATACACTACTGGTCAAAAGTATTGCAAGTTTGAGAAATTTCACTTTTTTCCAAGAATAAGCTCTCCAAAAGTAATATTTTTTTTTTCATTTAAAGTGATATTTTCAAGTATAAATGTGTTGGAGAAGTTTCAAGTTATTGTGTCATCCATTGGGAAGCAATAGTCTGCAATAGTCGTCCCGATAGTTTACTATAAAATCGCTCCGAATGCGAAGGATTTCATTTCGTTTGTTGCGCTGTCGAAGTGCTTTCGCTATGCATTGATTTTTAATTTAAACTGTTCATTTCTTTTTAAAATGTGTGAATTAACTGGTGAGATAATATTTCAATTCATCAAGGAAACATTTAAAATGTTACGATTGCTCATTGATGAGACTGCAATGAGTCGACTGTTTCACGCCTCAGAAAGAGACGCCTAAATCAAAACCGAAGAAACCATAGATAAAAATCCTAGAAGTGGTCGTCCAAGGTTATCTTCTAAACGTGCTGATGTCACATTGACACAATTATGCCGTGAAAACAGATTTACACTTTGTCTGCTACACTTGCAAGAGAAGGGAATGAGTCCACGTCTGTCATTGCCAGTCCCAGAACAGTTCGCAAGAGGCTCTGTGAAGCTGGTTATAAGGCACGAGTACCTAGGAAAAAAACAGTACTGACGAAAGCAGTGAGTTAAAAACGATTGGAGTGGGCCAAGGTGCACAAAAATTGGAGTATCTCGGAATGGAGACAAATTATATTCAGTAACTTAATGTCTGACAAGCCTGGTCACGTTTGGCGTAAAGCAAAGGAGATCATGAGGCCAGAATGCCTGGTTCGTATATCAAAACACCCAGAAAGCGTAATGGTGTGGGGGTGCACGTCATATCAATCCACTGGTCGACTTCATTTTGTACAGGGAACCATGAATGGTGACAAGTATGTTGGTGTGGTGAAGGATCATTTGCTTCGTAGTGCTTGTGACATGTTCCTAAGGCAGAGATAGATATTGCAGCAAGATCTAGGAACCTGCCATAAATCAAAAAAAAGTAAGGCAAACTTTACAGTTAATTTTAAATTTCAGTTCAGTTCAGTTCTGACCACTATATCGAAACATTCGTTATTTCAGGTTAAGGCTGCATTTGCAAAACATGGTATTAAGGTTCTCGCATGGCCAGGAAACTCGCCAGATTAAATCCTTTTAAGAATTTATGGATTATAATGGAGAAAAAATAACTGAGAATCATCCCAGAACAAACCGAGAACTACAGGAAACAATAATTAAGTTTGGCACCATGAAGTACCGAAGGAAGTGTTGCAAAACCTTTTGGATTCCATGCCTAACAGATTGGTTGTTGTGATCGACGCCAGAGGTGGCCCAACCAAATATTGAATGCTTTTCAGTTAACTTGACTCTTTCATTATATTTTCTGATCAAAAGAATTTGAAATTTTTTCTTTACTTCGATTTTATTCCGGGGAACCAAAATGGATTCCGATACTGATGACCAGTACATTTTGTTTGTATTTTATTCTTTTTTAAATTAAATAATTTTTTGTTCAATAAATTAATTATATCTTGCCTTTAGACTAATTTAACATATTGACATAAAAAATATCATTTTAAATGAAAAAAATATTACTTTTAAGGGGCTTATTCTTGAAAAAAAGTGAAATTTCTCAAACTTGCAATATTTTTGACCAGTAGTGCATAAATTTTTGCCAAATTGTCTCTTATTGTAGAAGCCAAATGATTTCTACTTTATATAAATTTTAATTTTAATTTATAGGGCTAAGCTCAATCTATTTAAATATTTTGCATCATTAAAATAAAAATTGGCAAAATATTTGTATGAATGTATATTGGTAACTATTTTCCATGCATTTAAAAATCGGAAATGCCACAGTATATTCTGCGATTGAGAATGGGTTTTACTTTCAACCATTATTTCATACTTTTTAGGCTACCAAAAAACGGTCTAAATGAACCCAAACTGCATATTTAAAAAAAAGAATATTACCTATTTAAAATAAACCTAAGTATCTGTAGTCAAGAAATATTTATTAGAATCACTTAAAAATAAATCTACAAAATTTGAACGTCAGATTTTGAAACCCTTGCTTCCATTATCACGCAATTTTTTTGAGGATTCTTTCTGAATCGTTTAATTGCTTTGTTTACATATCTTTATTCCATAATTCAACATGGATCATATTTTCAGTCGCTTCGTTTTTAAGCTTGTCATTATCTAATGACAATCTTTCGAAAATTACAATGCATCTGAGGATCTGGAATTTCTAATAGCAGACCCAAATAAAAGAAATTATCAGTTAAGTACTTCCCAAAGAGAAATAAGTATAAAAGACACTAACACAAAGCTAATAGCCATCAAATGCAAATAAAGAAAGAATCTTTTTTAGATTACAAGCAATTATCACTTAAATCAAAACCATCAAAGTCTTTATTGAAATAATTAGTTTTTGAAATCAATTAGGCTTTGTTTGAAGGACTTGATTTCTTTAGGCACTTGATTTCTATTGAAAATTCTTTTAAAAGATAAAATAATTTTCCGTCTTATCAAATTTACGCAAAATTCAAAGCAGTCTTTTATTTAACTGAGTGCATTTAGCCTTAAATTAAGGCAATTAGAAAAGTCACCGTGTATAAGTAACGGAGATAAAATAAAATGAAATAATAGGAATCCAAACATTATTTTTGATTAACTCCGGTATGAAATGCAGTAAAAAAATATATTGCAATCACCCCAAAAGAATTTCATTACAGGACATTGAAGGAGTCACTACAGAATTTATTTCCTCATTTAAAATCATTCAGAGTGGAAAATAACCATGATCTTTCTCTCTCAGCAAACAAAATATAAAGGAAAATAATTAGATGGATTGAATTCTCCATGCAGTATTTATACTAAAATTGGAATTTTCTTTTAAATATCACTTCAAATCCATCAAAGGAAAGAACGTCTGTTTATCTGCATGTATAAGCAAGATAAATCAAAGAATCAACGAGCTTGATAAAAGAAATTTAGCGTATAATTATTATTATTAGAATTTTAAATATATATCAAGTTTTCGGCTAAATTCATATATACATATTCAGATAATCCATATATTCGTATATGAATTTTAAAAATCAAACACAATAAGAGCTTATTGAATTGAATAATGGCATATGATCTTTCCCCTAAATTGCCGATCTATATCTAATTTTGAATTAAATACATGAAGGTGTTTTTCCATGTTTCATGTTAACACAATAACCTTGCAAAGCAAAAAATGTATAAGTAAAATTCGATATGTGGCCTTGACAACAAAAATGTGCGTTTGTATTAAAAGTGGTTCTGATCAGCGAAATAGAAAGAAAATGTGTACTTTTTTCTTTTCCTGACACTATAAAGCTAAACACAATATCGTAAATGAATACGAGGGGATCCAGAAAAGAGAGGACACTCCTGCTGGTTTACACTAATGCAATACACACTTTCGCAACCGCCAAATTGATTTTGGTGAAAGATATGCACTTTATTCTTTTTTTATATTATGAAGCTAAACACAAAATGCACCATATGGTGAAAGAATACGAGACAGCCGATAAAGAGAAGAGATTCCCGCTGGTTTACACTAATGCAACCTACATTTTCACAATCACCAAATACTGAAATAGAGTTTACATATGATATTTAATGCACTCACAAGCGTTTGAAGCGAAGTCCGAAAAGCTAGCAATCTACAAAAAATTTATGATTATCCAGAAATTTCAAAATCAAATTAAACAGATTAATTTAAATATTATTAGAAAATTATTGCATATTTAAAATATGAGCTATAAAAGCTATCTTCTCGCCTCTCCAAGAAGAACTTGAATATATTGCAGCGGCAGTGTAATTGTTTCAAACATTGTAAATGATATTCGAGCAACAAATCTCTTGGAAATTTAATACTAAATTAATATCCCTGATTATGTTCCTAACCTTGCTAATACACACTGCTCTCTGTTAAAGCGAAGAATAATTTATATTTATTCCATAATGGCTTGTAAGGGAATTCTTAATGAATATAAAGTTAATAACAACGACCTATAAATAAACTGGCTATCAAATGAAAATAATAGTCTAGAATTAAAGTAGCGTGATATATATAAATCCTCGAAAACAAATAGTAACCGGCTTTCTTCAGGACACCTTTTATAGTAATATGATGAAATAAATACTATGAAATTCTAGAAGCAACCAAATCATGTTTGTAGCAGATAGCTTAAAAATAATTGATATGATATATGATATGGGAATCGACTTTAATTTTTATATACCAGGAATTTAACAGAGAATACAAACATTTAGATACCTCATGTCAAGTATTTTTTCGAAAAATGTGAGTGAATGAAATATAATGTATTAAATAGAAATACATTAAATAAAATGTACGATAAGATATTCATAGATCGTCAGATATACATGAAATGTAGAATAAGTTATGGATGTAAACATAAAACGGTCAACTAAACCCTCTCTGAGATTGAGATAGGAAAATTCGAGTTAAGATTTAACTTTTTCGATGGTACTTATTAGTATAATCTCTATAGTTCTTTGACACGGTGTGTTCTTATTGAATGAGCACAGCATTACTCAATATTGTTATCCATACCTGCCTACAGGGCCGCGGTGGCCTGGTGGTAAAGTCTCGGCTTTGGAACCGGAGGGTTTCAGGTTCGAGACCCGATTCCACCAAAGAACCGTCGTGTAAGGGGGTCTGTTGCACGTTAAATCCGTCCTGACCAAACGTCCACCCGCTGGTGTGGTGTGGAGAGGGGGGTGGTGCCAACTCAGGTGTCGTCCTCGTCATCTGACCGCGGTTGAAAATTACGAGGTCCGTCCCAAAATAGCCCTAGTGTTGCTTCAAACGGGACGTTAATATAACTAAACTAAACCTGCCTAAGTTTATACTTTCCTTTGACAACTGTCTTTGGTTCTCCATATATTAAAATCCTTGTTTCCGCATATGTAATTTTACGTCTCTATCAGCTCACAAAACTTTACATAGGATAAGAGCGGTAAAAACTCCAAGTAAAATAGTGTTGCAACTAATCCATTTTACTTTGGGATCAAGTATAATGAGTCGCATTAATTTCGTTTGTAGTTTGGAGTATGAATGTTTACTTTCTCGTATACGAAGTACAAAGGAAATATTGTAATCGCCAAAATAATTCCTTGTTTCAGATCTTCTTGAACCCGAAAAACAACACATCTGGGAAGGCTGTGACTCTCTGCATGCCTGTTTGCGAACAATATAACTCAAAAAGTTTTGAACTAGACGGCTGAATTTTGGTATGTTGTATTACGATCCAACATTCAGGCTTTTATCAAATTTTGAATGAAATTCATTCACAAGAAGTCTGCCTGTCTGTCTTTTAAAATACGTGAACTCGTTATCTACAAAGCGCAAAGTAGATAAAATTTAGAACATAAAATTAGCATCTAAAATATAGATACTCATAAAATTTTAAACCATATTGGTGAAGCTGCTGACCGTCTGTCGATCTGTACTTTTGTATGCAGGGAAACGCAATGACTTAAATCAATGGAATTCGATGTGCCATCGCGTGATTATAATTCTAGATTCATATCAAATTTTGATATCAGTTCGGCCGGTGAAATGTCCTCAGAAATACATATTATCTTATAGATTCATTAAGATGCCGAATTCATGCCAGATATCTATATTTGTAAATATCATTCAATGTGTAAGGACAGAGAGCTTTGCGATTCTTGGCCTTACCCAAGATCCACAATTTTATGCAGTGGAAGGGGATAAGACCTTTATTGGATAATATATAAGGAAAGTACAGGGAAACCAATTCACGCAGTTCTTTTGAATGTTATCTTTCCTTGGAAAGTTATAATGGAATAACATCTTAAAGCTATTAAGTGATTTTCTTGTTGCAATAAATAAAATATAAATGTTTTATGCATTAAAGAGGCATTTAATGCATCTTAAATAATTCTACACCATTGTATGTAAAAGAAACAAATTTAAAAATATGTTATTATTTAATATTTTTAAAATCATAAGAAAAATCAAATTCACAATTAATGTGCCTTTGGATATAAATTTGGGGTGAAGTACGTACTAAAAATAGGAAAGATTATATAAAAATTTCAATGAAAATTTACATGTATATATAATTTATCTGTTTTCCCATAACAATAATAACTTATGCAAATTATTTTCCACTCCTTATTCCACTTTTCTCCAGGTCCCTCAAAAATAGAGAAGAGATGTAATACTGTATTAAATCTAATAATTGAAGAAATGTTTCCTCTATCCCATGAAAACTCAAGCCAGAACAATATTTCTTTATATTTTCGCTATAGAATAACACATTTATTACTAATACAGCAAAGGAAGTTACACGCAAGGGATCTCTCAAAGAAATTGCGATCTAAATCTGAAATATCTGAACAACATTTATATCAATTTGGTCAAAATTGTCCTCAGTTGGACCATAATCATGAACACAAATCACCAGAGGCACACTATTCTACACTGAAGAAATCTCAAGATATCTTCGGGAAAAAGTTGTTCTTGTTGTCAGGCTGGCAAACCATTGCTTTGCTAAGTAATATTTCTATTTAGATCGTATATGATACATTATTAACATGAAGAAGTATAAATATAAACTTACATGTCAAATTCTAGATATAAGCATTTTAATTGCAAATATCTTCACATATGAAAGAAAAAATATTTTTAAGAAATGTAAAAGCCCCGATCAATAAATATCATGTTTTTAAACTTTACTTGTAACGATAATAAATAATTGAAGTAAGCAAAACATTTATTAATGGATAAATCAACTCATTTATTCACAATTCTGCATTCGATTCCTTTTGCCACGACTGAAATAAAAAAACACCAACCCACAATTAAAATACAACATGAAACATTTTAGAAGAAAATAAATTTTAAAAGGATTTTAAATAAATGTTTTCCTATTTAATTACTTAGCCAATCCAGTCTCAGTATCAACTACACTAAATTAACATTTGCACTTAAATATCTATGAACTTTCCAGTGGCAAAAATAGGGAAAAAATCTATTAATATTTACTATCTATTAACATTACTTTTGACTGGCACCTCCGTGACAAAGTTTCTTTTTTTCCTTCAAGCCCTATTTCCTGAAGATATCATTTGGCAACAACGGAATAATTTGGTTTTAATAGCCCCACAAATGCCGAAGCTACATCTTCGTATATAATGACATGTTCTGGATGAAATGAATAAGGAGTAAATAATTTTAATTAATTAATATGCTTGGAACTAATTAGTCTGAATTAACTTAAGTTTTTTAAAGTGAATTTTTATATTATTTTTATAACTATATTTCATTTTCTGTTCTTAAAATTAAATTCAGTTGTTTAAAATCTAAATCGAAATTAATCATAAATAAACATATATAGATGCAAGATATATATCCCAAAATTAAAAAGGAGGAATAATAATGAACATTAAGTTTCCAATTACATAATTTTAAATAATATCTACAACGTGCGTCCACCCCTTTGTCATCGCTTCAACATATTTTAATTTTTTTACATAAATAGAACATATTTATGACCCCAATACTATTTTCAATGTCTAGATGAATCGACCTCTTTTTATTATAAATAGTTATCTTTCAAAATTATAAAGAAAAAAGGAGATGAGTATTCACTCTTGGTTTTTAAATATTCAATCAGCAGCATCTGACAAAATTATTATTTTCATTTAAATTAAAATTTTAATTTCAGATTTCTGAAATTATAACATTACTTATGCATATATATTTTTTTTCTTTTTTGAAATAGAAACAATGTATATAAAACACTAAAAGACGCGGGACAGAAATCTTTTTTTATTATTTACTATCGAATAGTACCAGTTAAATATTGCAAATATTTCTGATATTATAGATATTTATCAGTTAAATATTTCTGATCACTTCAAGTGCATATTTTCACGGTTGAAATATTTACACGCTTAGAAAATTAATGAAACTGCAAATACTATTAGAAATACTAGTAGCAGAATATCCTAATTATAAATGAATATCCCAATTTTGCAGGGATATTAAAATCAAACAATGCGAAGTATAATCTTTTGTTCATCAGAAATAAAAAATAGTCGTTGAAAGTTTAAATTCAACACAGTTATAAGCATTCATTGTTAACAATCTCCAAATATATGAAATATATGAACGATACCAAAGCGATATGGTAATTCACCTCATATCTTTTCAACATCTCTAGTGTAATGCTTTAAAAGCTTGCAGGTATGCACGCATCAAGTGTATTTCGTCCTATCCGCCATCGACTGACGTTAATAAACACCTGCTGGTTGATATTACCTAAGAAAAATAATCAAATATCGTTATATATCCATATCTGCATCCTTTCAATTTTTCACATAAAACATAACAAAAATGTGGATGAGTTATTGTACTGCTTTAATATTAATTATCTGGTGGGACTCAAAATTAACTGTGTTGAATATAATTGTATTGTATAAGAACACAGTCATAAAAATTATAACTTTGCTAAATTTAAATTTTTAACTGTTATTTTTAATTTCCGAAAAACAAAAAGATTGTACTTTGTTTTGTTTACCATTAACAGACCTGGAAAGTAGGAATATGCATTTATAACCATCCCGCCTTTCTAAATAGGAAGTAATACAGTTGATTTGATTTCAAAAATAATCCATTTTGATTCCAAGATATTTTCACAAAAGATAGATATTCAAATACATTTTCGCGAAATTCATGGGAGTTCAAACATTTGTTTCATTATGAATTGAATTTCTGAATTTCGAATCAAATAAAACGAGCTGAAATGGCAATACGTATTTAATTCTTTTACTATCTGTAAAACATAATAGTGCAACTCTTATGCAGTTCAGACAATAACAATTATGGATTCAAATTTTCTATTCAACTCTGGTTAGTAGCAGTAAATAACTATTTAGATGTTCGCTATACATGTTTCCTAGAATAAAAAATAATTTTAATCGTGAAAATAACTAGTTGAAACTCTGCTGCATTAAACGATAATGAGTTTTTCATTGTTTTGCTTTTCTGAACTCTGATGTTTCAACTCTCCTCTAAACGAAACAAAATTGCAACCATGAACAATAATTTTAAGTTTGGAATTTCTAGAGAATTTAATTCAAAATAATTATATTATCAGTGTCGCATAAACTTCAATTAACTTGCAAGAATGTATTAATCCGAAAAATATTTTTCTCGACTGAAAAGATATAATTTTGAAATTCTGATGTATTATGAATACACTCTACAAATATAATGACAAATAAATGTTTATATTTTCTAAGTTTCAATAATAATCAGAACTGGTTAACATATATGGGCCTCATCGTATATTTAAATAAATACCAAACTTTGTTTTGGAAAAAAGGTTTGAGGGTTTAAAAAGACTCGTTTTAGTGCTTGAGTTATAATTAAAAGAAACCATGAATTCTCACAGAAAGTGTGAATATAGGTAATTGTTTCTTTGAATGTTATTTTTTAGAAAGGATTGTTCAATTATATAATATTTATAAAAAAAAAGAATTAA
The DNA here is from genome assembly GCA_026543865.1 of Argiope aurantia. Taxonomy (NCBI): domain Eukaryota; kingdom Metazoa; phylum Arthropoda; class Arachnida; order Araneae; family Araneidae; genus Argiope; species Argiope aurantia. The sequence goes on from JAPMOR010070136.1 coordinate 125,591, forward strand.
TAAAGCGGTAATTAAAATATTTTGAGCTCATTTGCAAAATGATATAATCCGCTAATAGATTATGAAATGAGTACGAAAATATAATTAAATCGGATGATTTCAATTTGTGTATATAATCGTCCACTGCTGTCTGTAATGCTGCTGTGAGTTAACAGTATTCCCTATCTATTTGATCGGTATCATATCAGATGCGAATTTCTAATTTCTAAACTAAAACTAAACCATGTATTTTCATTTTTAAATTGTTTAATTTATCGGTGCGCAAATACACTTAGGCAAGAATAAATAAAGGTCAATAAGAGCATTTTTATTTTTTTTATAAAATGAAAATATTTATTATTTTTTATTTTTGTTGAAATTCAGATGCCGAAATTGAGAATTTCACTATTTAATTAAAATATCAAACAAAAAATTCTGAGGCTGCAACATGAATGGACTTCTGGAATTGCTTATTTAAAGCTGGATCGTTGCTTTAAATTCTCTTAAGCTGTGAATCTTTTTTATAGGTTCGTTTAAAAACGATGTAGCCAAAACAAACGCAATAAACCCAGGAACAAAGAAATGATTCTATACAAAGGATAAATAGATACTTCTTATGAAAATGGCAATGACATTGTAATACCTCAGAGGAATGTAAGATATGAAATTTAGAAGTACAGCTAAAATATGCTGCAAGGATTAAAGAACCTTCATAGGAAGGCATGTGGGAACTTTTTCTTCCAGTAATGAAATCTAATACAAGAAAATGTGAATGAGCAATTTATTTAAAATTGCACAAATTGAGAATATCAATTATATAGAAATATTAACTTTTATTGCCTATTCCTAACTTGATAAGGCCGCGGTGGCCTGGTGGTAAAGTCTCGGCTTCGGAACCGGAGGGTTTCAGGTTCGTGACCCGATTCCACCGAAAGAACCGTCGTGTACGGAGGTCTGTTGCACGTTAAACCCGTCATGACCAAACGTCCTCCCGCTGGTGAGGTGTGGTGTGGAGAGGGGGATGCCAGCTCAGGTGTCGTCCTCGTCATCTGACCGCGGTTCAAAATTACGAAGTCCGTCCCAAAATAGCCCTAGTATTGCTTCAAACGGGACGTTAATATAACCAAACCAAACCAAACCTAACTTGATAAAACTCAGCTTGTTCACTACAGCTGCAGACTGACAGCAGCTCCTGCAGCTGTATTATTTTTTAAAATGTATTTATTTTTTAACGTGTTTCGATGCATTTTGATATTTTGAGATCGATAAACAAAGAAAGTAGAAAAGGGGGAAATAAGACAGAAAATAAATCAGTAAATATCAGTCAGTACATTTACTCAACACTTGATAGAAATCTATATATGAAGACCGTATAACAAATTTTACTCGTCTTGCTTTAAGCGCTTTTGAATTATCCTTGTCACAGACAAACAGAAGGACATTTTCCAAAAGTGTGTTTTTCGAACTCAGGGAGGTCTAAAGCATGGAGAGTCTTGAAAATCTCTGTACTATTACGTATAAGAAAAAGTAAACAAGATATGTCGAAAATATAATTCAGATAATAACAATTAAAACGTTTGGATATGCAGAGGTAAAACTAGTCAGGTTTTACAGAATTATGTTTTTATTATATTCTCGTGTGAAATATTTTTAAAGCACTACGTTATTCTGAACTGAGGAGTCAGATGAATCCCTTTATACCAGATGAACCCATTGCACCTAATAACAGATCCAATGAGGAATTAATTCTATAGCATGTAAATCGATTGAATGTTTATCTCGAACAATGTGATTCTCATGGTAAACTCCACTGACAAACTGCATCGTCCTCGACCATTAAACTGATTAATAGAGCCATGTCAACGTGGCTAACATATCAAACAAGCCATATCTAAGGTAAAATCATATTATGAAAGTTTTATATTGACTCATTCGAAATTGCTATTAGGGGTGAAAGTCCACTGAATAAATAATTCCGCTTAGAAACAATATTCACTTCTTTTCTAGATTACGAAAACGATGTGTGATGTCTTGTATATTTAATAGCGTGCACATTTATGATTCAAATTTTGGCGTTTATATTCTGAATTCATCGCTGCGTGGAATTTCCTATCAGTCAATGATTTAATGTATATTCAGAGCAAGAAAGTATGGAAAGAGGTCTATTTTTAATTTGCATATTTATTACATACTCTCAGTAAATCATCATTTGAAGTTAATAAATCAATGTATTTTCGGATGATTTGGAATTTATTTTAATTCATTCAAAATGAAGAATTACTATTGATTGATAATATTAATACTCGTTATACATATAAGAGAAGATTGAATCTGGATTCTTTACGCACGTATATCGAAAAGGACAAATCATTAATGAAATGAAAGATTGTGTGATTTCTAAAAAAAAAAAAAAAAAAAAAAAAAATCAAATATCTTGATTAGTTTAAAATTAAAACCTATTTACTTATATATTACTCATTATATTATTTTTATTCTTTAGGTTCAAACTACTAAATCCTTCACAACAGTACTCGATTATTTTTTTGTTCATTTAGGTTAAAAACACATATATTTGTGTATACTTTACCAAGCATAATCGTCAAAAAATTCAGTCTCGAATTTTTGATGAATTTCCATCTTTTGATTGGGCCGCGGTGGCCTGGTGGTACGGTCTCGGCTTCGGAACCGGAGGGTTTCAGGTTCGAGACCCGATTTCACAGAAGAACCGTCGTGTAAGGGGGTCAGTTGCACGTTAAATCCGTCCTGACCAAACGTCCTCCCTCTGGTGTAGTGTGGTGTGGAGAGGGGGGTGCCAGCTCAGGTGTCGTCCTCGTCATCTGACCGCGGTTCAAAATTACGAGGTCCGTCCCAAAATAGCGCAAGTGTTGCATCAAACGGGACTTTAATATAACTAAACCTAAACCAAACCATCTTTTGATTTCCGTGAATTTTAAATACGCCTATTTTTGGAAAACGTTCGTCTACCTATCTGTCATAAAGATAACTAAAAATATTTTGAGCTAGATGAATGGATTTTGGTACACGGTATTTATACCACATTTTTAAATTTAAATGAAATTTTGAGCAAAACTTATTTAGTGGAAGTTTGTCAATTCGGCTATTCCGACACAAGTGAACTCTAAAATAAAGAGATCTAAACCGATAAAATTCGATACGCAAATATAAAATCTATGGTGTAGACATCTAGCTAACTTTGAGCCAAAATTTTATAATATGAAGGCCGTCTGTTGGTCTGGACTTCCAGAAACATAAAATAGCGATAACTCAAAAACGCAAGTCTTAAATATATCAAATTTTGAATTCGATTTTGCGACTACAATCGTAATTTTGTATCAAATTTTGGGAAGTACGTTGAGAAAAACACATCTAAAGAGTAAATTCGATTTTCGGATATTTCTAACACATGCCCGGGATTGATTGCTGAAAATTCGCCAAGGATTCGGTAAAAATGCTTAATTTACGCAAGGTTAATGTTTCGTAACTACTGCACGCCATTGGCATGTCAAGCGCCCTCTCTTACCGAAGGTCTACAAAGTTCCGCTGGAGATGTTTGGGAAGTAACATCTTTATTATAGAGTATTTGAGAACGTTTGGGGGATACCTATTCCACTTGTTAAAATACAATACTGGAGCAGTATATTATTGAATCTTAGAATAATTAAATAATGAAACTACTTTTAAAGTATATATATATTATATATATATATATATATATATATATATATATATATATAAACATCATTTGTTGTGAAGCAGAAATGCAGTTTGAAGACAGTGAAGAGACTTTTTACATTTTTAAATTAATTTTAATATCCATCGGGAAAGCAAAATTATTTACAAGCAAACGCGCGGACATTGTGCGCCCGCCACAGCGCGCTGCAAAAACAGAAGTGGGGAAGAGCGAGAAATAAATTATCCCTCGTCTTATATAACATGAGATATGGATAGGGAAAATATTATTTTATAGTGCTAATATATTATTAAGATTCTGATAGCGATTTCTGACGCATGCCAATCACATGTAAAGGAAACACAGGGATCTTTTAAAAAGAATGTGCTTACTGGACAGTTTTTCACCCCTTCACGCCGAGCATGTGAAAGTATCGGCGTTTAGTCGAGTCA
>JAPMOR010070136.1:129722-160031 GCA_026543865.1 Argiope aurantia
CGAGTCAGCAATTTTATAAAGCTTCTCTTGAATTAATTAAGTAGAGAAAGTGGATTTGGATCAAGAAATAAGAGAATATTTTAGAATAAAGTTATTATGGACCAATGAAGATAAAATCTTGGAAATTAATTAAAATGAAATTAGAGTTAAAATATCATGACATATATATATATATGATGATATTATTCATAATTAGCCACCTTTGGCGACTTGTCGGTAAACCATGAATATTGTTTTTTTTTTTAATTTTAACTAAATCTTTTACACATATCTTGCTGTTTATAAATCCATAACAAAATATTTTTTTAGGATCACATTGAAATACACATTAAATCCATGTATTTTAAGAGCATTAAGCTTATTTAGCAGCCAGTGCAGATACTTTTTTTAACTGAATAATTTATGTAGTGATGTCTTTATTACACAATATTTTATTTTGTTCCAACGAGAAGATTCACAGTTTTGAGGCCTTAAAGGAGCAGGAACATATAGAGATGATTTTGCTTTATATAGTGATGTAATAAAACATTTCTTAAGAATATTAAATGTACATTTATAAAAAAAAGAGATATAACTCTAATAAGGAAGGAAAAATAGCAGTTATAGACTAAAATATTTTAATATACTTACGGTAATTATTTACTTTAAAAAGGACTTTTTGCTTATTTGCGAAATTTGAAAATATAATTGTTGACGCCAAATGACCTATATATTTCAACTAACAGAAAAATCTAGAAAAAAATCATATAATTTAAATTTATACATTGCATTAGTTAAAATCAGTTTTAAAAAAATTATATGAAAATTTTTATTGTATATTAAAGATTAATAATTATACATTTTAAAGCAGTTATTTGAGAACTTGAAACTATTTAGCTATTTAAAGTTTTCGTCCAAAGTTATGTTTTTTATTTTTAATTCATGTTTTTTTCGCAAGGCTTATAAAATGACTTAATTGAGATCTAAGAGAATATCTGAAGTTTCTTCATTGATTATATACACTGAAAACAAAATGGTATCCATTGGAGTTTCAAAGACTTTTTTTAAATAAAAATGGTAGAAAAAAAAAGAAGATTAAGAAAAAATACCCTCCAAACATCAAATTTGACCACAGACATAAAAGCAGATTTATTTTTTCCTTCCTTTTTTTTAGCATTCGTTCATAGATTGTTTAATATAAAAATAAATTTAAAGACTGGTTGATGTAGAGAAGTTTTCGCAAACGATAATTTCGGAAAATATGACTCGACTTAGAATTTAAATTCGCGCCCTTCGCAGAATAATAATAATCAGCGATGATTTTTCTAGCCTTTTTTGTTTCATCAGAAGTAGCAAATTAATTTCCGAACGTCCTTATCTTAATCTTATTATCCATTTATTTTTAAATGTATTCGTTTGTTAATTTTTCAATTGCATTTTGAAAGATAGTTCTTCAGTAAATATTACGATTGCTAATTAGAATTAAAAAAGAAAGTTCGGTGGTCTTAGAAAAAATGTAACGCTTTTTTACTCTCTAATTGTAATTTTATTATTACTTCGCATATTTTCTCTGAAATAAAAGAACAACTTCTTTTCGAATTGTAGATTTTGATTTGAAATTTTAAAAAATACGATTATTTTTTTCCAGATTAAGTTTTATACTTTTTTTACAATTATTTTTCCTAAAAATAATCTTCGAGAATTATAAAAAAAAAGTTGATGGAAGCATTAAAATTTAACTTAAACTAATTAAATATAGATATTCATTCATCAGAACTAAATAAATGACTTTCATTTTGAAATTTTATATATTTTTAAATTTGAAATCAGTGCACATCAGTACGCTGGTCTGAGTAAATTTGCTAATGAATTCTCATTTTATTTTGTACTAGAAACAAGTTTAAAAAAGTTCCTAAAAATTAATTAGCGGTAAACATCTATAAAAAACTGAATGTAAGCTAAAAAATATTTATATGTTTTATAGTTTATTTTTGTTTTCATAAAAGAACATCTTATTTTGAAATAAATGAATTTATAACGAGCTCAGTTTTAAATATTTTCATTATAATTTTAAATCTTTTACTAGAGTTTTATTGGCAATTTCAAGAGAAACCAAATTACCATACATTTAGTTATTCACTTATTGCATCTATTTAATGGCTAAAATGTATTCTAATATGATTTATGTCTAGTGCGCTATGCAATTTTAACATAAATAATACAACGTCCCAGTTTATAAAGAATTTTAAGAAAACTATTATCACAGCTTAATACAAAATGCTTAATAATATATGCCCTAAGGCATTTCATGTATTTTGACGTCATATAAAATTAAGTAACAACGATAAATAAAAATAAACATATTCAGTATGTCTGGCACATAATTTAAATTCAGTATTTACGTATCAGAAATTATTGTACCTTGGTATGGGAGTTTCATATGCACGTAAAGTAATTATGTTTTACAGCCACAAAGCCATAAACAAGTCTTGCGAGCTGTGCAAAATAAGACCCAATTATCCATATGTAGAATCTTTATAAAGAAGTATGCATCGTTAGCGACGGTGGGATGTTTAACGAGTCAATATCACTGGTAAATGTATATAGACAGTATTAGTAGAAGATATTCGATATTTCTACTTTCAATCTTGTTAAGCTATTAGAAGATTAGTTTGATAAATATTGGGGACACATGTTCCGCTACAATAATTGAGAGTAAATATTTATTTACAGTTTATGTATAGGACAACTAATTATATATCATAAATATGGGTACCATAATATTTAGCAATCAAATATCACCTACAAAATATCACCCGACTGTGTGCCCAGCGAAAATATGCTCGAGCAAATAAAGAACCGAATGAAGAAGTGAACCGAATGCAGTAAATGAAGAACAGAATGCAGAAGTTTAGAATATAAGAAAAATGCCATTCACTTTAATTCAGGTTAAGTATCTCGGCCCCAGAATGAATAAATTAATTTTGATCTACGTAGAAAACGATGAGTTCACAAAAATATACATTCAAAGGAAAAATAAACTCATGAATGAGACATTTTATCTTCAGCAATGTAAAAGAATCAAGCAAATCTTTTAACAATTGTTTCTAGCATATGCATTATACACTGGTGTGCAAAACTTAAGCAACAATGCAAATTTTAAGCAGATAACCATGAAATTGCCGAAAAGGAGTTCTTGCGATCAGTACAATGAACAAGTAATTCAAGAGAAAGGTCATGCGTATGCAAATATCAGGAACAAAACGTCACAGGCGACGTGAGCGTACGCAAAACACGTGCGGAAGGCGCGCGCAGCTCAACACTACAATAAAAGGGAGGACGGAGACGCAATTAAAGACATTCGCTGCAAGTGCACGTGAGTTAATTCGTGAAATATGGCTAGCAGAAATCACCTGGACGATTTCACATGTGGAAGAATGATCGGAAAGCTGGAGGTGGGGCGTAGTGTGACCAGTGTATCTGAAGAGTTCGGAATCAACAAAAATGTCGTTTCGCGCGCTTGGAAAGCCTTCCAAACCACAGGTACAGCTGTGAGAAAGGTTGGTGGTGGTCCTCTTTTCAGATGAGAGTCGTTTTAGTGCCACAAGCGATTCCCAATGCCAGTTGATTTGGAGAGAGGTCGGGAGACGGTTTCATCCCAGTAACATCACGGAAAGAGACCGTTTCGGAGGTCCTGGAGTTGTCGTCTGGGGAGGCATTATGATGAAAGGTCGGACTGAGCTCCACGTTTTCGACAGAGGTTCTGTAACTGGAGATCGCTATTATCAGGAGGTGATCCTTCCTTATGTGCGTCTGTTCCGAGGTGCCATTGGATCAGACTTCGTTTTTATGGATGACAATGCATGGCCACCCAGGACTCATGCTGTTGAGGAGCTCCTGGAAAGTGAAGATATCACTCGAATGCACTGTCCGGCGTGCTACCCTGATTTAAATCCGATAGAACATATGTGGGATGCTTTGGGGAGACGCCTTGCGGCACGATTACATCCTCCTGGGAACACCCGACAACTTAAACAGATGCTGATTGAGGAATGGGCACTCTTTCCTCAAGAACTGTTGGACAATCTGGTGCTGAGTATGGGGAGACGGTGCGAAGCAACCATTGCAGTAAGGGGAGGGCATATCCCATACTAAGGAACATCTGCTTGCTGTTCTTCCTCTTGGACAGACAATCATGTGTAACGATACTATGAGTTCAATAAAGCCTTTTTTGTTTGATTCCATACTGTATGCATTGTATTCATTTCTGCGCAACTACGCTTTCGTCATTCTTTCAGAACAAAATGCTGTACCTCATTTCTGAATTGCATGTCTCTCAGATGATTTCTCGTGAAGTTATGGATAAAAACATACCTGTTGCTTAAGTTTTGCATACCAGTGTAGACTGTGTTATTACACATACTAATAAAATTAAATTGAAATGATTCGAGGACCTTGACAGCAACATCATAGGCAGGGATATTTTAAATCTCAAACATATAGCTGATACAGCTAGTTGAGGAGCAATATATGTATATCTATCTATACTAATAATAAAGATAAATATATCTATATGTATTTTTGCATTTAACCGGCTAGACCATTTGACTTAAAGCTACCAAATTTCAAAGGTATATACTTGTCTAGGAAATTTTCTTGAAATTTTAATTACAATTTTTATTAATTAAAAATTAAGCTGATTTTTAGAGTTAACGTTTTCCGCAATAATTTTTGAGAACATTACAATAAGCAAGTAAATTTCACAACGTTTCAAAATTTGAAAAATATATTTTATGCGATATCAGTTTAATAGTCGGGCGAATATTTGCTTACTATCGGCACTTATTTAAATTTTTTTTGTCACATTTCCAACAATGGATTACATTGGTGACCTGAAATTTAAAATGTTGTTGTTGTTTCATCAACTATCTGATTTCTTCGATGAAAGAAAATTAAAAAAATAAACTTTAATATCTGCGTTATATATATATATTTCTTCTATTTAATATCTGTTGTTTACGAGAAGTATATAAAAATGAAGTTACAATATTGTGAAATTCAGAAGATAGATTAACCAAAAATTTACGTTTTTAATAGCACTGTGATGCTATGATACAAATTTCTATTAGAAATGTTTATGTACACGATAAACAGAATTTGATAAATACAATAAAAGTAATAATTAGTCTCATAACAGACAATTTCAAGACAATTAGACAATTCAACAATCTTTAGACAATTTCAAGGGTTTATGAACATGGAGTTATAAAAAACAAGCTTTCTTAAATCAAATATAACCAGTACTTCCGCCAAAACATCTGGTCGTCTGAGGCGACTAGTTATAAAATAAAATAGGAGTGCGATTGCAGAAAATATACTACCCGATATCACTGCTAGAAGCCCAAATGTACCTAATCATTTCTATAGTATTGGATTTGATACTCAATTTTAGACAAAAGATTTTGTTCACTCCTTTGCATTTATTTGCTACAATTTTCTTTCAAACATGTCTAAAGATAAACTAAGTATAAGGAATGAAGCTGGATAAATGTCTTAGGATTTTGATTCAATAAGCGTTCTTATCATATTTATATAAATCCCATTTTACATCTTTAACCTTTTAAATCATGACTTTTTTTTTTCTCTGAGCTCTATGCCTGCGGTTTCCTGTCTGAGATTATGTTGACATTCGACTACACTTTTCTAAGTCATCTTCGTCTATTTTCTTTTACCACAAATTTATCCTTTAGCAAGAAGGGCAAAAAATCTTCAAATGTAATGGGAAAGCTTGTTTTCTCTTCTATGATTGTGTCATCTCTGTCCAAAATAGGAGCGATGACTTGAGATTCTCCCCTTTTCCTGCTCCCTTCCCGGCGAAAGCAGTTCCTCAGAAGGATTGTTCCTTTTTCATCATTTTTCAGGCTTTACGGCTCTAGGCTATTTTCGTCTCTATAAAATGGCAAAATGTTCCATTCATTCAGCGCCCCGGATTCACTTATTCATAAGGGAACGTGTTTCTTCCCTTGAAAAAGCCTTTTATACGTGTTCTGCTGGATAAGAGAGAGAGAGAGAGGAAGAAGGGCCGGATCACGTGTCGTCAGTCAAAAGAAAGCAAGTGTAAAGTAAATATTTCGGAGATAAAATTTTAATAATGCTGAGACTTTTGGTAAATTAGATTAGCAAGCCGCAGCCTGAAACGAAAACATGCGAAATATTTTGTGACGCCACAGTTTTTGTGTCAGTTTAGAAGCGACAAAATTTACACTGTAATTTATTATGAAGGATATACAGGGTGTTTATTTAGTCCCGAACCCATTTTGATGTTTAATGACTCATAAAATAATGAAGATATAAACAAACTTATGGCATTTATTGATGGAATAATTCATATATTTTCCTTTTCAGGTTCGAATATTTTTACTTTTGTAAATATCGTCTGCGCGTGTGGTTAATTTCAGATAATTTCAATTTCCAGACTAAATATCTGTACTTTTCTAAATATCGTCTGCTTATTAATTGCATTTTTCTCTCTTTTGTTTTTGGCAACTATTGCAATGTTATATTCACTTTTCATGTGTTTGTACTATGTAGTACTTTTGTATGTGATGTTTTATTCGAGCGGATATTAAGGAGAATGCATACACCACAAGAGAAAGCACAGCATCTTTCATGTTTCTGGCATTGTTATTCGCCATAATGTGCGCATATGGGGATCTGAAAACCCCCATGAATACCGTGAGGCACAAAGGAATTCCCCAAAGGTTAATGTGTGGTGCGGACTAATGCCCGACCGAGTCACTAGGCCTTTCTTTTTTACAGAAAAGACGGTCTCATCTGTCGTATACTTAGACATGTTGGAAAACTTCGTATTTCCACAACTAGAAGAGCTTCAGTCACATGTCTTTTTGCAACGGTGCGCCACCTCGTTGGGGTACCATCGTTCGTATTTCTTTGAATGGCCATTTTCCAGGAAGATGGATTGGGCGAGGAGGTCCAATTCCTTCGCCACCCAGATCACCTGACATAACGCCTCTGGACTTTTTCCTTTGGAGGTTTGTAAAAGCGAATGTTTTCAGGAGGAGAGTGTCGAACATTGATGACCTAAAACCCAGAATTACAACCGCAATAGGCTCTGTGGATGCCGACATGATTGCCGCTACCTGGCGTGAAATTGATTATCGACTTGATATTCTCCATGTGACGAAGGGGGCACACGTGGAAGTTCATTGACTAGGGTCATGAAACTTTTTGAGTCTATTTAACCATTTATGTTATTAATTTAACTCTATTTTTATAATTTTATGAGTCATTAAACATCAAAATGGGTCCGGGACTAAATAAACACCCTGTATATTTTGTAGAAAACTGCACTGAGCAGTAGTTTGCAAAACTGTCATTCAAATCTTTTATGCCTGTTTTGTAATTTTTTGTTATACATTATCACTCCATTACACTTTATAAGGAATAAATTTAATATTTCTATTTTGGTCCTGTCAGAAAATCAATATAAATACTTGAAATATTTATTATTCTGCTGCAAAATTATTATTTTTTAATGCAGGATGATTAATAAGCCATTCTTTCTATTTCTTTTTAATTGTTGTATTTCTAGGGACTAGAAAAATCTTATTATGGGAAATATAAAACTTTGCCTTTTATAACTTATCATCATCATCAGATAAATATTGTAAAACGTCATTTTTTGCATGAATATCAGCGGTGTAATAAAGTTTTGACGGTATCATAGAGTTTCGAATTGTAGCTAGTTTTGACGACACTTTGTTCAAAACAATGTGCTAAGCCAGATTCATCAGCCTTACTATTAAAAGATGTCTTTTCCAACATCTAATAACCGAGGATTTTATATCTCACCTCATACTTTAAACTATATTTTGAGCTTATTGTATAATGATTGATTTTATGTAAATTTTTAAACAGAATATTCATATTCCTGCTTCTTGAAGCTATTACAATGATCTAAAACAAGGTTACATTGTAATATTTTCTATTTGATTACTTCCATGCATGCTACTGACAATCATATTTATAAGGTGCAAATTATTCTTATTTAATGATTTTTGTAGATACTGAAGAAAATCTATTTTTATAGACAGGTTGTGGATTATAGATAATATTCCAAATTAACATTTCAAATATGGATGAATTAAACCTTGACATTCATTTTCAAGATAGAATTCTTATGGAGAAACACTAAAGTGATTTTTATGATTTTCAAAACATTTTAAATCTTTTTTGAAATACCTATGATGTAACTCAATCCTTTCCTGTTCTTGATATTACCATTTTAACTATCACATCTCAAGCGATACAATAGCTTAATGGGAGTGTTTATTATATAACATAATTTTGCTGTTGCGTTGCTGAAAAGAAGAAGCTTTGAGAATGAACTTCAATTTAATTTACCAGGGGAGCCATAATTTGTACAAACAAAAGGTAAAACACAAGACTAAAACGACAGACAAGTTTTCCTTCGTTATTTTATTATGAGATTCTGATAGATATTTTCGACACATGTCGACTTACGAAAGAAAATCATAGTTATATTTGAAAGGAATGCATTGATGATAGGGATTTTATATCTTCGCTCCTAGCGTGGGAAACAAAGAAGTCAGCAATTTTATAAAGGTCGTGTTAGAAATAGTTATATAAAAAAATGGGTCTTGGATCGAGAAATATGATAATATTTTAGAAGGATGTATCATGGGATAATTGGATAATTTAAGATAAAAATTAGGAAATAAAATTAAATTAACATTATATATATATATATATATATAACCTGGAAAGATCTTGCCCTGATGTAAATGTAATACAAAACATTGAAATCAGAACATAATTCATTCCTTTGACTTATACAGAATCCATACACCATAAGGATATGATTAGCACCGTTTCTGCCGCACTTGAATTTTTATTTTTAGAAGAAAAAAACTATCATTATAGTTTTTAAAAGTGCCATGGTCTGCCAAAACTTGGTTTCAGTAGAAATCCGCTTTTGCTCATTTTGGATTCACTGATTTTTATTTATTCTTCTCAGAATGTTTATTTATTCTTCCTTTTGAAGAATTATTCTACCTCTTTTGCCAAGATAGCACATTCTTTCTCTCAATGTTGGTTTCAATTTAGGTCTGTTTCTTGCAAGTAAGTACCAATCTCTGGTTTCTTTGTAGCTTGTTTCATCAATTCATCCGCTCTCTCATTCCCTTAGAGAGAGCCTTTATCCATTGAAGCTTTATTTCTCTATTGCAGAAAACTGATATATTATTCCATGGGGTCAGAAAAATCCTATTGGATTAGCTCAATAGACATTATATATTAAAGAGAAAATATCACATAGATTGTAAGAATAAAGTGCAAGTATTGATTTCATAAGTATTAATAATAACGATTGGAACAATTAAGGACAATAGATAATATATAGTAATTAATTTATTATTTTTTAAAGAAATGATTTTTTAATTTGCTTGTATTTGCAGAGCAAATATATTTTTAAAAAACTTCTAGCTAAAAATTATTCCATTCGAAATGTTTCGTAAGGTAATTAATTATATAAGCATATCTAGAATTGAATCATGCGTGTGTGGCAAAAAATACATTTCAAAACTTTTCAAAATTAATTCAGAATTAGTACATTTATTTAATCGATTTTTAAGAAAATTGTAAAATAAGAACGATACAAAAAATATATTTGAAATTTCGAAATCATATCAGTATATCTAATATATAAAAATGAGTTTTTGTTTGTTGATATTTTATGCGCTACTGCACAGTGCATCCGATTGGGATAAAACTTCGCCAAATTATTGCTTGTAATTGTGCGAAATTTATACGCATAGTGAAATTATTATACCTAAAGTGAAAAAAGAAGAAGAATTACTATTTTTAATTCTACTTTATATATTGTTCAATTTCAATGAATTAATTTATTGTCAATAATAAAATAAATATCATTATTTCTATCATTCCTAATTAAACAAGACAGCTATTTCAAATTTGGAAAGATATTTCCAAAATTATTTCTTCTGCGGCAGCAACGCGCCGAGTACCAGATAGTATACAATAAATAAACTTTTGATTAGTAACTATTTGCAAGAATTACATATCCAAAGTTAAAATCATTCAGGCAAAAGTGATAAAAACAGTTTTGCATTACTAATCAGATTCCTTTAGAAAGGGCAAACTATGATATTTTGTCCGCTTATTATATCTATCTATCTATACATGCTTTTACCAACAAAAATGAATTAAGTCATGGAAATAACAAGTTTGAACCTCACCATAATTAAAAGATAATGATTTTTCATTTCTTCGTTTTCCTGAAAGCGAATTTCTCTCACCACAAAACAAAAGCTACACAGCTTTGCCACTCTCCTAAAGTTGGAAATTCTGGAGTATTAAATCCGGAGTAATTGCGAATTCAGTGATACATAAATTTCAATTACGAACTAGAAGGAATATTTTAACCCAGAAAAATATTCGTCGAACGAAAATATATAGTTTAATGCAAGGGATTTTGCGCGTATTTTATTATTACATTGAGAATAACTTTATCATTTGTTATATCCTTAATTTTAATTAATTATAATTGGTTAATAGATTTGAAATTTGTCCTATCAGAAGTTAACACTGTAAATTGTTTTGGAGATACATTAAGATCTTTCGAAGAAGAATATTTTTAATGGCTGTGTCATAATAATTTAGAAAAGGAAGGAGAATTTATTGCAAATAGAAATGGAGAAGATGGCATTGAATTTTAGCCACTGTTCGTTGGAAAGAAATGTACTCAAAAATACCTTAATTCAAATAAATTAAATCCAAAAAATGCGACTCACAATATGAACATTCTGAACATCAGGAAGCACTGTCTATATCAACCGAAACAATAAGTAAGTGTTTTTAAAACGTTCCTAAAATCAGTAAATTATTTTGGAGCAATATATATTATTTATGTGGGATAGATTTAGCCTCGTGCGATGGCAACACGCATGAGAGTGTGGTGATGGCGGTCGCTTTTCCCCGCTGGAGGGAGAGTTGGAAGTAGTATTTCACGCTGTACGAAAAAGGCGATGTTGTGATGCTGATTTTTTTAAATTTGTGTAAAAGGCAGCCAGCTTTCCTTTCTTCTTTCCTTGTTTTAAGTGTTGAGCTAGTCCAAAATGTTGTGCCAGTCCCTTTAATTATTAATTTAAAATATTTAAAAAGGTCAAATGTTCGTTATTATTGGTTCTGAGATTCACACTCAAACTCTCATTTATGCATCTTGTTTCAATATCCATAGGGAGTGTAAATTGGAACACTTCAGAAAATTATAGTATTGACTTTACACTTATACATCAAACCCATTTATTAGAAAATATATTCTCAGATTACTATTTACTGTTTCAATATCAACATGGAGAGTAAATTAGCACATATCAGAAAAAAGAATTGGCTTTAAATATATATGTATAACAAACCTTCTTCTTAGAATTATAATATACTCTCATTATTGTAATAACTGTCACCATGATTTTATTTTTTATCAAATAGGATTTAGGTGCATTCAACGACGTTTTATGTAGTCCTTAATAATATATAATTTGAATTTTTTAAAAGAGATAATCTAAAATAAGAATAATTAAAAATATCTAACTTTGTATATTCGATCAAAAATGAGCTAGTGGATTTAATATATAGCAAGTAAGTCTTTAGAAATTCAGTTGAATGTAAAGAGTATATTATACTCTAGACAGCTTGATGAAATGCTTATTGCTGTTTTACAGATTATATCTTAATCTAAATACTTGCAAAATTCCGTGAAATCTAGATTTATTCTTTGGCACATTATAATGTTTGTCAGGGAAAAGTTTTCGCAGGAAATAGATGATAAATTTTTAATTGACATTATCTAAACTATATGAAATTATATTTATATTCAATGACTTATTTCTAAGAAAGTTTAATCTAATTTTAAGACACAAATTTATTTCCAAAAAGTATGGTGAAAAAATTTCCAATTTTTGTAGAAAAAAATGTTTTTATATATTGGTGGCCTTACTGATTTTAAGGGGAAACGTGACGCGATTTCATCCTTTTTTGGCTTTTAAGAGAGAGGGATTTTTAGGAGTGTTCTTTTTCGCATATCATCTTCAGAATTCTCGTTTCTAGGCTGTTTTCATTTCTAAGGAATTGCAAAATGATTCGAAACTACATTCTTTCGAGGCCCCGATTCAGTTCCTCATGAGGATCAAATATTTCTTCCATGAAAAAGTTTTTTTAATGGTGTTATTTAACAGAAAAAGGGGGCATTACATGTCGTGAGAAAAACACGAGTGGAAAGTGAATACTACAAGGTAGAAGATTTAATAATACCGATGCTTTTGGAAAGAGAGAAAGCAAATGAAAGAAGTTTAAAGATAAATTCAGATAAGACGTTATATGTAACTGTTTGCGATTTGCATAGAGAATATGCAATAGACTTTGTTGTTATTTGTTAGATAAGAAAGAAATGCATAAAGTAGACATTTTAAAAAATATTACATAGCTTTCATATGGATATTGTTTTATATTCAACAGAAATATGCTCTTTTTTTTTGTTTGTTTGTTTTACTTACTTATATATTAGGTAAACGTATTTTGTATTGTAAAATCTTGAAAGAATCTGCAGTAGTTTAAAAATAGCCATAATCCAATTATTGATAATTTGTTTGGTTAAGAGGAAAACTGAAGGCAGTTTTTGATATTATGTCAGTAATCTCGAGTCATTGTCATTAAAGTGAAATGCGAAGGAGCTTCGCCGCAAAGAATATGAACTAAAGAGAGAACAGAAACGCGAATTCGAAGGTTTGAATTGAGAGGAGGGAGGGATCCCATTTTCTGGAATGAGGTTGAAACTGAAATTAAATAGATACTATGCCAGTAGTTTTATATATTAAATTCAACTTTTACTTACTTATGTTAAATTTACAGTTAAGTATGATTACTTAAATAATAATTTATTGTTGTTTATAAAAAAAATGCAAAACGAATTCGTGAAGGTTTTATGGATAAATTCGGAATAAAATATTATTATTAACTGAAAAAATACCCCTATTAATGAATAATTTCGTTGCATAAAAATTATATGTCAAAACAAATACTTATAACGCGTAACAAAAAATGTAATTTAATCCAATGTAATTGCAATTTTCAGCTACAAAAAAAACTCATTAGAATTTTTTTTTTGAATTTATTTATAATTTTAACAAAATTGAAACCAATTTATCTATAATTCTGGAAATGCATTGATAAAAACAAATGACCTTATATAACTTAATAAACAAGTAAAGACTCTATTTTCAAATTAGAGAACCATTTCCTTAACTACATTTGGAGGAGATTCCTATTTTCTAACAAACTCTCATTAGTTTCAATAGATTATGATGAAATTATTCGCTATATATGCAATTTACAGCAAAAATAATTAAATCCCGAAAATTGCTGAGTGCTAAATGCTGAAAATAGTAGTGTCACATTTCTCTCCGTCAAAATAAAAATAAAAAATCTTAACTTTAGAAATTCTGTTTCAAATAAATATTAATTTTCCAAACTTAATAAAATATGTTTCAATTAGTTATTAACATGGATGTAAATATAATGGAAGCTGCTTGTAGTTATAAGCGCATTTAAAATGAATTGGAAATGATACAAATTTTTGGATATACAATAAACAGTAAAAATGGATTACGCAAAGTTATTCAATTCCTACTATTAGTTCACACTCTCCCTATATATATTTATATATCTTGTTCAAATTTTCAATCGTTAATAAAATACTTTTTATTCATCCACTCAAGTTCAAATACATTTTTTAAACTTATAGTGGATGACACTTAATGTTAATACATTTCTTTTTTCAAATATTAATTCATTAATTAAACTTAATTAACTTTTTATACTTTAAATAGAGTTTTAGCAGTTTATAATGAAAATTGAAATCAACGTGCTCAATCGGTAAAATGCAAGGATTTCAGTATTTTTCACGTGAAGGTGAAGAATCCGAGTTCAATTCTTGCGAAAGTAGGAACTAACTTAAAATTTTTTTTCTGTATTACTTGCTTATTTTATTCATTCGGTTCAATTAGAAACAGAAAATAGATATAATATTTAAAATTAAAAAGAAAATAATACACATTTTATTTTTTAAGTTTCTTTTTAAAGTTTTAGAAACTAACCAGTTTTGAGCTATCAAAAGTTCGATAAATACATCTGACCAATGCATCCGACTCATCAAAAGTTTCAGCATCATATTAATTGAATTTCTATAACTATGTTATCTTGTCATAGATGATTATTCATTGAAGGGAATGCAGAATACCCCAGTGGGTTGGTCCATGGAAAAAAAGGTTAATGGAAACAAGATTCTTGCGATATTCTACCCATCAACCGACCCTGGAATTTCTTGCCCTACCACAAAAATTCATCTCTACAAGCAACTTGATGATCACTAGAACCGAAGGATTTTCTACATATTTAGAGAGAGAAGGACACAGAATAATCCACTTCATGCTAATTTATTTTGTGTAGTCGATTTATTGCTATTAATGTGACTGTTTCAAAAGGGAACTACTGTATATAATTTTATGTTCAGAATTGCGCAAGTATTTTATCATTATAATGATAGAGACAATGGAATTTTAAATACGCTCAGTATCCATTATTAATAATATGACAAATATAAATTACTGTGAACATGACTCAAATAATAATTCACATAATACATTTGATGGCAGATTGGTTTGGTTTGGTTATATTAACGTCCCGTTTGAAGCAACACTAGGGCTATTTTGGGACGGACCTCGTAATTTTGAACCGCGGTCAGATGACGAGGACGACTTCTGAGCTGGCCCCGCCTCTCCACACCACACCAGCGGGAGGACGTTTGGTCAAGACGAATTGAACGTGCAACAGACCCCCTTACACGACGGTTCTTCGGTGGAATCGGGTCTCGAACCTGAAACCCTCCGGTTCCGAAACCCAGACCTTACCACCAGGCCACCTTGGCCTTCATTTGAGGGCAGAAGAAATAATTTACAGAGAGGTGCATAAAGAAAAGTTTACATGAGTTGTTGCACACATTTTATATATATGCATCAAGCTTTGGATTAAATGTATCATTGGAATGATTTTTTGATCATTCATTTAATTTTCTTCACTGTAATTTTTAACTAAGAAATAGTCATATATACAATGAATTTTTTTTACAAGCTTTTACATTCATTCACATTAAATGAAATTATAAAAATATGATAATTGTATTTCTTTACCGAGCTTTAAGAGAAAGGCCCTAAGCATATTTGATATAAAATATTTATTTTTCTGTTTTTTTATATAATTATATCTTTTGTTTGTCCGTTTGTTTGCTCTGGTTTTAGTAGAAATTTAAATATTTTCGCAATCCGACAAACAGCTCATTTTATAAATTAATAATATTTATTTAATGTTTTTATTTTAATACGGTGCAAAAGTTTTTATCGTTTCATTATTGGTTATTGGTACAAATATTGACAAAAAAATTGACAAAAAAAAACAACAACATAGAAATAAATTTCAAAACGCAAGGCTATTAAAAAATTTCGGGATAATTATATTGATTATAATCAAAATAATTTATCCATAAGACATAGAAAAACTTATTTTTGATCCCGCACTGTCTCTGATATATTGATGAATAGAGGTTTAATATAGAGACAATAATTCTGATTTTGTAACATTAGACTTTCTGATTCTCTTAATGAAATATATGAATTTAGCATGTCCGCATAGATTGGCTAAAACTCATTCCATCAAAATTAAAAACATTTAAACACTTTTTTCATAACATATATATACTTTTTGCACATTTCATCAATATAAAAATTATTATTTCACATCAAAAAATATAAATAAAAATTAAAATGAAATCTACTATCGCAAACTTATGCGAGAACATAAGTTAAGTTATGCGAGAACATTATTATTTTAAGTCATTATATGTCTTAATTAATTTAAATCATTAACCAGTTTAAACCGCTTTGAAACAATCGCGGGACTTTTCTATCGGTCTCTATCCCTCTGTGTATAAACTTTTATTTTCATTTTTTCTAGCTGGGAAACAAAGTTTTGCAGTTCGATCGATTTTGATATAAAATAACAGCTACGGTGTCGTAGTTCTTCGTCAACATTCTAGAAATTACGTATCTGCTGTCAAAGAAGCATACATAATGATAATGCAATACTGGTAAAAGCAGGTAAAAAATATATTCGATTAAAAGATGATGATGAAAATTACCATTTATGTTTTATACGTTGTATAAGCAATTTCGAGCTTCAATATTCAGTGCCTACGCGATTGTGAGCTTCAAAACCACTTAACTGAAAAAAAAAAATTTGTTCCCACATGGTCATAACCAAAATAGAAGCCAGAATTTATCATATTCTCAAAAGTTTAACATGTAAAATATTCAAAGTATAATACCATTTAGGATGTAAGATATTCTAAATCAAAAATCTCTGCACAAATTAGCAGACTTTGAAAAAAATACAAAAAGGCACAATGATAATAAATGAAGGCATGCAACCTATTTCTTTTTGTTAACTGATTTTCTACTCATTAATTAAAAAGGTATTAAAACTAAATTTTTAATCAATACATAGCAGATGGTCTAATTAGTTCGTATACAAGAACCAGCATTGATTTAATTGTATAGAACATAAACCGATCGACAGTTAACCCCGACAACATGTATTTAGCACTGAACTGAGTGACGAACCGCATTCTTTTCAACCATTAAATTGATTGATGGACCTGTGATAACTTAGCCGACATGTCAAACATCAGATACAATAGAAACAGCTATTACCAAAGTAAAACCACATTATGAAATTTCTATGCGGCCTCTCTAGAAAGTGCCAGAAGAGTTGAAAGGCTGCTGAATATGTAATCATACTCAGGAACTCTCTGCAGTGCTTTTACGTATTATCAGAGTAATGTGTGATGTTTAGAATCGTTGATATTACGGCGCATTTATGATTCATGCAAAATTTGCATGCAAAATTCATATGTAGGAGGTATTCAATATCAGTACCCTTCAGTCAATACTTTCATGTCACTTGAATAGGAAAACATAGATAGATGTATACATATAATTTGCACATTTATTACTGGCTTTTGAAGAGTCACTGAGGGTATTGTAGAAAACTGGGTCGTGACATAATACCACAGCAACAGTTTTGAATAGAAATTCGCAGAGCATATAGTATTTTATACTTACATAGATGCCAAAAAAATAAAACAGTATTTACTCAGTAAGTATGGATTACGAAGTATTAATCTAGTGAATGACTAGTTATAAAAAAACTCAAAGATTTTTCTATTTCGATTACATCACATCGATTAAAAGTTTTAATTGTTGCATTTTAGTTTACAGTTTACATATTTAGTTTTCTTATCAAAATTTCTAAAACCCTTTTATTTTTATTGAATTCTAGAATTTAGTATTATTCTCATATAATTTAACAAAATTAAACAAATATTCATGTATATATTTTAACATAATAACTGCAAGCTTTTGTATTTCATAAAAAGAAAGAAATGGGATTTATATTTCATTTGTAAATACCAAATTTACCCATTTGAATTATACCGTAAACTGAAATGCAAGATAATAAATCATCATTATTGCAATTTTCTGAAAAAAAAATTTATTAATGCATGACCAGTCTAATTAGTTTTTAAGAAACGTTCCCACGAGGCCAGTTATTGAGAGCAATGGAAGGCCACACGTATCTCAGGAACAACAATTGACCCCAAAGGGACAATGGCAAGTGGTTGTCCCATAGGGATAACTATTTGCCATTGTTCCATTGCGGTCACGTGATCTTCCTGAAGTAGGCGTGACATTCGATTGCGGGCAATAGCTGGCCTCGTGTGAATCCTGCTTTGGTAGTAATATATAATTTAAAAATGTAAGTTCGAAAAAGTCTAAGGGACAGATTTTGAATATGAAAAAACTGAAGGAGTAAATAATCATCGAGAAATACTATTAGCATCTTATTAATTATAAAATTACAGACTATGAACTGCCATCCAAAAGCATCGGAACTTCGTTACTTCCTTCAAAGTTAATCTCACTGCGTGATTATGATATGCATTCATTTTACACGTTACCAAGCATATCCCGAATTTCACGCTTCAAGTTCCTGTCACTTTCGTAGTAAACCACGAAAAATATGAGCATCGTGTTGCCCTCGAATCTGTTATATGATTTAGTGATACTGTATCAACCTGATATTTCATCAGGTACTTTTTTTGTACAGTGTATTAATTTTACAGTGTAATCATATATATTGTTTCGGTAAAATACTTTTCCGTAAAAAATACTTAGATAAATTTTTGTACACAAAATTTATGTAGACTAAAAGTATCAGGCATTTCTCATGAGTTTTTGGAAATTATTAAAACTGATAGGCGATATTATTTCAATATGGCATAATGTATTACGCCAATAAAACCTAATTCGTAATAAAGTCTCATCGTAATAAATAAAAAAAAATTGAGATTTAAATTGTTCTGAATATCTATCTTTAAACGGTCCATCTACCTCAATCTAAATCGTAGCCATTAAACTAATATTTTTTCCTTCTTATATTCAGTTAACAAAGTGTTCCTCATTTTTAACATATTCAAGGACATCCAGACGATTTTAAATTTCATCAGCAGTTTTTCTATTAGCTGAAAATAATTTTAGACAAAACTCGGCTAATATTTCTCTCAGTCTATCTCATTGTTTAGTCAAAATAGTTCATCACTGAACTACAGTTAATGATACACTCTTTAAGTAATTCATTGATATTAAGTTGATAAAGTTCCCATATAAATAAAAGCACATCTTGGAATTTTTACTATTCGTCAGTGTTTTGCAAATATCGACAACTCAGACTCATATTAATTCTCCTACTATCTTTCTTATATTTATAACTCACTTTGCATTAATTTCAGCAGAATTCTCGCCAAGATTTTGGCAAATTTTAATCCATAAGGGGTTTAACAACAGTACAACTTTTCTTCTAAAACTCTAGTGTACTGTAGGAATGATCAAGATCAATAACTGCCAACAGATTAGTTGTCACGCTTTCTTCCATGAGGGAAAGACAACTGGCTATATAATTTTTGAAAAAAAAAAAAATCAGGTAAATTATTGGAAATATTTCTGTATTCACTTTACTTCGCAATGCTGTCTCCAAAACCTTTAAAATTTATATAGTTGACATCTTAAATCAGCCGCAGAAAAATGTTCTTATATAAAAACAGCTTAAGTTCAATATATTATTACGATATAATTTTTCAATGTCTTTAAAATAATTCAAAATAATTATTATGTATTGATTCTGTAAACCAAAAAGTCCGCACGAAAAGTAAAATGATTCACCATTTTAATGATTTATGATCGCTTTTGTAAGATAATTTATGGTGAAAAAAACCATTTTCTGCGTTATACAAATAACACTTTCTTTTACATCAGAAACTACTGTTTGTTTATCATTGAATTCTTAAATAGGATACTTATGATTCGAATATCTACTTATTAAAAATGAATAAAATTAATATTTCGATAGAGAGTTTTGCTTAACTTGATTGAACTTTATTCTCATTATTTGTAAAAAACCCTTTGTGCCATCTTAAAACTTGTAATAAGAAAGATATAAAGTTTTCTCAAACGCAACAACGTTTTAAAGAAAAAACGCTTGTTTTGTTTCCCAAAAAATGTTTCCCAACAATATAATCTTTTCTGAAGGTTGTATATTGATAATACAAATAATACGTTGAAGAAGATTGAACATTCCTCCAGTACATCTAATAGCTGCTTGCAGCAAAAGATGTAACACTAATAATAAAATAAATAGCTAACGT
The DNA here is from genome assembly GCA_026543865.1 of Argiope aurantia. Lineage (NCBI taxonomy): Eukaryota > Metazoa > Arthropoda > Arachnida > Araneae > Araneidae > Argiope > Argiope aurantia. The sequence continues at coordinate 149,632 of JAPMOR010070136.1, forward strand.
TCAAGCATTCTAACTTGTTTATATTTAACTTTTGTCCAGTAAAAAGTAATTTAGTTCTGAAAGAATTTTTATTATACTGATTAACACCAAATTACTATTATTGTGCTTTCTGCCGGCAGAGCAACCAAAAATATTTATTTTACAAATTACGTTAGTTAAATATATATTCAGAAAACTCTTTACTATGTTATTATCAACTGTCTTGAATGTTGTAAAGTAAACAATTAAGGACAGGTCTTTCACAGCCTGAAAACAAAATTACCTCTTTGGAATCGCAGTTCGGAACCATAGTTCGACTTTTAATTTGCACTCTTTCATATTTGGCCATAAAACTTTCCAAATGACTTATACGCTTCTTCTAGTACCCTTTTCAAGAATATGATTAAAAAAACTTTTCGCTGTTCACATATAATAAAGGACGTTCCATCGTAATAAATCGCATGATCCGGTTCCTCGTTGCCTAAATTACCCCACTTATTACCAACTACACAAAAGAAGAGCTAATGAAGTTGTTTCCAAGAGAGGTACACACTGTCAACACTGTGCCGTTATCAGGGCTTCAGAGATTAGAAAAAAAGAAGTCCTAATAAGAAAGAAAAGCGAAAGAACTCCTGTAAAGATCGAACCTGGCAACAGTCATAAAAGCAGAAGATTCAAGCTTTTTTAACTAAAGTTTTTTTTCCTTCCTCTTGTCGTCTTTTATAGCTTTCGAAAGATAAGGATAAATTGAAAATCGGTTAACCTACAAAAATTCTCGTTTAAGGTAATTTCGAAAAATAATATGGCAGAACACGGAATTTGTTCCTAATGACTTCCCGCAATTTGTACCAGAATAGAAACAAAGTGACTGCTTCTCAAGTCTTTTACGCTACAATCGTTTTTTTAAAGTTATATATTAATTTTCTGACACGATAATTCGTTAGTTTCATTTACTAATTTTGAAAGAATTTTATAACTGTTCAGTTTTCCTAAAGAAATTTTTTTTAAAAAATGCATCGTTAGATATGGAAAATAATAGCGCGATTGTTTGTTGCAGTTTTATCAAATTAATTTCAAAGGGGATGCTTTCTTTTAAAACAATAATTTGTCTTCAATCGAGATTATTGAAATTTCTAAGTGAAAAATATTAGGAATTATTTTAAACTTCCACTCAAATGTGGCAACAAAATTGCCTGAGTTTTTCCTTGTGTTTCTCCTGCACATGAGCAATAAACGGAAGCGCACGGATAGCAATCACATGCTAGTTACAATAGAATAACAGTACCTTTTTAGTTTTTATCAGTGGGAAAAGGCTAAAAAAATAAGCAACAATTTATCATTATCTGAAATAATATTATACTGAATGAATATTTATATTTATAAACAGAAAAAAAAATCTATTTTATAGTCTAAAACTCAGCAAGAAAAATTCTCGTTTTAATGGGAAAAAACATTGCTCATGCTATCAAATTTAAAGTGACTCAATATTAGGAACTCGGATGAACTAAAACACAAATTGAAACTTTTGAAATCATGATAAAGTCATCAGTTTCATTTAAGGAATATTTAATAAAAAACATTAAAAAGCTTATTTTTTGCTAATTTATACATTTGAGAATCAATCTCTTCAAATTCTGCAGATTTTTCAAGCATCAGTTTCATTTTTTTCCCATTGCAATAATTTATTTCCCAAAGCTGTTTTGCGTTTGTTGGAATTCTTCTGTTGTTTCCCCATGATTTTTTTTTTTTTTTGCTTTTCTAAAGTTTTATAAAACCTCATATGCACTAATTTTGTATACTGTAGCAAATATTTTCAGATTGGAAAACATTCAAGACCTCTCAATAAAAGTTTATGGCATCATACACCGTTCTTAGACCGAAAAAGATTTTCTTTTCAGAGTTTCTACAAGTACATCTTTGTTGATACTAAATCTATTTTATCTACCGCATTTCCATTATATTTTTATACCATAACTATATATACACCATAATTATTTTTATGACCTGCAAAAATCAGAAAATTCTTTTGACCTTCAAACATTAGAAAAGTAACCATCTAAACGAATCCCTTCATTCAATTTATCAAGCTTCTCTTTGGCTTAAATTTTAATTTTTCCAGAAAAATTTGAAACTGGATCTTCGCATGTTCCGAACATGTAGGAGAAATTGTGATTTGGAATAAGCAAATCAACCAATCAATTTTCACTAAATACTGAAAATAGCTTTTGAATATACGTGGTTTAAAATAAGATGCAGATTTTAAAACATTAAACTTTTGGACATGCATTCAAATATTTCCTTCGGTAGCATTCTTCAGAATTATAAAACACTCTACTACACTAAAATTGAAGTAGCGTGTAGGCACTATTCCAATGTAGTTTTTTTTTTTTTCTTAGTCGTCTTGGAAATTGGACTACTCTATGCAGAAGAAAAGGGACGAACATGCAAGGTTTAACAGTCGCGAAATGGTGTTTGGTATTGTTAGATCTATAGCAAAGATTTTTTTTATTTTTGAAATGTTTAAATAAATCGGTATTTTTTAGATGAAAAAAATATCTGATTTTTTTTTTAAATCTCCCAGTTTTTAAGAAAAATTTTAAAATTCCCTGAATTTTCCCTGTTTTATAGAAGATATTCAAATTCCCTTTCCTGATTTTGCCGATTCTACCATTGCCATAGCAACCCTGTAATAGGTGCTTATTTATTGCTCATTTTTAGCTCATTTTTTTCTTATTTAATAAAGAAAACTTTGATATTCTTGCAAACGTTATAAAACAAACAAACAAAAAAAAAGAGTAAGAACAACTATAAAAAATTAAATTAATGAACATTTAGCATTATATAAGCATTTATCAGATGAAGGAAATTCCAAAATAAAGTTTTTATATATTTCTCAGACTAAAATGTTTGTTTTACAATTTTTCGAATAAATATATTTTTAAAATGTTTAAGTACAAAATTTGAATTTAATTTTCATTACATAAAAGTAAACCCAAAACTAGAATGTTTTAATGCCTGGCGGGTAAATAAAACTTAATACCCTAATGTAAATAAACTTTATGATTGATAGAAAAGAAGAAATTAACTTTATTATTAACATTGTCACAATTAATTAGTATATTTTAATTATATCAACGTCCTATTTTAAAACCGCACTAGGGCTATTTTGGGAAGGACTACGTAATATTGCATTCCAGTCAGATGACGAGGACGGCACCTGAGCTGGTTCACCCCCTTCTCTCCATATATCCACACCACATCAACGGGAGGACTTTTGGCACCGACGAATTTAATATGCACCAGACCCTCTTACACGACGGTTCTTCCCTGGAATCGGGTGTCGAATCTGAAACCTTCCGGTTCCGAAGGCGAGACTTACCACTGCGGCTCCTGTCACAAAAGTTAAAGATTCTGAATGAGAAATATAACAGAAGAGCGTAACACACTTATTTATGATGTAAAGGGCTCCATATTTAGTATCATCTGACAGACTTTACTCATAATAAGGCTCAATGTGTGTGTGTGTGTTGGCGCTCTACAAATTTGGTACATGTATCTGCACCTGGGATACTTTTTTAAATTTTTAATTAGAATTTTAATTATTAATTAAAAACTAACTTTCCTGCCAAAAATCTTTTCATTTTCCCCACCGCCAAATGAGTAAGACTTAAGGTATTTACCCACGCTAATGAGGTTAGGCTTAACATGTTTACGATCAATTATTTTAAATGATTCTGTTTATTTTCTTAATGTTTGATGCATTTAAAATTAAACATTGTTAAGTAATCCACCTTTCAGATTCATTCTGAAGTACTTTTGAATTAAAATAAAACAGAATAAAGGAAATTAAAAATTTCTAATCTGCATAGCGTCACCCCAACAGGCGTAGAAAAATTCACGTATTTGCGTTACCATAAATGGTATTGAAAATTCACGCATGCGTATTGTGTTCGGATTGTTGACAACTATTTTCAACGGATGCAGACTTGATTTAAATTATTTTCAGTTTAGTTGCATGCTTTTGTAATTAAATTGTATTTATGTTATATATTTTTTGTATATGCGTATAGTTTTAAGTGAATCGTTTTTTAAGTAGTTTTTTTAAAACCTGTTTTCAACCGATTATTTTAAACGATTCGTTTTATTTTCTTAGTGTTTGATGCATTCAAAATTAAACATTGTTAATTAACCGATCTGCTCACGATGAATCTGAGAAAATTTCGTTGACAAATTCTTGAGATATTTTTGTTTTCAGTAATCATATTATAAAAAAATGCTTTGTTTCAGCAAAAAATATTATTATATTAATTACAGATTAATCCTTTCCACTTTAATTTAAAGCATAAATTCTACGGGAGCTAACAGAAAATTAGAGAGATACATATTACGTTATGACTGAATGCCTTTATAATATTATGAGTGAATTATATGACTATCAAAATTTGAAGTTTTAATATATTTTGATGAAGAATCTATTAAAGTAGGAAAGCATAAAAAATTTAATTATTAAAATTTAAACGAACATTAAGATTGGCTAATCGGTTTCTTCTTCTTGCGTACCGCCGACCACCCTGTCACCACTAAATGTAGCAGTATCGACAAGATTTGTTGTAGATTGGCGAACTGGCTGGTCGCCAAAGGCGGCTAGTTGTATTATAAAGTTTCTTTTTTTTCATTAAATTTATCTAAAACTCTTACATGAAGAAAGAAATATTCTATAAAAATCGAAGATTTTAGATATCATAATCCTGTAGCAAATATATATCTTTGTTTTTGAACCTTCAAATAAATATTGCATTTTTTATAAAAAGCAGAAATGAAAAAGCAATTCTATAATGCTCTGAGATCTCAATCCATGGTATCATACCCGAGATTACGTTTACGATATTCTGCTCTAAGTCAAGTCCGCTTTTCTTTTTTCCATTAACAATTTATCTCTTTCTAAGAAGGGTTAAAAAACTTCAAATAGAATTTAAAAACGTGTTTCCTTTCATATGTTTTTGTCATCCTGGTCCTAGGAGGAAACATGGCGTGTGATTCACCTATCATCCTTCCCACCCCCAACTCCTCCCAAGAGGGGGCATTGCTCTCAGAGGGAGCGCTACTTTTTTCCTGTCTTCTTCATCCTCTTCGCCTCCAGGTCCTATTCGCTCCTATGAAATTACAAAATGTTTGGAAACTACATTCCTTCAAGTCTGCGATTCCTCTTCTTTTAAAGAACAGATTTCTTCTTGAAGAAGCTTTTTAGAGATACTCTGCTATTTACAAGGGAGTAAAAATATTACATTCCGTTGGGCAGAAGAATACGAGTAAAAACTAAATAAGCCATTGTAGAAAATTTAATAATGTTTCAGAATGAGAATTATGAATGTAAGTAAATAAAATATCGGAAAAAGACTTTATGATATTGTCTAAAAATATTCTATTTTGAAAAGACATAATAGGTTTAGCTAAATTTTATAACAAATTAACTAATATATGTAAAGCAGAATCAGAACTTCAGAACCATTACAATTCTTCTTCTATGTGCATTTTATATGTTTATTTGTTTTCGTTTCAATTAAAAAATATAATTTTTTATATTAATCTTTTTTTATTTTACAAAGAACGAATTGTGTTTTTATGTTATGCTTCCGATAATGACGAAATTTAATGGACTTGACGAATTGCAAGGATAACATTCAAACCTTATTTACTTAATTATAGATTTTTTTTAAAGATCCTGTTTTGAATAACACCGAAAACACCATTTTAAGGAAAGTCTTTTGTAAAAAATAAAAATTAGCCTTTAATTTTCTTACAGTATTTTCTAGTTTAAGTCTCAAATTATTTTTTTTTCAAAGTAACAATTTACTTCATCACTTTTTAATATATTCTAATCTAGGAACTGATGCCCTGAAAAGTTGACTTTTTAATTGACTGTCCATAATATAACATGAAGGAATTAAAAAAAATAAGCCAAAATATCAGTTTTTGTACCATATGTGTATCACCTAATCTATCCCCTGGGAAGTACCGATCTTGTAATTTACTATCGCTAAGCCGCTCTGCAAATACCTTTTCTACATCATCCAGGGAATTCAGAAAAGCAATGTTTGTAATGTTCTACAACTATGCCATTACTACGATTATATACAGCATAAATCGCACGAATAAATCCAATATTTAAGAAAATAATAGGGAACATTTGCAACACTCTATATAATTTACAGAATTCTGAGAGAGAACGAGAAAACTATGCTTTAAAATAATTCTCTTCATTTAGAATGCATGGAAAACGCATTTTAACAATTGGTTTCACAGTTTAACTATGAAAAAATATCATTCAAAAATTAACAAATCTACCTATACAACTAATAAGCAGGCCATTTTGAAAGTTTTGTGATTATTTGTAAAAAAAATGTCTATTCAAATCTCGAACAATTCATGAGAAGGCATTAAGAGAAGATTCAATCAAATGCTCATTAGTATCGGGAAAGAATAATGAAATTTGTTTGATATAAAAGCATTTTACAACAACGATACATTTAATTGTTGAAATAATTAGTTGAACATGAGAAAATTTAAAAGATAATGAGATTGCATTTCTTTGTCCTTCTGAAAGAGAAGTTTCTATTATCCTCTCAACGAAACATAAGACACTGAACAACAACCGCATTTTATACAATCTGATGAAATAAAGAATAGTTGAGCAATCAGTGGAGGAACAATTTCAACTCCTAACTAGCAGAAATATAATAATTTCAGAAATCTTTTCTGAAACAAACCGACACATATATTAAGAGTTTTCCATGATCCTAATGATAATGACTCTGTAGTAGAGAATATCCTTAATTTTAATTATAATAGCTTTATAGATATGTAATTCCTCATTTATGAAATTGAAGATTACATTAATTCAGATTTGTATAGAGAAAATTTTAACATGATTTTTTAATTGTATATGTTAATCTTGAGTATAGGAAAAACAAGCCATATAAAAATAATATTAACATGATTAACATGAACTCCATGACAGAAAAACTAGCATTTTTGAATATCGTATTTTAAATAAATTAGATCGTTATTAATCTTTATTTTAATGATTAGAAGTGATATAACTAATGAATTTATCTTATGCTAATGAAATATCTCACCTTTTTATTAGAGAATTTAAAATTTACTTACAAAATGGTAGAAGGCCAATTAGAAAAAACAGGCATAAATAGATAGAGATAATATTTTTATAGGCAAATACATTTAATTTTTCATGTCTAAAAATAATATTTTTAATTTATTTTACATTTAATTCTTTATGTCTTACTAGCCGCCTTTGGCGACCAGCCGGTTCGCCTGTATTACCGCTCGCTACAATTTTCAATTAAATATTTTAAGTAACTGGTCTCTTAAAGGATTCTCATACAAAACATTTTTAATCTTCAAATTTTGATAGTCATACCAAACTTATATTGTTTAGATGTTTCGTTCAATTTACTATATATATTTTGCTAATTTGTTGCCATTTCCGGTAAAACTTCAACTTTAATTAAAAATGTAAATGACGAAATTGCAATTAATATTAAGATATTTTTTAATAAAACCAAGCGTTTTATTTTATTTATCATCTTTATTGTTATTTATTAATTATTATTATTATTGAATATGAGTATTGCAAACAGAATCGCTCGGTACTTAAGTCTTATGTTAACTACAAAATATTTTTCATAGTTTATGTAATATCTCAAACAATAATTCAACAAAAATTTCTGAGATTCAGTATAAAATTCAGTTTTTAGTTTTGCTTTCAAAAGGATTTAAATGAAATCAAAAATAATATTTTGTTCCTGCTTATAAATATATTTCAAAAATTATGAAGTCTAAATTTAATGCAGTAAGGTATCATATTCTGATAAATATTCTGGACACACCAAATTTTAAATAAATGAATGAATGTTTCTATTTTCCACGATCAACTAAGACTTATTTATGAAGTTTCAAATGTTAAAAATTTAGAAAAACTCACCATTTTCATAATCTTAGGCCAATTAATCTTGAGAAACCTGCGCGCTTATTGGCGTATTTTCTTTGAAACGTTCGATGAAAAATCTAAAATTATCCTTTTTTTATTGAATAGTGATATTCAAATCTTCATAAATCAGTCAGTTTAAGTGATTTGAAATTAACTCTTAAAAGTCAGTGATTTAGTTGATTGGAAATTAACTCTAAGACTAATAAATCTGTGCTTTCTCTTATGGTGCATGCATTCTCCTTAATATCCGCTCGAATAAAACATCACATACAAAAGTACTACATAGAGCAAACACATCAAAAGTAAACATAACATTTCAATAGTTGCCAAAAACAAAAGAGAGAAAAATGCAATTAATAAGCAGACGATATTTAGAAAAGTACAGATATTTAAACTGGAAAATGAAATTATCTGAAATTAAAAACATGCGCAGACGTTATTTACAAAAGTAAAAATATTCAAACCTGAAAAGGAAAATATATGAGTTATTCCATCAATAAATGCCATAAGTTTGTTTACATCTTCATTATTTTATGAGTCATTAAATATCAAAATGGATCCGGGACTGAATAAACACCCTGTATAGAGAGTGTAAAAGATCATAAAATAATTTTTCTTGAATTTATTTTTTAGAAAAAATAATATTTCATATTTGTTTCATTTCTTACAGACACTTGCCGAAAATTATATTTTTGCAAATTTCATTTCCAAAAAGATTTAATTTATTTTCAGTTAGAGCTTTAATCAATGTGATGGCAACACTTTCAAAAAGGCTATTTTTTTCTCCTGAATGCGAAACGTGCTTAATCCTCATTTTTATTTTTGACGAAAAAAATTATTGAAAAACATAGTTAAAATATTTATTTAAAAATTCATTAAAAATAGAAATTTAATTTTAAGATTAAAACAGTAGTATCATTTAAAAGATAAATTTTTTATCTTTAACTTCATGTAAAAATCTTTTTTGTGCGGTAATATTTTCGGCAGTTATAGCAGAAACACGTCAAAATTTCGCTTAATTTTTAAATAAATAAAATTCTAGTTAAAAATTCGAAAAAATAACCCCCAGGTGCACATTCCCGACCTCCAAGGTATACACGTGCCAAATTTCGTAGCTGTAGGTTGAATGGTCTGGTCTGTAGAGCGCCAACACACACACACACACACACACACACACACACACACACACACATTGAGCTTTATTATAAGTAAAGATAAAGATAAAGATTTAACTACTAACGGCATTTTACCTTATGTTGACTAATACTAAATCACCGATTTGTCTTTTATATCCCAAACAGAACTGTAAAAATCTCAAATACTATTACCATTTATTAATCTCAACTATTACCATTATAAATCTCAAATACTATTACCATTTAAAAAATCGAACTTGACGAATCTTTCTTTTCTCGAACAAGTTTTAGATCTCGTTGAGTTCAAACAATACACTTTTAGCATTATTTATGTATATCTCTGATAAAGAAAAAATAAAAACTTTTTAAGCTAGACTAAAGCTAAGCTAAGCTAAGCTTATAGTTTAGTTATATTAACATTCCGTTAAAAGTAACACTAGGGCTATTTTGGGACGTACCTCGTCATTTTGAACCGCGGTCAGATGACTAGGACGACACCTGAGTTGGCACCCCCCTCTCCACACCATACCAACGGGAGTCCTGACAGATTTATCGTGCAACGTATCTCCTTACACGGCGGTTCTTCGGTGGAATGCGGTCTCGGACCTTAGACCCTACGGCTCACAAGCCGAGACCTTATCACCAGGCCACCACAGTCCTGAAGCTAAAACCTTTTTAGCTTTGTATATGTAGATTTCTATCAAATTTCAGAGGAAGTCTGTTTGTCCGGCTGTTCGAATGTTATTTAACACGAAGAGAGCAAAATAGATAAATTTCGATGCACAGATTTAACCTCTATAGCTTAATCTATCAAGTTTTGAATCAAATCCAACAAGTTGTTGGTCATATAATCGGTTACAGGAACATGTAAATGTGATGAAACACAAAAATATAAATACATTAAAACTGGCGCATGATTTTGTGATTGGAAATGTAGTTTTGTGTAAAATTGGTGTTTCAATCGGTCTCTAAGAATTAGTCTAAAGTATAAATTATATTTTTGGATATTATTTACCTCACACCGGAGAATTAACTGTCAAAATTATTCTTGAGATCATATGATAGATTTAGTGAAAGTATGAAATTCATGCCAAAGGCTAATATTTCATAACTATTGTACGCCAATGCCAAACAAAGCGTTCTCATATAACCAGTTTATTAGAGAGTATGAAAGAAAGTTGTTTAGTGACCACTCCCTCTAGTTAAGTAAGAGATTATTAGTTATCAACATATTTCGGTCTTTTCATAGTTATACTATTTCACTACACTCTTTCATG